>OX359248.1:18014802-18614802 GCA_947179485.1 Allacma fusca | reverse complement strand
TCATCAGGATTTCCTCTTATCCTGGACTAGATTTCCTGCTTGTTTCTCTATCAACCCCGTTACAAGCCACCACTACTACTACAACTAGTTGAACACACAACGAGGACGAACTACTATGCGGCATTCTATTCCCACTCTGTCTCTCTCTCTCTCTCTCTCTCTCTTTGACCAGCACTGCGGTCCTCGTTACTTTATTAAGCTGATATTGAAAGGTATGTGTGTGTATGTTGAGAGAGTCGGAGTTGTAGTAGTAGTAGTAGTGGGGAAGATGAGAATAGAAATAACCCACCTACAATAACCATTCAGGATGTTCCCGAGGTAGCTTCATTTCTGCTGTCCATCCACTACATTCCGAACACATTGAAGCAAAATACGCATTCACTACTACTTTTACTAGCTAAATAACAGGGAATCACTATATGTACTAGAGAATTTACAGAGAAACACATACACAAGTCTCTCTCTCTCTCTCTCACTCTCTCTCTCTCAATGCGATGCGGAATGGAACGACGAGCCATAGGAATTTCCTAGATTAAAATACCGGAATTGGTGAGGCTGGCTTGAACGGTTTCAACCCGCACCGGACTCTCTTTTTGCTTGCCTTTTCGGGGGGAAAAGCCGGCACTCTCCTATGCAGTGGATGGTCATCTTCCAATTTCCAGCTTAATTATGAGATGACCCACGGCCAAGCAAAATATGCACTGGGATCCTCTCCCCCAGCCTACCATAACTTTTCCTAATTAATGGATTCCATATTCATGCCCTCCAATCCTCACAGTATGCATGTAATTCGGAATAAAATGCTCCATACGCTCCGACCTTCTTACTCCCTATTCCACTACTAGATACTTACTTACAATACTCCTGGCTGTACACATTTAGCCCGAACTTCCTCCAATTTTTTCCCCCTCAACACTTCTCCCTCCCTGTAAAATCTATCTGTAGTTATACATATGGAGGTACGTGTTATTGTATTATTTACATCCACATAAGAAATGTGTGTGTGTGTGTACAACAAATTCTTACGTGGAGCTGGAGTCGCCCTGGCAGCTAACAGGAGAGTAAGGTGCATATATCTATAGATACATACATTGATATTTGCATATCTATAGATATCCTCTCAACCATAGAAGATAGGAATAGTTTATAAAAACAAGGATGTATGTATGTATCTACATTCATATTAAATACAGAGAGCCCAACGACGGAGTGTGCTCTCCCGATCCCGTTACCTACAACCCTATTTATGCACATGCAGAGACTTGATCTCCATATGCTTCATAAGTTCAGAGCTATTCGTAAAACACAAACTAACATTAACGAGTCCATAAAGGCTTTTTATTATTACAACATTGTCCATGTAGAAAAGAGGAAACAAGGCGGGAATGGCAAGTCATCACCATCATCACCCGTTTCAACTGACGTAAAATGAACGAAACGCAAATATACTAACAGAGCACCTCTCTCTCTCTCTCTCTCTCTCTCTCTCTCTCTCTCTCTCTCTCTCTCTCTCTCTCTCTCTCTCCTAGCACACTTTCTTCCTACTCACCCTATACTCCATGTATTCCAACAACGTTTTATGTAGATCTAAGTACAGAATTTAAATACATAGCTACTCCGAGGTACACACACACACACTCAGATACATACCACTCTTGAAGCTTCGTTCGTTGAAATTCCGGCACACACGAAACACATTAGCTCCCGAGGTTTCACATGCGTTCTTTCCTCTAAATCTACCTACCTCTGTATGTACCTCACTTTATTGTTCTCTTCACACACACACATACAGACATGTACAGGACTAAACAGTAAATAGTCACATGCAGGAGTACATCTCATGTATGCCTACAGATATGTACATATGTCTCCCACATGTATGGAAGGCATTCACCTCCAGAAGCTCGACCCTAGACGTACATACAAATATACATAGGGAAGTGTCATAATTTGCAAAGAGGAAAGTATTGGAAAGAGACGGGAGAGAAGTAGAGGGAAGTTTAATGAGTGGGCATTCTTCCCTGAGGATTCCCATGGGGTAAAGGTGGCAAGAGAACAACTCCGAGAGTCAACCGACGTGTGACTAATTAGTCGTCTTGTGACAGATTGGGATGAGCACACTTGCCGAATAAACCACAAAGGCTCCGAGTCAAACTCCACCAGAATAGGTAATCAGGAGGGAAGGATGGAGGCGACAGCCTTCTTCAGTGAAGACCCATGACTAAGATCCCGAGACGTACATACATACATACATATCACCAGGAAAAGATGAATCCATCTCTCAAGGAACGAAAGCACGGCAGGCTTACGTGGGGAAAGAAGCGCAAGAAGGACAAAATATAGAGAACGGAAAGAACTACTAGTATGAGCAACAAATGCATGGGGAAGAAAAAACTCCAAGAAGTCTCAGATCTTCACTTCCCCGAGAACCACTTCCGAGCTTCCTATAATGCAATCCACCCAATCAAGTCAGAATATTATCGAAGTATTGTTTCCCAACCCACCCATAGCTACTCCATATGTACGACCACAAACATACATGAAAAATGCAACAAATGTGATTGTTACAAAGGGAACGTGCTCCGTTAAATCCCATCACGCTCTCCAACATATGCAGCATTTCCCCAATGCTATACATATGCCCCAGTCCACATCTCCCAACGTTAGGGAAAGGACCCCAAATAGGATGGAAGTACAGAAATCTCAAAGAATTTCTCCTCTCCCGATGCTCGTAACTTTCCATGTAGTTCATATAATGGTTCTATCCCGGTAGGATGTCACATACATACATACGTAAGGAAGTCCGTGAGGAAACAAAAGTGTGTCTTTTAGATGCAGCAGCAGGAACACCAACAAACCCAAAGCACGAAGCAAGTGCTGAAGTGAGGACAGAGACAGAGGCATGAGAAAGAGAGAGAGAGAGAGAGAGAAAAGTCTGTGTAATTAGTAACAATTCAATTAGTAGTAATTAATGTCTCAGACGTAATTTGCATGAGTAAGAAGCCACTATTATGTAAATATGATTTGAGCAAAAAGGGAAAGACTTGCTCATGCATCGTGTCCTCGCGTCTCAACGTAATCATTCCCTTTCTCTTCCTTCCAATCCTCACACTTACATATACATAAAAATTCCATCAGTTCTGCATCCTCATCCCATGCTCCATATGCTCAATTCCTTCACATCCTCTCAGCATTCTACATACAGAGAGAGAGAGAGTGTAGGGCTCTTCTTGGAACCGATTATTCTCAAGTATTTTACCCGCTTTTTCACCCCCCGCAAAAAAATCTTACTTTCTCCCTGCTAGTAGATAGATAGATACTTGTCCTTACACAAAAGTTCTTCACTCAAAAAAAAATAAAGTTTCTTCTTTCATTGTACTACAAAAGAAACTCAACACATTTCTTGTTTACCTTGGCGGTTTGTTCCCATTTTCCATTCCCGCATTCTCTCCACTATGTCTAACCTATGTATGTCTAGTCTGGTCCCAGCAACCCTCGGAGAACTCCAAGTTCAACTCAACTTCCCCCCATTTAAGAACAACAACAACAACAGCAGCAGCAGCAGCAGCAGCAGTAGAAGCAGCAGCCGCAGTAACAAGAGACGAAGGACAAGTGAAAAGAAATCAACCACCATACTAAAATATATAAACACCTCTCAAACTTAATCCTCAACACTTATATCATTTACTTTTCCTCCCAAAAAATACCCTGAACCCATACCATAGAGAGGAAAGTAGGTCTGACTTCTGCTCGTTAGTCTATCACATGAATTACACATATCCCCTTCCAACTTTCAACCACACACACACAAAATCCACTGTCCCAATTACCCGCATATTTTTTCCTATAGATCAAACAGATTCTCACATTTACGGCCGTATCATTTCAAGAGATCTCTCTACTCTCTCTCTCTCTCTCTCTCTCTCACACACACACACACAGACAAACACACACTTTCCCTCATTGTCAGTTTCGTCATTACTTCACACTCGCTAGCTAAATCTATTGGAAATACACACATACTGAATGAGTTGGTTAATTAAGCATCTGCAGACTAGGAACTAGCGAGTGAGTGAGAGAGAGAGAGAGAGAGAGAGAGAGAGAGAGAGAGAAAGACAGAATTCTCTACCAGCCGCCTCACATTCACTCCCTTTTGCTTAAACTAACTAAGTGGATGACAAGACCGTCGTTAACAGCGACTCGTAATTGTCAACTTATTGCTGTTTATAACACCACTGCGACTCCACACTCCCATCAATATCCCTTCCCATTCTGAACACCACAGAGCTAGGATCAATCCTCCAAGAACTAGTACGTTAAATTTCACACTCTATTAGTAATACCCGGGAAATTGCTCAAACGTCAATAAACAGTCTCCTCCACCTCAAATGCCACCAAATAGAGTTACATAGGTCTCAATAAAAACTATCCATTTGCTCCAGCTCTGGAACATCCTCTCACATGGCTCAGTGCCTTGCCTGGTGTAGAACACAAATACCTTACTTAAAGGTAGAGCTCTACATCCCTCTACTGTACCATCCCTTCTTTTACTAGTATCAACTGGGACCAAAGAGAGAGAGAGGAAGAAATAGGTTCAGCTACACTGCAGTGTAGTAGATACACTATAGACAGATACTTTACCTCCGATCAAGGGAATGGTAAAAGTTATTCGTGCGCAACATTATGAATGCATCAGTGATCATTATAACCTTATATCTACCTTTTACGGATGATAATCGAATTTCCTCTGTCATTCAAAAGCAGAAGACTGTAGGTATCTATATATTTGAACAGAGAGTCTATAGGGATAGAAAGTGATAGAGAGTGAGAGAGAGAGAGAGAGGGAGAGAGATAGAGATAGCGAGGGAGGAAAGAGAGACAAAAGTGAAAGAAACCACAAAAGTGGATTGGTGGAGAAGAGCAATCTGCTGCTCTCAATGTTTACGATATGAATGATCTTGAAAGTTCCCCACGGAGGAAATCGGAGGCAATAAAGAAAGGATTGAAGCAACTTGTGTCATCCGAATCAACAGTTTAGGCAAACATAAAAACCAACGATGACTAGTCTTCTATGTAATGCTTTCTATAGCTACTCCGGCAACAACATTATCTAATACATACGTATATCTGTATGTACCCATACACACACACACACACACACACACATACACATAAACCAACTACATAACTTCTACATTTAAGTTTATACAGCCCTGTGGTAATATGCATTAGTGTTGGCAGATAATACTTATGTACAATCCATATATTTATAGATATATACTATTCGTGGAAAAATCCTCCAAGAAATTCCAACTACCGGTTCAGGGGGGACAGTCCTATAAAAATACATGGAATATAATAAGCATTTCTGTAAGAACGATGACACATCTCAGGGATCTCAAAATATTTGAAAAAAAAAAACAGTTTTACAGTATTTCTATATTGCTCTTATGTATTTATAGGTACATACATAAAAACATTCCAGTAGCGAAGCCCATATACCAACTGAAAGTCTTCAGCGTCCAAGTGTTTGAAATCATTGCCGATCATCCTAAACAATTCTTATGAGTATCTTAATGGTATTAATACTACTTCTGTCGGACTACTGTACGGCCGTCAAAGCAGGGCCCATGCGTATGGACATGAATCCCAATACTATATCATTACCTATGTGAATGGAGAGTATCAGCTAGGAAAGAGATGGTCAACCTAAAAACAAACGTTAGCTCCACCAGTAAGGCATTAGCATTGCATTTACTTACAGTAAGGACGTACTTGTTGAGAGAGAGAGAGAGAGAGAGAGAATCATGTGAAACTGAAAGTGCAGGGGTTATAAATATGAAATGTGGAAGTCGAATCATTGTCCAGCAGCGGGTAGTCTGAGGATTGTTAGGAGTCAACAGTACATATGGGTAGGAATGTGTAGCATAGAAACAAAACTACACTTGTCTGTGGAGAGAGACAGAGACACAGAGAGAAAGAGAGAGAGAGAGAAAGAGTGAGGAAAACTACATTTTTGTCAATAATCGTCCGGACATTGAAACCTAAGTGACCATATAGTTGTTGTAGTGAAGAAAACTCACTCTTCACTTGACTACTTATTGTTTAGTAAGTGAAGGGAAGAGTAAAAGCTGGTATCACACTGCATAGTTTCTATCTCTCCTCCTCACTCTGGCTCTTCCCCAAGCATTTCCAGAAGAGCGTAGAGCCGTAATGGAATACGGACGTAAAAAGGATGAGGAAGACTTTAGCTTTTCGATAGTTTCGTTTCCTCTCCCGTTGGTTGAGCAAGCAGCTTCTCTCTGCTCCTCTCCGTCCGTTCCACATAGGCCTGAGATATTGATATGTATTTAAGACGAGTGGAGTTATTGATGTGCGAAGCTCAAGTCTGGATTGTAACGAGGGATTCCATTTCCTGCAAGTGATTTCTCCGCACCCACCACTATCTTGTAAGAACATTAGCTCACATTTCCACTACGGATATGACTGGTTTCACCTCCTATTTTCTACCATTTCTCTCTCTCTCTCTCTCTCCTTCGCGCTTCTACCCATCAAATCTATACAAAAACTTTGTTAAAATCTTCACACCACACTACATTCCGTTCACTTTGGATTCACTTTCTCTCACGGATGACGACGACAGCTCCACCACTTCACAGTCATCTTACATTACCAACCGTAATCACCGTCTCTCAGAATTTCACACTTGTAAGAGCTTCAGGGTCTTAACTATCTGTACTATGTGTAGGAGTGAGGCATGTCGGTAAGAGGAGGGAGTTGACATAGAGGGAAGTAAAAGAAAAAATTCTCAGAAGAAATGAATCCCAACCTATTATCATCACCTTATAATACCTTTGGCAGGCATCATTCCATTGGTATTTAAATACCCCGACCTATTCCCATCCACTTTCCACCCCACAATTGATTCCTAATTTCACTCCTACTCTGCATAGCCAATTCTCATTCCTCTTCCCTCCTAAACCTTGGCATTACTTTCTCACACACAGTTCCTATGTATCTATATAGAGTCTCCAGTGAAAATTCTTCCCAAGATTCTATTTCCATTGGAAGGCAATGAAATCCATCAGCCCCATCATACATAATAGAAGTAGACATTTTATTCATATCATTGAGGCAAGTAGCATTCTTTTTGGTAAGGAGCGAAAGAGAGAGGAGAGAGAGAGAGAGAGAGAGAGCAGAGGCTTTATCCTCTTATCCTTCCCCAATTCCACACTGTGTTGAATTTATATGGAAACTCTTTTTTGAATCATTTTTTCCCCGTTGGAGAAACTGCATATGTACATACAGAGAGAAAGAGTGGGAACTCAAGAGAGGGAAATAAGAAAAAGAACCTGCAATCAGTTGATGGCTTCCGACTCAACAATAATACTCATGGGATTTTTACACGGGTATTCTTTTACAATTATATGTATCCCCCCACAAGCCCGTGTCTCTTTCTCTCTCTCTCTCTCTCTCGCTCTCTCTCCTTGACTCAATAGGTTCTATATGCAATGGTATCATCTCTGTTAATACATTTTCTTTCAAATCTTTTGTCCCTTGTCATTCTTATATTTAAAGCCTGTCTTCCCCAATCTATTACCACTTCTTTAAGTCCAACCTCATACATACACTTAGTACGTATGTTCATGTATGTAAAGGTTTCCAGCTTATAAACACAGGAGAACAATAGAATGAACCCGTAGATTCCCATACGAGGTCCCACACACATACATATACAAACACACACACACACACACAAGCCTCTGTCCTAAAGATGTGCTATCCAAACCGAGTTTCTTGCCTTTCACTTTAATTGCCTCAAATAGCTCCGCACAATAGGATAATGTGAAAGGAGACGAAGAAGAGGTAGACATTTCATAGCTTTCATTTTACTTTTCCTGTGCTGTCTCCCTCTCTTTTTCTCACAGACACACACACACACACACACACATGGGATCATTCAGCGTCCGTCAATTCAGTCCAATTCAACTATTAAGGATATTCAAGTCTACTCATCATTTATTACTTCCCTCACTTTTGTCATCTTCTTCATTTGCCCTTGCTATTTATCTAATAGACCGAGATTCACTCCCAATAGATACCACAGATCAAGGAGAAGTCAATTCAATGCTTGACATTCTTCCTGAAAACAGAGTCCTAGTCCATACCTCACCAGTTTCATTGATGGACGGGGAGAGTTCAATATGCAAATAGCTTTTCTCTTTTTTTCCCTTCCAAGTAGGAAAAAATCTTCCTTGAGATTCTCCCTGAACGAGCTGAGAATACAAACAATTTCCAATCTCCCTTCAAGTGGAAACCTTACTCGTAAATTTAAGAATGTGAGGGAAATAAAGAACCAAATAACCACTACTGGTGACGAAGGACTCCGCCACTGAGTACAGCTATTAGGGCAACTTCCAGGAAAATATTTACACACATTGACATGCGTACTTATAAAAGTCAGCTATAAATTAAGCATTAAATACCACTAAAAACCCTTATATATTCACACTTGCTTTAAAAAAAAGCAAGTTTTCCCTGTCATCTGTGTACGAGTCCTCACATCAGCTCAGTTAGTAGATATACAGTGTCCTGAAGAACTACAAAAAGTATAAAGCTCAGAGTGGTAGAAGAAGTAGCCATGTAAGTAGGGAAAAATAGCTGAAAAATTGACAAAAAGAGCATACAAGTGAAAAATACTTGGAGGGCTGTTGAATATGATTTGGTTGAAGGCGCTGACACAATCGAGCCTGCCAAGCCAGTAAAAAGGATACTTGTCCTTGGGGAAACGGACACCAGGGTTATAGATATACCTACCTCTCTCAATGCCTCTACCCCCGGCATTAGTTACTACAAGCTGGACGTAAAATCCTCACATACGGAAAAATAAGAAGGTTCGTAATTTTCGGACCTTCCGTCTCTCATATTATGAGATATGTACGTATGTATGTCTGTAGGCCTCTGTCCAATTCATATAAGGGACATACTACTCTACATATATTAAATACAAGGACATTCATTCTGCATACAAAGCCTTATAGTATAGTCCGTCCTTCATACTACCCTTCCCTAAGAATATCTTCTGACGTCCTAATACCTATAAGGATGTAGGTGGGATGGGACTCCAGAACCCCTTTAAGGATGGTAGCCAGTACTACTGTAGGAAGGGAACGCTCACGAGGGTTCGTAATAGGGAAGAATTGTGAGGAAGAGACTATGTAGAAGTGAAAAGCAATCACTTGCCTAAGACCTGTCAGAAATAGATAAGGGAATCGAAGAAAAATCGTCCAGTCTTGTCATATGGAAAGAAAAAAGTTTCTTCTCGCCACTACTACTACTGCTACTACTACAGTACTACTACAACTACTACTGCTAGCTGCTCCCGTCATTATTAACGGACTGCTGAGTTTCAACACTAGCAAAACTCTCTATGCTTGACTTAGTTAGTAAACGTGGGTTATGTATATAGAGATACAGTCAGTCCTACAGTCCGGCATTTATTGTCGCATCATTGCTCCTCCAAGTCTCAGTATGTGCTCGTGTGAGGAGGAGAGGAAAAGGAGCCTTGACACAACATACGGCCAAAATATTAGCATCATCCCATTAGCATCCCATTTGTTATATGGGGACCAGAAGACTATATCGAGATAGTCTAGGTAGAGAAAAATCCCCTAAGCCATGTATGTAATTATAGCTATAAATACATATGTATAACTTTTGTATGCACAAAACTTGTATATTTTTACAAGTCTTAAATCCCATCCTCTCCAATGACACTGAATGCCCGTCCACATATCATCTATCATTATTCATACATCAAGTGTTTCCAGGAAAAGCTTTGTGTATGCACACATTCCGGATTCTGTGTACGGAAAAAAAATCCCTTCGGTTTTGAACAGGAGTTCAAAAAAACGAGAGGGCGAGAGGGAGTGAGTGAGAGAGAGAGAGAGTGAGAGAGAGAGAGAGAGAGAGAGAGAGAGACTACAAATTCTCTTAAGTGGAGTAAAGCTATATAGTAGTAATGAGACAGCATAGTAGTGATACCTTGAGCCAATCACTCATCAGAGTACCATCCCCCCTCTTTTCCACATCTCCCTCTACACACCTTCAACAAGGATTACTCATCCCAGACTGACCAGAAGTGAGGACACGTGGAGAAATAATCATCCCATTCTCAGGCGCCTCCTATAAATCCATCAATTCCAACTCATTGAGTCTCGGACGGATTTACATGAGCATCATTTCTTATTAAATGTCCCTTCCGCATTGGACTCTTTGAATGAAAAAAAAGAAGAAAGAAAGTCTAGAAAAACACTTTCGACGACTGAAATTCCTTGCCCCTGGGTGTTCTATATATTATAACTTTCCCAAATCCTAGTGAGACTATGAGGAAGGAGGAAATTCAAGGGAAAGAACCTCCATAGTTTCTATAATAACTGTCAATACTTGAAAGTGTCTTTTATGTCTGACTGTCAATGGAAATTACCCTTTGGAGGATGAGAAGGATCCAGCGTCACGATACTGTATTCTTTGTGTACAGTCACGATCCCCCCAAGACCCATCCCTTGATTTCTGTTTTGATCTTTGCGAACACCTTTACACTCACTTCTACGAGATATATCAGAGATCCAGGCACATTTACCTCATCCCTTTTCTCCCGCTTACACACTTCAAAACATTGAGAGTGAACGAGAGTGAGAGAGAGACAGAGAGAGAGAGAGAGAGAGCGAGGAAGGGGTTACACCTCATCATCAAAAGTCATTTCTGCCTTTCAACAACATCAAATGCTGGAACGGGACGAAGATTAAGAGAGGACTGGGAAACAGAGTAGGGGAGACCCACAAATGTTCCTGTCACAACCCATCATTTACATTTAACGAAGCCAGTTTACTCCAACGTCCCAACAACTCCACACACACACATACATACACTTACACACACACACACACACACACACACACACACACACACAATCTACACCCAACCAATGCTCTCTCAAGCTAAACCAGACCCACAACCTTGGCAGAAAACAGTATTACTTTCATATTCATAATAATTACATGTGCGTGGGAGATGTACTGTGTTTACATTCACAATAATATTTTAATGCCAGGTCAATGTTCACAATATCTAGTCAATTTCCTCACATTTTTTTTCTCACAGAACACATTCCCTTTGCCCTGTTATGCCTAGCAATACCCTTGACCAATAATATTGTCTTATATTGCTCCTCAGACGTCAGACCATGGAACGTACAGACCCAGTAGCAAAGAAGCTAGCAAGTACTTGTTTCTTGAGTCTCCATGTTGTATGGATGAAATTTACATGTCCGTGTGAACACATGGAGGGAAAATAACTTGAGTGCCAGCTTTGCAAACCAAGGGGCACAAATGAGCGGAAGTGTGGAAAATCTCTTGGCATAGTTACATATATTCTTAGAAATGTAAAATGATGAGGAAAAGCTACCATAGACTTGCAGAAAGAGAGAGAGAGAGCGTGAGAGAGAGAGAGAGAGAGAGAGGGAAGAGAGGGAGAGAGTAAAAATGAAAGCAATAAAAATTTGTCTCCCAGGAACAAGTATAACTTGGCAATGCTACCTGTCACTGCACCTGGTCTCCCCTGCTATCTCGGCCTTTCCTACAGACCTAAAGAGAGAAACTCCTTACATCCCTAATTTAATATGAGCAATTTATCCTGAGCCTACAAGAGGAGCAGCAGGACGAGGCAGAACTTCCCACAAAATTCCCGTAGTTACATACAGAGCAGAGCCTACCGGATGATTATGTGACTGTTGGGGCTGAAATTGGCTCGGAGCCATGAGCTGAACATATTTCCCTGAAAACAAGCATGTAAAAACAAGACAGATCATATGGAGTCTCACCTATTCATTTCCCGCACCAGCTCACTCAAGCACCTTGTTCAACCTCCTTGTGTATTCCTACCGTGTGATATGTAAACCCTTGAGAAGAGGTAAACGCTAGTTCTTTTTTACTGCCAAATAATGTATTCATCCTTCCCCTCCATTCTACTACAACCATCTTTTCCCTCACTCCCTACACACACACACACACAAGCACACACATGAGATCTCCGTCCAAAAAATCTAATCTTATTACTTTCTACTCACAACAACCAACCACATTATGTAGATATTCCATCCAAAAATCCTACCTACATTCAAAAAAATTCCCATACATATGTATCTTACTATACAAAGAATACCTAGGGGTTCTCTCCTTCATTTCCCCAAAATACATTTACATAGAGATATACTCTTGGAATTCAAAAGTGAGTATTACCCTGACGGAAATGACCGCTTTCTTACCCAATAAACCTTTCAAAACCTTCAGCTCATAGTCATGTACACATACAGATACACAAACAGATGATAAACACTGCCAACGTGGAAAAGTAAACATGTTCCAAAATTGGCTTCACCTATCCTCCAAAACATTACATACAAATATCTACCTCAATAAGTCAAAGGAAACCACAGATCCAAGGCACCCATATTCTCTCCCTAGTTTCCCTAATTCTTCCCATAATATCTACAAAGATCAAGGGAAGCCAAAAATAATAATTCTGCAAAAAAAAATATTACCCAATAACAATTCTCTTCCAGAAATTAAGAAACTAGCGAAACTTCCCGTCCACTAAAATTCCCTCAACCTGGCAAAATTCGAAATTATTACAATACAAATTGTAAACTTTGGACAATGGAGATAATTAGACATATACATAGAAATATTTATGCAAAAAATTTCAAGGTTCAAAAACAAAACTTCAGTATAAAGGAATGTTTGTATCCATCCGTCATACCATATGAGCAATTTTTAAATACAAACCTTGACAGGTCGTCTGAAAGGCGGGAATACTAAAATCCTTCCCAATAAAAATAAAAAAGGACAGGGAATATATGCTCCTTGCTTTCATTTATGGAATTTTCGGAAATAGATACATACATACATATTTGTGCCCCAACATGTGATCCAATGTCCCAGACTAACTTAATGTCCCTTAACATAACAAAAATCCTAAACACGGATGGAGCTGACTCTGTACATAGTAGTAGTAGGGTAGGATTTTTAGCACACGCACATCCTGGACAAATCCATGAATCAAACATTGAGGACAAGGTTGGGCCACGACTGAAGGAAACTAAGTCGTGGACGGATCATTTGTCCAAAACTCCGGAACTCCGAAGGGTGATTCAAGTCCATCAATCCCTTTGCGTTTGTCAGACTTCACTCTCTCCGGTTCTTTCACTCGCACTCATCTGCAAACTCCCAGTCAGATTCCAGCTGATAGACCATAACAATATCAAAATACCTCTTTTTTTCCCTTTTAACTCCCATGTAGATACATTTATATAATATCTGTATACATATCTCTCAAAATATGTATTCAAATGGCTGGAGTAAAATATATATAAAAAAAAAAATACAAAACGGATGCACTAGCTTTTTTTATTTTCCACTTTCCTCTCCCATACATCCCTCTCTGTATCCATAAGCCCTCCACTACTATTTCCCCTTTAATCTCCTCGCACTTTTTTCATGAAGTAAAGTGAAGGTAAACAATTGGATATCTACACACATGGGTCCTAGCTATGAGGAAGGTAAGTATGCAAATGTACTGCTCCTCTAGTCAAACAAATCGAGGAACTTTGTCGACTGCTGTCACGTCATCTAAAAATACATTGAATATAGATAGAGCTACACATGTGAAGGTGCACTCTGAGACGGAACTCTCAAATCTGACAAATATATTTCCACCCTCGGGAGAGCTCAGTTGTAGACACTTGTTTTCCTTGAGGAGGAATAATTCGGGAAAACATTATGAAAAATATATGTATACGTATCTATATGTACACTGTACACACAACCCGGGATACAAGCGACACAAAAACGGTTGTCATCGTTTTCATCCAAACACCAAAAAGTTACACTACAGAAGGTGTACGTATGTATACATAAAATACGCCAAAGGTTTCCTCCTTCCTAAAGTGAACGTCACCCTTTGCTTTTTCATTCCCTCCATCCGATTCAAGAGTATCTTTCCCTCCCTATATGTATGTATGTACATATAATACATTTCCCGGCATCATCGTATTAGTAAATGATATATGTATGTAGCAGTAGTAGGAGGTGTACTAGGTTAGAAAAAAATAGGAATAAATAAATATATGAGATTTTTTTCCCCAGCCTTTTCCAGATATCTACGTGTACATTTCAAATGTATTTTTTGATAATATTCAAAACCCTAACAATGGTTTCACATTTCCTAATGCTTTAGATCCCCTCACACATTTTCCTTACATTTTTCCCCGACAAGAAAGAGAAGAGAGAAAGAGAGAGAGAGAGAGACTTCACCGTTTCATATGAATATGATTTGTCAAAAGTGAACTTGGCAGGAAATTTACTCAAACACATACAACCATACACATTGATATCCCATCAAAAAATGTCATCCGGACGCAACTCTCGCTGAACTCTTCCGAGACATCCGTCCCTTTTACGGCAATAGTTTTTTTTTTCTCTCTCTCTCTCTCTCTTTCTCTCCGAGGCATGGAAAAGGAGAGCACATGAGAGAGTGAGGGACTCAGAGAGTGACTTCACTACAGAATAATAACAAAAATCACGTAAGTATAAATCTCCATGCTACTGCACTTCATCTATCCTGACAAGGGAAAAGAAATGAAACCTTTACCTTTTTGTCAACTTCCTCCCACTAAAGATGACTAGATGCATTCATCTCCCTCTCTGTCCTCCCTTCACTCTTCTGAATGACATCTTTTCCTTACCTATTGTCCCTGCCTTTCCATTCAGTCACACACCATTTGACATATTTACTTCAAACCATCCCGAACTTTCCTAAAACTGGCTCACAGCTCACAATCACTCCCCGCAAAAAAAAAAAACCCCCGCCCAAAAAGATAGCTACAATTTAACCCACACTAGAGAAAAAAAATACTACCATAACCACAAGGACACCCTCCACTTTTAGCCTCCTTCCTCAATCCCTTCTTAAACATTACAGCCTAGTGTACCTATTTATAGATACTATAGTCGTCATGAATTTTTAAAAGTTATTCCTCGTAGGACACAACAGAGTATCTATCTATAGATACTATGAGAAAAAAATCAACTACAAAAAAAAAAAACCTCATTCGAAATTCTAGTTTTGTTCAAAGTTTCAAAGAAAAGTAAAACACAAAAAAAAAAAAAAAAGAAGAAGAGTAAGTAATTTTATAAAACTAGGGATCTGAACAGAGTTCGCCAAGGCTGGAAAATAAATATAAAAAAAAGTTAAAAGTGAGAGGCAGGGAAAGAGTAAAGAGAAAAGTGGCAGTTAATAGTCATTACAAAGGGATAAAAAAAGTTCCCCATTGTCCATCACGTGCTTTTGCAATGCAAATCCTTGTATAAATTACCCCACAAGTTAATTTTATCGTCCCGATTTACTCCCAGAAAATGTAAGCAACGATGAGGATGAAGTGAGTGCGCGGGGAGAGAGAAATAATAAAAACCGTATAATTTCCAATTGTTGGTCCGCCAAGAGAAACAAGATGAGGGGCTTCTGTACCTATGCAAGTATGTATGTACATACCTAATACCTACATATGTATAGGTATGTATCTATTACCTCAGGAAGAAGCTCCTTGTAGTACTATATGAACCTTCTAGATACAATGTAGTTCGTATGTATGTAATGCACAGTCCCATGGAAAATTATACGGTACTAATATGGAATCACCCGCACCACTGCCATTAATGGTACGAGAGAGAGAGAGAGAGACGAGCTGGGATAGGAGCCCCCGACACAGAAGGAGTTACTTAAAGTAAAATAATCATGTAATAATAAATGCATACCTCAGTGAAGTGGTAGTGGTCTATTGAAACACAGGAGTTAGTCTATGAAATGAACATGAAACCACAAAAGGAGCCACGGAGCATATATAATAATCATGATAAAAAACACAGCCGGGAGAAAATCTTGCGGTTACTCTTTCGTGTACACGCTTATGACTCCCACTCTCTCTCTCTCTCTCTCTCTCACTCTTCACACATTTCACACATACATAGCTCCACTCACACTACCAAGCATAATAAGTATCAAACCAGCCCAACTACATATATCCACGCTTTCCCTCCAACCCATCCCCCACTTAAACTTATTTAAGTGTTTCCCTATTACGAACAATTCACCAGTGCTCTATACATAGAAGTACATAGATACTACCAGTACATTACATATTGCATACACATGGAACTCCATATACACACAGGCTCAAAGATGAGACGGGCATGAAGCGTGATGAAAGCCCTTATCATGGGATGAATTAGTCCTAGCCGTGTCCCTATAACGATATAAAAACTGTACGTACAGTTAATACAGTATTTCCCGTAGATACATAAAATTAGATACAGCAAAGGCAGAACCCAGTCAGATCTTCCCCTATGTACGTACATATTGCCCCACACACACACATGAGAGATGAGAGAGCAGAGCCCATACATATCCTCATAATTATTCACATATGCAGGCTCAAAACCAGTATAATATGCAAATTCACAAGTAATAGCCGTTAATAAGCTGAGGGAATGAAAGAGTTCCAAGACATAAGTAACTTGGGTAGTCCTAGTGTGAGGGAATGAGTGAGAGAAGTTAAAACTATACACAGATGAATCTAGTTAGGAGAGGACCAAAGAGAAAAAAACTATCCCGGTCCATACTTCACAACGCCCAGAGATAGTAAGTTTATACATAACTTCCTCACTTACAGTCCGTCCGTCAGGCCCAGGGAGAGCAGCACACTGGAGAAAAACTCCAGTATATATCTATAGATAGATATATTATGGGCGGCTGAGTTTTACAATAGCAAACAAGTAATGAATGCAAATTTCCTCAAAGTAAACTAACTCACCAGCATTTTTTTCTCTCTCTCCATGCTCCTCGTACCCCGCCAGCTAGGTACAAGGAGAGGAGCTCCTATTACCTTATATACAGACATGTGCTCCATAAAATAACAAAAAAGCTAACTAGGAAAGGAAAGCAGAGGAGAACGAAGGCATCAATGAAAGTACGTCCACCCGGACACTACTGTATAGAACTTTCTCTCTCATAGTTCTTCCCATACTCTTCAACGAAAAAAAAATACATACGCTTGCTCTCACAGACAAAAGGAACTGTAATTTGGGAACAATAATAAAGGTTAGTTTGGGCGAGAGTAAGTGAGAGAGAGAGAGAGAGAGAGAGAGAGAGAGAAAGAGAGAGAGAGAGAGAGAGAAACAGAGGACCGACGGAAATGAGGGAAACTCCATGAGGGCGCGAGATCCGTCGGTCGGTCGGTTTTTATTTTTCAGCCATTTGCATTTGCACCCAAGTAGAAAGAGAGGACTACTTCAAGTAGAACATCAAGTTGGGGAATTAAAAGCATCCAAAAGGGAAGTTAAAAAGCATAACAAGATTCTTGTTGGGAAAAGAAAGAGGAATAAAAAAGAGAGCTCTTGTATGTAAATACCAGGAAAAATCATAGGACAACACTAAAGGGAGGGAGAGAGAGAGAGAGAGAGAGACGAGGAGCTCCGGCTATGCAGAGAATGTGAAGGAAATGGCCCAACACTATCTTTTACGTGGCGTAAACTATTCAAATTTACATAATAATGCCTTGTTAGTGTAGCAAAAGTTGAGTATCAGGGTAATCACACAGGATATTTGCATACGACAGACGGATATCGTTTTCGTCCCCAACAACAATTCCACTAGAGAGAGAGAGAGAGAGAGAGAGAGAGAGAGAGATCCTATTAGACTTCACCTAACACTCTACTATACGGTAGAAGACACAAACACACACACACACACTTTCACCCACACATAGAGAATACACAGAGAGAGGAAAAAAATGTGCGGGATATATGAACCATTCTTATCATGCTCCTCCACTCCCAAACCCACCATGACTACAATAGAAATCCGGAAAAAATACTATACTAATAGACACAAATAGGATTGTACACGGAACAAATCGTACATTAACATAACATCAGAGCTCACAAACTACCCACCCCGTTACCGTTCCTTTTTATTTACGGGGAAAAATCAAACCTGAATAAAAATCTGATCCTCAACTCCCTACTATTGGACTCAAGGAAGTACCTCTCCTCTTCCTCTCTTGTCTTCTCCTCTCAATGCCATATATATCTAATTATAGATAGATATACATACGTCTATAGAGAAGACTCCGTCGGAATTGTTACTGCCACAATGTGGTATCTATCTCTCTACAATCTCCTACCTTCTATCATTCCACTACTTTCTACTTACAACACCATTAAGAGCGTCGACTGGGAATGTAAAATCCGGTGCCGTTCCTCCGCTTAATAGTCTCCGCTCATCTGACTGCCTCCTCAATCTCCATCAGATTTCCCCATTTAAATACTGTATATACCTAAAATGTATGCTAGTTCCAAGGAGGATCCCAGCCTCATTCGAGTGCCTCAATGTACAAAAAAAAATATATCCAAGATCCCTGCCCCATAAAAATCTCTAAAAAGTAACTTCAGAGAGGAAAAAAGCATGGTCTAAACTTTAGCCTACTTTTCAAACTTACAAAAAAAAACCTCCATTTCAACAATCACACGGAGAGAGAGAGAGATACTTCAATGGAAGGTACTTACAGTAGGATACAACACATTCGACATACTACAGATATCTATCCTTAAAACTACGTGAGAGCCCAAGGTACCCACTCAATGAAAAGGGGAAAGAAACAGGGTAGTACAAAGTACAGGGAAGTTTTTCTAATACAAAGATAAGGTAAAAATAGAGCTAAAGAAGGGAAAAAAAGTGGAAGTATCGCTTTAGTAAATCCAAGCTCATGCTACCTTGCGGTCTATTGTGTGTCTATGTGTCTGTCTGTGTGTGTGTGTGTGTGTATGAAAAAAAGGAAGGAAAGGGAGAGAAAGAGAAAAGAAGACGATGCCCATCTCGTATTATCTTCATCGTTGTAAAAGTGAATAGCCAGGTTTTTCTTCCTCAACCCATACAACACACCCAGGACTTGAATGACTTTCACAGTCAATCCTTTTATCCAAATTGGCACCTCCACCATTCCCTTTCATCGCTCTCTACCATGATTATTATTGCCCCTCTCCGGCACCATTTATTCATAAGTATTACTGCCAAAAAAAAAAAATCTCAGTAGAAACTTCTTCCCTCGAAACATACCGTTCCTCTGAAGGGGGATCACAACAGTAGGAAAAATGATATACCCAACGTAAAAAAAACTATATGACCGCAAGAGAGAGAGAGAGAGAGAGAGAGAGAGACATATAATAATTCAAAATAATATGGACAATCTAGAGTAAAAGTGGGAAGAGAAGGGAAGTGTAAGTATTACGTGGTCGAGAGAAGAAGAGTCAGGAAAAACAAGTGAGCTGATTTTATGGCTCTGTTGAAATTGAGCACCGCAATGCCTCAAAGCATATCGTCATAGGAGGAGAGTATGAACAGTTGGAGAAACACTGTCAGTAAGAATACATACACTAGGATCAGAGATTTCAGTAAAGAGAGAGAGAGAGAAAAAAAAATTCGAATGTTCCATGTAACAATATATCTAGATGTACGGACTCTCTCAGGATGTAGTCCGTGGAAGTAAGTTCACATTTTGAGTACACAGAAGTGAGTTGAGAATTCACAGGGAAAGAAAAAGAGAGAGAGAGAGAGAGAGATAGAGAGAGAGAACACATCAAGTGAATTTCAGTTTTGTTGTACAACTAACAGCCTGAGAAGAGAAGAGTGAAAGTAAGAAGAGCTAGTTGTAGTTGTGGACGCGGAGCAGGAAAAAGACGATAATATAGATCACAATGCAGAGTACTTTGCATAGAGAGGCATGCAGCCGAATAATGATCAAGGATCTTCTCGACGTGTTTATATTTTATGTTCACAATCGCAACACGTTTTTGACATGTTCTTTCCGCTCCTCCGACTCAAACACCAACAAATGCATCAACTTGTAGATACACAAGTACAGCCTCAGACTACAACCTCATAAACAATAGAACATATACCACCACAACTTCAAGTCTCCTCTGTAATGTCCTCCACCAAAACTACATTCAATTACTGGTCCAAACTTACTTATACAGACTGTCTCTGCTTATATATGCCCTTACTACAGCCCAACCTCCAAAAGACTTCCAAAATCTTCTATCCCACCACATACACCTCATATAAGTAGTATACATATATTATATACACTAGGGCTACAGTAGACAGCCCAACCAAATTATTTGCACACAACAATATACTTATACATCTCTATATGTATTTTACATCCCGAAAACACACAACACCCCATGTAAATACTCCCACAAACCAGGACCCGGAATGAAAACTAAGGAATTACATAAGGGGGGAAAGTGTAGGTACTAGCTCATACTTCTATAAGACTGTAGGTACATATATCTTCCAGGTCTGTCCCTGTGTATGCTCATGTCCTAAAATCCCTGTAACTGCCTTGTACATGGGGAAATCCCTAAAACTTATACAATTCCATATACTTCCCTCCCCATGCACAGTCAGTAGTCCTGTCTGACAATGAGTCTGAGTGAGTGTAAGCTACTTACTTACGAAGTGAAAGTAACACCTTACAAGTGTAAGTAGATGGAGGGAACCTACAGAAAGATGCTTTTTAGTCACTCCATCATCAGAGGGTTTACCATTTCATTGAATATTCACAGCACATCGGGATCCCAAGGAAATGTATACAGTATAGTGTATGTAAGGATCCGACGAGTTCTCATTTCCACAACAGTAACTTTCCTCCCAAGTCCTCATTCAAAAGCTGGAGAGATAGAAACTGCCCATCCCTCCGCATATTATTAGTTTCACATGTTTTGTAGGTAGTATGTATACAAATACAAGGGGAATCTATCTATCTCCTTAGAGCGTGGATGAATGAACGAACGAAGATGCCTGTATAACTCCGGCTCATACGCCTACTTTGCAAAATCTCCTTTACTCTACCATCCAAACTCATAATAATAATAATAATAATAATAATAATATCCAAGACTACGGTCGCATTCCTTCACCAATGCAAAAAAAAATATACAAAATACTACTACAAAATATAGAACTCCCCCACTTGTACGCAAATATCAATGTACATATAAAGAGGCTGAGAGTAGAACAAGTCCTAGCACATGTATAGTCCTGGAATTACCCTACCCGTCAAGGTACATCCAAGCCCAGCCCAAATGTTATCCAACCGAGAGGTAGGATTGGCTCAGAATACAGAAGTAGGTTACAACTCTTTTTACCTACCTTGCAGAGAGGAGCTAGCGAGAGAGAGAGAGAGAGAGAGAGTTAGAACTCAAACCCAGACGCGCCAGCAGGTAAAGAGAGAAGGTAAAATTCACCTGCGCGCTCACAACTCCTTCCTCTTCCTACTCTCTGGCCAATCCTGCTATCTGAACCTACCTGAAATTTCCCTGGGAGCACTCCTGCATCCTGTGTATTTTTATCAGGGCATCCCACTCCAACCTGACTACTACCATAGACTGTCTAAAATCCCACGGAATACAAACATACCCCCCCCCCTAAAATATCCCTAAATTCCTCACAGTGTGCATTAAAAATGTGCCCCAGATTGAACCACAAGGAGTGGAAGGATTTACAATGATACAGAAACCAAATAACCTCCCAAACTAATTCCACATTGATACATACCAGCCATTTAGTGTATAGGGGCGAGAAGCTCAAGGAAGTAACCTTCCCCGAGCCAGCTGCTGTAAAGTAAACAAAAGCACATGTATATATATACCCCGGAGTTTAATAATTCCCTATGCAAAGACGATGAGCAAGCAAGGAAGATGTCAACATCAAAGTCATCTTGAGGTAAAATGAGATATCCTCTCCACTCCGTACCAATGTCAAGCATACTCTATGTAATTACATACAACCCCACAATGTTGTACACAACCATCCCATCCCAATGAGTCTACCTAAACGACTCGGAGTCCTTGAGTGTGAGTGGGAAATTTAATAACTTGAGACTTGATCAAAGGTCAGCCTAAACCATTTGAGGTTTGAGAGATCTATTTACATTCAAACACAAAATTACGTTAAGGAATAACTGGAAGAGAGAGAGAGAGAGAGAGAGAGAGAGAAGAAAAAAAGTCAATTGCGGTCGTTCAGGTCTGTTTCTCATGTAAATCTCTTCTCCACAACTATCTCCGGCCAGGAATAAATTTCAATATTATGCAAAGGGAAATATATGAGTTTCAGAACCTCTCCTCTCACTTTCCCAATCCCCGACGACTATCTATACATAGTCAGGTTAACACTCCACCACAAACGTGCTTCCCACTGACCGTACAGATACCTTCCAAGTGATAGACATGCAGTGATTCTTGTCCCGTATCTCTCTCAATGTGTGTGGGGAAAAAAATGGATGAAGTTGGCGTCGTGTCTATTGCCAATACAAACAGACCCACCCCCAAATATTGGGTTATATACATCATAAATAAACTTAGTTTCTGAAAGCAGTGAATAACACCAGGAAAGACCGATACGGCTGAGGTGGAGAGTAAAACGAGAGAGAGAGAGAGAGAGAGAGAGACGAGGAAAGGATAGAGAAGCAAGGAAATAGTCAGAACATATCCGAAAATTCGGAGCGAATCGAGCTGAAACGGAAAGGGACTTATAAATCTCTTAGGGAAAGCCATTCATCATGCAAAGTGTCAAGTGTCCTCGGAGTTATAGCATGTCCATTGTACAGTGAGCCACCTGGGGCAATCGCATGTCGCCGTGTGTTCCCACTCCTCCGACGAGCAATAATATTACCCTACCGATCCGATTCCTTTGTTACACCCATAAGAGAGTGAGAGAGAGAGAGAGAGAGAGAGAGCACAAGAGGTATCCAAAAACTTGTGTAACAGTCGTTACACATGACACAATAATAGTAGTTCCTCCAATGTTATAACCTCACATACATGAGAGTAGCTCCAGCTAGGGCTACTACTACACTCACCTAAATATTCCATATCCAAATATTACAGGACTTAAGCCTTACTCCTGCTGTCTCCACGATGACTTGTCCTCCTCACAGCGAGATAGACTGAGTGTGCATGTGTGAATGTACGGTGTGTCACTTTAACCAAAACCTACTACCACCTCGCAAACCAAACGCATGGACGCAGCTCGCATAGGATAACTCGAACAATATCAACTCTCGCAGTGAGAACTGTTGGTGTGTGTGAGTGAGTGAGAGAGAGAGAGAGAGAGAGAGAGAGCTGAGCTGTGAGCTGAAGGTATGAAAACCCATGGCTTTACAGTGTAGTGGTAACCGTCCCTCTCAACCCATTCACTGCATTTATTCCTCCTCATAAATCACACAAAAGGCAGTAGGAAATCTACGTGTACAGATGAAACCCCCTAGTCCACAGCCTGTGAGAGATACATACATACTTTCATACATCTCACATAAACTGCCTACCTCAAAAAAAAAAAAAAACTGTTGCAGATTGTAATAAGTTGCCGCCAGCCTCAATTCAAACTAGAAGTCAGTGTAAACTAGAAATCATATTCAACCCGTCATATATTTCCCTGGAACCCACTCCCGCAATATATCTACGTATGTGTAGTGCTGTAATATTGTTTGCATTTTGTTTGTTCTTTTGTTCAGTTCTTGTTTTTTGAACAAAACAAAACAAACAAAATCAGTTTTCGAAAAAACAAAACTAGAACAAAACAAAACCGCGATAAGATAAAACAAAACTATAACAAACAAACCACCACAACAGCGGGTAATAACCTTTTCAAACTTGAGTTTGGAAAAGTGCCCCAAAATAACATGACCTCAAATCGACGTGAGTGAGTGACAAATAGATACATGACCTCAAATTGACCTGAGTGAGTGACAAATAGATACATGACCTCAAATTGACCTGAGTGAGTGACAAATAGATACATGACCTCAAATCGACGTGAGTGAGTCACAAATAGCAACATGACCTCAAATTGACGAATTGACCTGAGTGAGTCACAAATAGATACATGACCTCAAATCGACGTGAGTGAGTCACAAATGGCAACATGACCTCAAATTGACCTGAGTGAGTCACCAATAAATACGTGACCTCAAATTGACCTTAGTGAGTCACAAATAGATACATGACCTCAAATTGACCTGATTCGCAAAAAATATCAACATGATTTCAAATTCATCTTACAGTATTGAGTCACAGATAGTAACATGACCTCAAATTGACCTCAGTGAGTTACAACAAGTTCCTTGACCTCAAATTGACCTCAGTGGGTCACAAGAAATTCCATGACCTTAATTTGGCCTCAATGGGTCACAAGAAATTCCATGACCTTAATTTGACCTCAGTGGGTTACAAGAAATTCCATGACCTTTATTTGACCTGTGGGCTACAAGGAGTTCCTCATTTTTCGATGGGTCATAAGAACTCCCATGGCCTTAATTTGACCTTTGTGGGTTATTAGTAGACCCATGACCTTACATACACTTTATAATAAATCTCAAATAACATCATAATGACCATTAGGAGCTATTGAAGTGCACGGTTTTATTTACATTTATACTTTGAAACGCTGGTCTTAAGTAAGGTCAACGAAATCTTTGCACTATTTACAGATGTTTAAGCCCAATCTAAAGTTATTGAACAACGCGTAACTTAGAATGCCTACTTGAGGTCAATAGAGTAATTAATTATTACCTGCTATGACCATAACCTGTACTGATATTAGATGTTTGGGTACATCGGATATTGTAAATGAGAGCAATTTCTGTTGGACACCAGTAATTACTTATTGTTAGTTGGATAAATGTCACCTCCACTGCTGAAATTCGATTTTGTTTTGTTGTTTTTAATAAAATGCAGGATGACTTGGATGCTAAATTTTAAATTTGATTTGATCCCAAAATGTTGAAACTAGTCAGACTGTGAGTAGACAGGATGGCAGAAATAAAAGAGACCTAAGCAATCCAAAAAAAAACAATTAAGGTAATTAATTCAATCAAGTCTTCGGGCGAACCCAAAACGATGCGTATCGGTAGCACTAGGTAAACCCCACCACAATCGTTTGTTCATATATTATGTCTATACATGCGGTCATATCAGGTCTTGTGGAAGTATGGAATTACACTACACCTTACACTCCTAGAAACTATCAACAGAAGTTTTAATGATTGTATTAAATAAGAGTTGTAAAGCATATCCGCCTAAAATTAGTTAAAGCCCGTTTTTTTTGGTTTTAACGTCCTTTGTGAAGGGACCAAATTTACACGAATCAACTTCTATATGCTCTATTACTAATTTACGGCAATCAATTTCACAAATTTCTAACATCTTCTACATCGGTAGAACAAAACAATATGGATTGTTTTTTGAACAATACGGATTGTTCAAAAAACAAAACAAAACAAAACTCGGTGAACAAAACAAAACTCAAATTGTTCTAGTTTTGTTCATTTCCGAAGAGAACAAAACAAAACAAAACGAACAAATTACAGCACTACGTATGTGTACGTAGGTGTCCGAAAGCCATCACCAGTGGCTAGTTCCAGCCGTAATCCCAACTTCCAATACTACTAGTCTACTACTGTGTCCACTAGGCCTCATGTAAATTCACCAACTGATACCACTCCCTAGCACTAGTAGGTTTTATGTATGGATGGAAATATACTACTGCTACGACTGTATACGGAAAAGTTGAATATTTGAATTTACACACACACTAAAATAATATGTAGACACAGGGCTCATATGCATATGCATTTACACATTCCCACTGGGACCCGAGAAACTGAACCACGCCGAAGTTTTATATTGCTCGTTGTGTGTAAATTTCCAAGTGACACCGAAACTTACCCTAATGCTCCACAATACATATTTACCGTAGGTATTTACAATAAATGGAGAGCACAATCTCCAGCCACACCTCGACACACTCAAGTAAGTATGTGTATTAACACACGTATCTATATATGTGCTCCTAGTAGAAACTTAACTAACTACATTTGTAGGAGCGAAGCTGGGAGAACTGTATCAAGTGGGTTGACGACAAGAGAGAGAGAGAGAGAGAGAGAGAGAGAGAGAGAGAGAGAGAAGCCCAGTGGATTAATATCGGTGAGCGTCAGCGTGTCATATGCAACCCCGAAGGGGATTAATACACGTACCTTTTGAAAACGTACGTGCGAAATTATTGCCTCGTGGCTTTTCATTAAAATGCTCTCATATTCTACACAGACACAGGCAGAGGCACACACACACACACACACATGGAGACACACACCTACATACATACGTATTTCAAATACAGTAACTCACAGTGTGTATGAGTAAATGTAGGAGGGAAACACACGGTGAAGGGCTCCAGTTGCAGAGAGCTCCAACTCACCCGAGTTTCTTCCTCACGGATGTGTGGAGAGTACATACACATACATACATAGATACATACGTATACACATACAGAGAGACACCCAGATACTATAAACCGGGAGATAGATGATTATATATAGGGAGTCCGTCCGTCACCCACTTTTACCCCTCAGTGGATTTGAGAGAAGGAGCTCCTCTCGCTCCTCCACGCTCCATAGACCACTAACTTCCGCGACTTGATTCCCCATCGTGATTACTGATGATGAGCAATAAAATGATCCCTGTACTCGATTTACCTTCACTCACTCTCCTCTCATCCAGCATCCTCTCATCTCCATTTCCTATTTCCATTTCTATCGCCACAGTCGACCTCCTTCCTCTTCTACTTCCATAGTCTGTACCAATTCGACCCTCTCCCTCCGTCCCGATCCGGCTTCATTCAAAACCCTACGAAATGCTAACTACCACAACAGCTACACTCTAGGCAAATACATAGCCGGGATATATGGGAAGGGCGAAAGGTATGCACGTTCCATAAAGAGACATAAAGCAGGGGCGAGTGTGCTTACGTCTGTATCTCTGCATGTGTATCTGTGTGTGTGTGTGAATGAGTGAGAAAGAGAGAAGTAATAACAAGATAGGAAAAAGAGAATACGTGAGAGAGACTTTTTCAGTCAAGCTGATGGCATAATAGTCAACCTCACAGTCTATTGTATAAATAAGATTAAGGCCCTACCTCCACTCACTCATTCCACCCTAGGAGTACAGCATGGGCATATATCAGAGGAAATATTTCAGTCCTACAGCAGGAGCAGCGAAAGAGAGAGAGAGAGAGAGAGAGAGAGAGAGCTAGAGAGAGAGCCTGCACTCCTACTAAAGCACTACTAAGTAAGGGCTTCAATAAATTCTCCACCCTGCACTTTGCATATTGATCAGACAAGATAATCTAATCAGAAAGGAAACACTCGGTTCTTTCCAAGTCTGCATTCCTTCATTGGGATCATCAGGAGAGAAAGAGAGGAGGAAGTTACAGTAGTAGGAGAGGGAAACAAAAAAAAATATACGAGAGAAAAGACAACGACATACACGGAGCTCTTCATTTCATCATCGAATGTATAAAAACCAACTTAACTTCCGTAGAGAAATACCTTTCTTAAATACTAAACCTTCCTTTCCTCCTACCCGTCCCAACACAAATGCCCATAGAGATCCCTTATAACAAAACACACGCACACACTCAACCTGAATTGAAACCTAAACCTAGGATCTAACGAGACACTCCAGGCAGAGTAACATTAGCGAGCATGAACAGAGAGGCTAATGTATGAGCGAGTTGCAAACAAGTCGGAATTTATATATATTCCTTAGCATTAAATGAAAATTAGCTCGTACCTCTTCTCTCTCTCTCTCTCTCTCTCTCTCCCAGTCTCTCTCTCTTTCTCTCTACTTCCAAAAAGGCACACAATAATGTAATACCAAGCACACGGAAGGAATTCAAATACAACTTTTTTTCCCTTCATCCCACTTTCCTTACCCTTCCCATACACATCCCACTCCTCTCCATGCCCGAGACCCATAAAGAGGTCGGTCTTGTTGAAGCAAATTATGCAAGCAACTCAAAAGTATTCAATTACGTGAACAACTCGTCGAATTCCAATAAGATCTATTCAAGTATGCCTTTCATATTATGAGGTAACCCTCCTTTCTCTCCCAAGTATTACCAATGGGTAACGTGTGCATGTGCGTGTGTGAGTGACTATAACTTAAGAGCTTACTCACTCTCCTCTTCCATCATCTCTCACGTATGTGTACCTATACGTACACACACATACACTCTATTCATTATAGAAACACATATAAACAGCTAGGCAGAACATATGCAAATAATCCATCTAGTTATTGACTTGGGGTCGAGGGATACTCCTGTTTTAGGAAAAGAAGACTGAAGAAGGCACACGATCAGAGTGAGTCGGCGAAAGCTAAAAGTCAAAGTTAAAAAGAATACTAAGCATATTGCATCTGTACAAATACTTGTACATACATAGATGCTGGTGCACATATGTAATGGCATAGCTCCTACAGACTAGCCAATATAAAATTCTGCTACAACCCTTTCCGTTCCGGGATACTGTAGGATTGACTCTATCTGTAGCTCCAGCAACTCTTTTCCTATCCACAGGGTCGAGGCAGGGTGAGAGGGAATTTCAATGTTGCACATTCCAGGGAATTTTTCATGTCATCTAATGCAGGTTATCAGATTGTGAGTTTACGTAGAGACCCCTCCATGTCAGTACATACTATGAGTTCTACATGCTTGTCGATCTTTTTAGTATTTCCAAGTCCTATGATTATTGCGAGAGATTCCTGAGTCAGAGACCTTCCCTTGAGCCTACTATCCGAACATAGACTGGTGACAAGTGTGAGAGTCTGTGTGTATGTGTGTGTGAGTGTGTGTGACTGTGCATGTGTGAGAGAGTGTTCCACCACCTAACAATAAAACCGACGGAGTCCTCTTCTAAATTTTATAATCATAATGGTACTAAAGCTATATTCACATAGGGACAGTCGAGTTGGGGAAATGAAAAAATGAGCAAAATCGGAAACGAGGCGTTACCTATACATAATATTACATGGAGCGATAGCGAACCCTAAATTTCCAAGTTACATATCCTCTGAGCGAAACAGCAGTAGTTGTAGTAGTGGGGTTGGGAAAAAAATAACCCGGGTAGAAAGAAATTAATGTCCGGAAGGTAGAGAATGCAGCACGGCAGGAATCTTCACAGCGTCCGATTTTTCCGCCGTTGCTACTACTACTACTACTGTACTACTGCTACTCCTACTATTACAACAACTACTGCTGTTCCTAGTCCTTACGCCGCTTCTCCTTTATATGCACTCACTCACTCAAGAGACTCACCCAGGGAGAGAGAGAGAGAGAGAGAGAGAGAGAGAGAGAGGGACATGGAGAATACACGGGTAGAAAATAAAAGAATGATGATCACTGGGAAAGAGAGAGAGAGCGAGGATGCTTCCCTACAGAAAGCAATGATGCATGCCTACACTAAAGACTCACATTCAGGAAACATTTTTATTGCAAGGTATACTTATAGATACTTTTCCTCACCGTCATTCCCTTGACTAACTTGAATTCACTCTCACTCTCTCTCTCTCTCTCACCCACTCTCTTTTCCAAGTGCAACATGCTTCCAACAAATATCCAGTACCTATCCTTTATATCCAAAAACATCAGGAGGAGTAGGGAAGTTACCATACATAGTAACTCCTGCAGGAATTATTACTCTTATAATCCCAGCCATTACCAGTTCTCCCTACAATGTTCAACAGAACCACTCTTGTTGGAAAGCTGACTTATTTACTCCAGACCAATCTTATTTATTCGCCTCGAGTCACTTTTTAACCCTCACACCACTCATATCATTCTTATTGCTGGGATGTGGAAATTCTGGAAGGTTTCAAAATCCTTCAATTTTAAAACACAGACACAAACTCAGACACATACACACATACAAACAATCCCTCAAAAACCCCACTTGATTTTTATCACAAAACCTATATAGTAGAGAGGACTACTAGCAAAATGTTACAGTCTTGTCATAACCAAAATTGAAATCCTTTCTGAACTGAACCCACGTACTGTAGAGGCATACTCAAACCTGGAGAAATCTCAGTGTATAAAATCGAGGAAAATAAATTAAGGAGTATCTACTGTAAATATCTGTAAATCCTGTCCCTACAAGTTATTCTGTATAGTTATCAGGGAGTATAGAGGCAAATGAACAGGAGAAATCTCCAGAAATGGTGGAGTTCAACGGAGTGGAAGGACAAGGCCAGGGAAAATATATTATGATACTGTTGATACAAGAAATTTAACTCGCATTTAAGAGACAAAGAGCATCACGTCAAGAGTCAAGAGCTTTCAATGGTTGGAAAGCTCTCACCCCATGTGGAGCCAACTGGGAGACTCAACGGACCTTGAAAATTCGTCAACAGATGCAATTATCAAGCCCAATTAAAAGAAAATTTCCATAGATGAAATATATCACTACCATTTCCTCAGCAAAACCTTCTCACTCGCTCATTTATTACTCACTCACTCAGTAAGTCCACACTCCCTGTGTGTGCACAGTACAGTTTTAAAATAACACTATACACAAGCATATACATATTTATAGCTGCCATATCCCGACCCACAAAAATATTAATCTTGGGTACATGGTACATTGTATTTCCATAAACGTTATTGCGCCAAGTGTAAGTGTATACAGTGTTTGTAGAATTAATAGTAGGAAAAGGTAGGACTTTACTGTACGTAGGTACGTATACTGTAGGAGTTTATGCAGAAGGAAATAATTTGTATCGTGAAAGCGAGGTAAAGATTACAGAGAGAGAGAGAGAGAGAGAGAGAGAGAGAGAGAGAGAGAGAGAGAGAGTTCACGGTAAACCGAGCATCACAACTCCTGCTCCAAGTGCCCTTCGGTTCGGGAAAAACTATAATTCATCAAATTACGCGTAATGTATGCAATGGATTCAAGTTCCCTACGATCAATTCATGATTAATTTTGTGTAGTCACGCTGTGAGTCCTTCGTCCTGTCGTCCTGATATCTACTCCTCCATGATGCGATCTGATGTGAGTGAGGAGCAGCCAACCTTAAAAATCATACTTCCCTCTCCTGTTCCTCCCTTTGTACTCCAAAACGGGTAGCACACGCTCCTACACAGCAACACAACCTATACTACCTTTCCCCACCAAATAAATAGATACTAGGAGGTTCAGCCAAGTTCCCACTCTATCCTCCTATTAAATGCTACTAGTAGTAGATACTAACGTAATTCATATCCCAGTAACTTATACAATTATTCTACCTACAAGCTACTCCTATCTAATCCTACTACTACCTCCACACCCTGCCTTTATAGATGTGTATTACTGTAATTTCAATAGAGAACAGTCGTCCGAGTGACTCTGACATGATCCAACGACAACAACACCAACAACAACCACTACCACCAGCCACACCATATCTCTCTCTCTCTCTCTCTCTCTGTCTCTGTCTCTCATGCATGGAACATTAGGCTATCGCTCCCATAAAAATCCCACCTACGATGCACGAACCTTTTCCCCATCCTGACCTTTTTTTATTACTTATTTATTACAAAGAGCAACATCAGCAGTAGCATTCTCACAACAATTCTGACTACCCCCAAATCTCAACACATTAGGTCCTACAATTTAAAACTGTTCCCCAAAATAAATTCCAGGGTTGTCAAAGCCAAAGTTTTAAATAGGCTTTTAAGACACAACTTTCAAGCCTCACCATTAAGCGGAACTCAAGCACTTATTATGACTCATGAATGTAGGGATATTATCCCTAGGAACTATTACTACCTCCACGGAAATGTAAATACACATGGTTTTGTAAAACATGATAAAATCTCCGTGTGTGCATTTATTATATGTATATGGATGTAGCCCCATTTGAAATTATTTTCGCCCTCGACACCCAAGCGCCAGATCCAGAGCCAACGAGAGGGTAAAGTTTTGCTGAGTCCAGAGTTACATATCTGGAGATGGATATTGCCCTAAGAGAGTGGAAGGAAAGAGTGAGAGAGAGAGAGAGAGAGAGAGAGAGAGAGAGAGAGAGAGAGAGAGAGAGAGTGACTATCTTGTAGTGACACACGGTAGGAAGAATGATGCACACTTGACCATCCAGAGCTGAGAGACATATGTACGTACATATGTAAGTGTATAACTAGGCGGAGTCTATAGTGCTAGCAGAGGATGAAATGGAAAGTGACTCATAGTCCATATAGGTATTGTTATCAGATTTCCGTGACAAAAGTATGGCAGGCAGACCCTTCCATTAATAAATCATGAGTGAATCGATCCAGTATATTTATATATAGTACACTCACACACACACACATACACACCCGTTACCTTTTACCTCATCGAATCGAAAAAAACTAGGATCGCACTACTCAAAGAAGAATCTACTATGTCTACCTTGTCACCCATAATACCTATAGAATCTATATAGATATAAAGTAGAAAAAAAAGGGTGAGACGTCCAAAGGAGAAACCATTCAAAACTGACTACTATAAAGCATAAATAATATAACACTAAAAGACTCCAAGCTCTCCTCTCACCTCAAACTTTTCACTTCAATATCTTCCTCTCAGTTTTTATGATCGAAACTTCTTCCCTGCCCGTCAATATAATAATAATATATTTTCCTTTACTTCCCCTGCTTGAGGGGAAGAAGAAAAAAAAACTCACTCCAGAAGCCCTTAGTCTGATAAAATAGGAGAGTGAATTTGGACCCAGTCCATTCCATTTTGAGAATATAAAAAGGTATCTACAGACGTCATGATAATTATCCCATAATTATGGGAGAGGATTCTTCCACGAACACCAAATGACAGAGAGCAGACTGAGAGAAATTATATAATGGTAATAGCTGTGACAAGACAAAAATAATGATTCCACTCTCAATTAAACCTTCACCTCAACCATTTGGTGACGTCTCCCCGAAGCATTCTCTCTCTCTCTCTCTCTCCCTTGCATTTATCTCATCAAGTCATCCAAGAGATCATTTTTTAATTTCCATTACTACACTTATATATGTATCTATAGATATATTATCTCTCGGCATACATGCTGCTTCGTCCTATTTAAAAGGTACGGAACTTTGAGAGGTTCTGCCTGTATAGTCGTGTAGCTCTATGGATACATAATTGTACGTGTGGATGGTTTTGGGCTAGGAGTCTGGAGTGAGTGAGAGAGAGAGAGAGAGAGAGAGAGAGAGACAGAGACAGTGTGAGGGGAATATAAAAATGCAAAAATAATCACGCCTCTCTGCTCTTAAAAATGCCGGTATGGTCCACATTGTCAAGTATACTGTAGGAGAGGAGTAGTAGTCAAGAGATATAATTAAAGCACTTCTTTCGAGTGTCTTCTATCTTCACCTCGCTCTCTCTCTCTCTCTCTCTTCTTCTTCTTTTGCCTTGATGACACTTGTAATGAAAAAAAAGGAAAGGAGCGAATCCTTGTGGGAATAAAATACAGGGAAAAGATTCAAGGGAAAAGGATAGGAATCATCATCATCATCATCATCCTTAGGTGCATACCTTCACCTCAGTTCAATATCTAAACATGCTTTTTTTTATATAAACATATACTTCCAATTTTGCCCTCGAATTTCCCAACTACCTATATGTATACATAATTTACAACTAACTTCACACGCACATACTTTGAGAATTTTCCCTGAAAGACAAAAATGGCACAAAGAGTTGAGACCTATTACACACAAGTCCCCATGAGGAGAGAAAAGGTTGGAGGAAAAAGGAGCAGCAGCAGTAGCAGCAGTAGAGAGAGAGAGAGAGAGGCTGTCAAAAGTAAGCATGAAGATGTGAGAGTTAAGTTTATACATATAAATACATGAACGTACATACATATATATAGATGTAAAAGGAAGTATAGTAAATACTATACGCACGCTTCGTAAATACAATAATATAGATATATACGCTATTATTTTCTCTAGCGTAATTTTTACAGGGAAAAAGACTGCCGGTTGATAACCCGGTTGATCCATACATGCATAGAATTAAATTCTAGACGATGTGGAATAATTTTTTCGGAGGATTCCAGGAGTGCATTAATGAGAGAACCCGCAGGAGTCTTCGACGGCAGGGGCAATTGCACCATGACTTGCAAACACTTTCGCTCATTACAGCTCAACGAGTAATTCGTATCCTCTCAGCAGGAGATCTCTATAGTTTCCAACTTTTCTCTCTCTCTCTCTCTCTCTCTCTCTCTCTCTCTCTCACTCTTTGGCTTTCTCCTCTGTCTTCCCTTTCCTGCTCCTCAGCATGTATACATAACAGAGACAGCACACACATAAAAAAATACATACCCTCACATAAACATGTACATTCTTACATAAATACGAAAAATCTTCTTTCTTTGTCTTGACTCTCAGAACTACTAGCAGTACAGAATTGTAGTTGTCAAGGGTATCTCACACAATGTATGTACATACTAGGGAGATAGCCCTCACGCACCCTACAAAAAGTATTGTATTTTACGCATCTATACAGATACTTAAAGGACACACACAAACACACACACACATCCATGGAGAGTATTCTGTATGTACATACAACATACGCCCCCTGAACCAGCATGTTCCTATGTATTGCCATCGGTAGCCAAAGAAAAAGTTACTAGGGACAAGAAGAGGTAGAGGAGAGAAGGAACCACCAGGAAACCTTTGGGTTGAGCTCCAGTCCCCGATCTTTATGCTACAACAATATTTATCCAAGTTATAATGTAGGACAGTCACTACTGACTGAGCAAGAAAAGAAAGACAAGGCAGCAGGGATGAGAAGGACACCGTGAAAGGAGACAACCAATTCCTTGGTAAATCTTCAAGGAAAGATTCCAACCGTAGCAGCAGGTTTCCCTCTGTGCATTCTTCTCTCTCTCTCTCTCTCTCTCTCTCTCACACACTGCTCTTTCCCTTTCCCTCTGTCTCTCTCCCCGTACACGTGTGTACATGTATATTGCTAAGTACATATACCCTTACCTCTAGTGTATCATGCAGGACTCACTTTGAGCTCCACACTTGGTTGGATGAATGAAAAGAAGAGCGCGGGCAAAAAATTGATATCATCCAGGAATAAATCTTAGCTTAAATGGTCTGTGTGATAATACGCCGTGTGTGTACCGAATAACTCATCTATTTTATCTGATGCCTTCTCTTTTCTCCTCGTCCCTAAAACTCCGGCCACCCCACACATACAACTTACACACACACACACACACACGTAATAATACCTTACATTCTTATAATTATATGTATATAGGGATACATATCTCATTATATACCAAACCCAGAGACACCACACCAGGAAGGCTTCCCCCTACATATAGAAAGTTCAGCTTTATAAATATACATTTGTGCAGAGAGATGTTATGCACGCTTATGCCTTTCATAAGGACGGGGGACGGAACCTCGTGGACCGGGAAATTTCCGACAACACCTTGGAACACACGTGGGAAGTGTGGGTATGAGCCTAAGACACTGAAAGACTTGAACAATTATCTAATGGAAGGCTCTCAATATATTACAGACTGAATTACCAAGGCTGGAGGAACCCTCCAACATATAGATACTTATACTACACTGATATTTCCAGTAATTTCTTGGGTACAGTTCATCTCCTCGGATGGGTCTGAGGTGAATGTACATATTTTATATAGAAGCATACAAACTCTCTCTCTTTCTCTCTCTCTCTCTCTCACACACACACACACACGGCAAGTCTTCCATCATCACCCAATAACAGATATACCCACTCATTCATTTTCCGTCTCGGATCGATTCCTTTCCCTTTCACTAGTAGTTTATCTTCAAGGATAGAAAGCGGGACGGGAGTGAGAGAGAAAGAAGAATAGCAGGTGAAACTTTATATCATACATATATTATACATACATATGCACATACATGTAGATACAACTATGTATATGCACCCAGAAAAAATATAGTTTTATATAAAAGTTATATAGAAATACATACATACAGATGTGCATAAATACCAATCACTAACTCATGTAATAATTATAGGTAGTCGCTCATATACATACTTTGAGACCTAAAACTTTCATATCAGTCCGAACAGCAGACTTATAAATAGCAACACATGTCTTACAGTACACACAGGCATATGAGTTCTGCTAGAACAATTTCTTTGGAAAAGTTCCTCTATACATTTTTTTCACTCTCGTGTTTCCCGTCCCCCCCCCTCACACACACACACACACACACATAATGGACACACATACACAGGTTAAGTTTGTTCCCTGTTCCTGGAGATTGTAAAGACTTGAAAAGGTGGATGAAAAATACATGGTGATTTAGTGGCTCTTAATGCAGTAGGCAAATCTTGGAGAGAGAGAGAGAGAGAGAGAGAGAGAGAGAGAGAGAAAGAAGAGCGAAAGGCAGGCCAAGTTTATGAAAGCACCTCCACAACTTGAGGCTATAATAAAGTGTAATTTTATTGCTACAAAACCCTCAGATTTCTCAACTCGACCCTTCCCCTTCTCCTTCCACTTCTTCTTCTTCTTCCAGTTACAAATGAGAGTACACAAGCCATATACCTTTTCCAGGAATCTGATTCAATGCCCAACTTTATGATGATATGCATAACTACACAAGCAGCTCAGAGAACCAGAGAGAGAGAGAGAGAGAGACAGACAGAGTGTATGAGCTACATTGTAAATGCTTTCCCTCCTTTTTGCCAACCATTTACATATATACAGTTCTAATAGGAGGAGAAACTTATATCTACTTAAAGGTAAAAGACACAAGGAGAGAGAGAGGAGAGGAGAAGAGAGAGAGAGAGAGAGAGAGAGCGAAAAAGCAAGGAGCCAAGAAGAAAGCAAGGTGAAGCCAAGTGAAGGATAATAATATAACTCGGCAGTCATGCCTTCAAGGATCAACTTTGAGCATTTATCAAAGCATAAACTCCTTTTCTCCTCTCTCCCGTACCATTCTATACGTTTCTCTTTGGCAAATGGCGACTCACTCACTCAGCTTGGGTACACAATGATGCACTTACTTCCTCCCGTGTGTACGTGTGTGTGTGTGTGTGCCCTTCCTTTAATAATATATTCCCAGTGTAAATACAATATACATCCGTAGGTATCTCATCTTCTCCAATCACCCTGGCCTAAGTTATTTCCTCTGATTTGTAAAATATCCCTACCTTCCATTCAATTTACTAATTCCTAAATCTGGAATCACAGCTCAAAAAAATCTCACATTCTAATCCTCCCGCCAAATCTCGCATCTCCATATTTACAAAGCCTAAACTCTTGTACAAAGTTCCTACTCACTTCAAACCTCATCCTGCAAAGATCAGATTTTATGTACATATTAGGGTTGGTCATACCGATATAACGATACGATATTATCGTTAATATCGTCCAATTTGGAGGAACGATATGCTACGATAATTCTCGTATATTTCACACGATATATCGGGCTATCTTAATATCGTTCTAAGAAGGTAGGATCGTCAAAAATTGCATACTGTGGTCATCTGACGTATTTCGTGCCCTAGAAAGTGTCATCTGAACCGGAAGGAGTGGTCAAAACCGTTCAATTCAGTTCAGTAAAAATTAATTCATTTCATTTCATTTCAGTCAAATTTTTGAATTTAACTGAATCGAAAACAACGGTTTCCGCATGTTAACTTAAAGAATACGCTTTCTAGACACGAAAGCAGTATTTTCCAAGCGCACAACAGAAGGAAGTTAAACTAAGGGTACAGATCGTTACTATTAGGATCTGGACAGCTTGTAAACGATAAATCTGTTGCTGAAATTTTTGGGGCAGAATGAATCGTTTGAACTTTCAAGGAAAACGATTCAATTTAATTCAATGTTATGAACTGAATCAATCGATTCAGTTTCATCTTGAATTAAATCGAAAAATTAGTGAATTGAATTGAACTGAACCGAAAATTTCCAATTCAGAATTGGATTAGTCCGAGCACTAGAAGGAATGGTTAAACAGATATTTGGAAAAATGAATAAGTGAAATTGAAGCATTATTTCGGCTTATTTATATTGCTTATGTAACTTTTAATAAATTAAATACTTATTGAATACTTTTACTGCTTAATTTCATTATTATTTCAATTTATATTGTATATCGTTTTTATCGTTCTACCATATCGTTATCGGGATTATTTTTGTGAACGATAACGATATTAACGATATTTCGAAAGGTAACGATATGACCAACCCTAGTACATATCCCCTACAATAATTAAAAACCAAAGCTGAATCTCCGAATCGCTGATGAAGCCTCCAGAGATGAGACTCTCTCTCACAATCAGACAAGGAAACAAATGTGATGGGGGAAGGGAAGGAGATACAGTTAACATACTGTATTTAAGGGAAGAGCGAGAATACGAGGTAATATTCCGGAAATAAAAAAATACTAAATTTTTCCCTCCAACATGCAGTTAGCCATCGGTGACTTGTCTATAATATTAGAAGAGCGTACATACTGTACATAGGTAGATACATACATATGTACATTATATGTACTACTCGTTACATGTAACCTACAACAAGTAACTTTATATTCTTCCGTATATATGCGAGCTCCACATAGAAAGGAATAGGTTTTGAGGAAGATACTTCTTCAAAGATACTCAGATCTGGTTACAGCAATGGAGCTCTGATGGTTCACAAGGGAGCGTTTTGTTCTACATTATTGTCTCGACTGTAAGTCTCGGTGACATTTTCATGTTCCCAGTCTTTCATCGACTCTATGTGTGTGTGTGTGTGTGTGTGTGTGTGTGTGTACCAATTTCCCAGCTCAGAGTTACAATCAGACCCCTGCACCAACCCAGAGTCAATCTATATTATGCAGTAGGGCTGAATTCATTCCAAGGCCATTACAATTGCTCCGAGGTTTCAAAACTACATACAACATTTCAGTTAACGGTACTTAATACATACTATTTTGGGGAATAACTTCTCGGATTGTTATTTGTTGCGGTGATGTAATACACCGATACTTTACATCCCAATTGGATATATACAATTACATACTTCACCAGTACCTACACGGACATATGTACATACATAGGAACACATCCCTACACGTACAATTCCGAAGCCACCTACCACAAAATGATTCAAAGGCATCACCTTGCTTATGGTAACAAGGCAATGGTCCTTGACAGTGGTTATAGTCCAATATACCCATCATTATACTTTAAGTATCTAAATATGCAGCTCTTTGTATAAGCACCTCTAGGATTGCATATATAGGATACAAATAGAATATAGTATTCTATAACTATACAGATATCCAGATATATACAGTTACAGGGAGACTGGAGTCAGGGAAAGGCCGAGCCATTCCTTTCTTCCGATTATCCGAGATAACAACATGAACTCCACTTCATACTCCCGGCCATTTTGACTCCACTTGAAGCAATTACATGACTACTTACAACTTCTCCACAGCCACTACAACTTAAACTATGACTATGACGTGGGGAGAGAGAGAGAGAGTGAGAGAGAGAGAGAGAGAGAGAGAAAGAGAGAGAGAGAAAAGAGGGTAGGAGAGGAGAGAGTCAAGGCATACAATTCTGGAAAAGTCAACTTAACTTATATGGGCAATTGTAACCATTTGCGTGGCAACTTGCTTTTCCCTGCTGCTCTTGTCCCTCATCCAGAGTAGACAACAGTACACGTTGCTTCCCACCCAATCCTTGAACTGTCTCTCTTTTCCAGAGCATTGTAATTCCATATAATTCCCTAATATCCACCTCTTTGTGACTCTCCCATGCTGGAACATTACCCATAAGAATGACACACACAACAACCCATAATAACATAACCTACCTAAATACGTAAAACCTCCAACCATTATTATTACATTACAAGAGATACTTCCTTTTAGTAGTCTCCTCCGTTCCATCCCATTCCTCAAGTCTCTCTCTCTCTCTCTCTCTCTCTTCCCTCATAATAACAGAAAATAAAAGGAACAAATCGCAACTCAACCGAGACCTATTGTGCAGCACATTCCGCCGTCAAAATGTCAGAAATCTGGCGACTTTTTCACAATAAATTTCATCTCATTTACAATAAAAGAAACAACAACAACCATGCAGCCCCATCCAGAAAAACAGCTAACAATTCCCTCAAATAAAAATACAAATTCATAGTCATACATATACATAGATACCTAAAAACCATACATAACCAAACCAACAAAATATAATGCAACTACCTCCGCTTTCACCCCAAATAAAAAAAACTTTATTTGAACCACCACTTGAACCCAAGAATTACCCACATCTTATTATGTATCTATTGAATTTACCCTCTACAATGTAACCAAAACAGTATGAATCCGTATAGAATTCTATAGAGCGTATAGAATTCCAAATCCTACTTCCCCAACTTCTATCTACAATTATTACAACGGAGGGCATCGACAATTAAATTATATTTGAGGGAGAGAGAGAGAGAGAGAGAGAGAGAGAGAGAAAAGGAGACAGAGAGGGAAAGAGAGAAACGAAGAGCCAACAGGAAGCCTTGTGCCAACTCCAACGACTTCCTTCACCTCATTTCAAATGAAAAATACTCGGAAATGATAATTACTTTTTTCTCTGAAAACGTCCTCATATCCTCATCGTCTCCCTTCCAAAAACTCACCATCCCCGACTTTTAACTACTTACAATTCTTGGTTTGAAGCCCTCACAATAAATAACAACTGTATATAGGTTCCTCTCCAAATGCTCAAAATTACACTACCCTCCTCCCTCCCTCCCGCCCTCCCACACACACAACTAGATACTACTACTACTACTACAGACACAAGAGTCCCAACACATACCAAAATGTCCGCTCAAGTATCACTTTCTCCATCAAAATGAGTCCTGACGGAAAATCCTATATGAGGAACCTGGAACCTCTCACAAAATAGGGGACTCAACTCAAGTCTATCTCCGTAAAAACCAAGCCGTAACTTAAACACAACTGGGTCCCCCACCCTCCTCCCTGACAACGCTTTGATAGAATGATGAAAACGGAGCAATATTATTAATTGGACAAATAGCAATAAGGGATAGAGGCTTCCACACACAGAATTTTATACGAGAGTAGAAGAAGAGACTATCTATATACTTATACAGAATATGAGAGTATAATCATAACTCCTGCTTCCCTCAATATAAAAATTACACCAGCCGTCAAATTTTTTCAACAAATTGTAGCGCCTTTTATGCACTTATGATATCCTATAGGAGGATCATATAGCTACAGAAGTTACAAGGGAAAGGTATCCACCCCAAGAGATGAAGACAAGTGTCAGGAGAGAAGTTCTCTCTTGTATTCATAAAATACATGATGAAACTCCTCATTCTCTCTCTCTCTCTCTCTATTACCAAGCATTCATATCTAATTCAGTAAAGTGCTTTATTGCCTCGATTCAATTCACACGCTTTCATTATATTATTTCCCTCTCCGCCTTCTCCCTCCACCGCCTCTCATTTACAGTTACAAGAGACTGTGAGCCAGAGAAAAAGAGAGAGAGAGAGAGAGAGACGATGAGAGGCTGGAATTTCAACATTTTTCTTCCCTCCACTTCCAACGTCATTATCTTTCCATCTTGGAGCATTTCCCATAATAATACACATGTATCCATATCTGAGGAAGTATCTGTAGTGAGGATGAGACGGAGAGAGAGAGAGAGAGTCTCAGACGATACAAAATGTTAGAGGATCCTAAAACGGTAAAGTACTTAACCTTTGTGGCGGGAATTTTTTTTCCCTTTCCTACGAAAATTGACCCTCATAAACAAGTCCTATGAATGTTTCATTGGAGACGGGAAGTACCTATACAGGGGATATAGAGTAGGTACTAAAATGACTAGTATACTTAATGTAAAACACATTACCAGACAGTTTACCCATGCAAAGATGAGGTAGAGAGATGGATTTAATGCTATAATTTCAAAACTTGATAATCATCTCTCTCCCCCATCTTCCCCCTTCAAAGTCCTCACTATTAACTCATTTTATGATTACGACCGGGGACTAACGGTTGGGCTCGTCATAGTTTTCATAAATTCAAAATCTCAAAATGATTTCAGCCCCATTCAACATCATAATATCTGATACCATGGGACAACAAGGGCATTACTTAAATCACACCCATTTCTCCTTTTAAAATACTTCGGGATATAGAGTTAGGATCCTTTTATAGTATTACAAAAATAAATTCTTTGCAAAAATCTCTCTCAAAATTAACCACCAATATCATCCTGTTTTAAACTGAAGGCTTAGAAGCTAGATTGCATGTAAATATACATACATACACATACTGTTAAACACTCCTTGATTTTAGGTAACAAGGCGCGAACATCAGCTCGAAATGTTTTTCTCATCGTAAATTCTCCCGCCATAAACTTAAATCACTACAAAGGAGTCGCAGTTTATACATGCACAGCCTTGAGTAACATTTATTCTAAACTGAACAATGACTCATAGCCATTAGCATACAGAGAGAGAGAGAGAGAGAGAGAGAGCGGGGTAGAGTAGAGCTGAGGTAGTTACTGTACACAGGCTTCAAGCTATGCACAAATCTATGTTAATACGCTAGAGCTAAGTCAGACCGGCGGCAAATCCCCCTGAAGTAGTAGTCAATGGTAGAGAGGAGAAGAGAGGGAAGCTGTGAGAATTATCTCCCTACTTTAAAATAATAGAAGGTAACCTACAGGGAAGGCAATCCAGAGTGGAAATAATTTAGCAAAAATGAATAATGAGTCCAGCTCGGACGGGGGGAGAGCTCTTAACGACACACAGAATTACAAACTCATTAAGCCCGGAACCTCTCTCTCTCTCTCTCTCTCTCACACACACACACACACTCACCCCGCGCCAGGTATAATGAAATACACAGTACTAATGAATGTGCCAGATAGGAGGGAGATACTTAACAGGAAACAAAAACATGAAACTTTTAGCCTATACAGCCAAAGTTCAGGGAAGTGTGAAGATAAGGGAAAAACCAAAAGGATACTATTTGAGAAAAGGTGAGCCTGTAAAGTGGGGAAGGAGAGAGAGAGAGAGAGAGAGAGAGAGAGAGAGAAAGAGTAAAACAAATCTTACATATCTACACAAATAAATCTAGAGTGTGTGAGAAATAGAAAAAGCAGAAACCAAAGGAGCGGAAATTGTTGCTTTTTCCTCCCAAACTGGAGTCTCTTCCTTCCCGACAATATATAAACCGTAGGTGTTATCCTATTGTAAATGTCTAGAAGGTAAGCGTGGGATGAGGAGCGGGAAGAAAGCAAGAGAGTAAAAGTAAGTGAGTGGATGGCAAAGGAGAGGAAGAAAGACAGACCATTCCCTAAAGTACAATAGGAGCGTAAGTTGGAGGATAAATAGGCAATTATTTTGTCAAATCGGCAAAATAGGAGAATCAAAACGAGTAACGACGATGGCATTCCCACTTTGGGGAGTCAAACGAGGAGAGAAGAACAAGAGCATAAGAGAAAGGGAGAGGAGTACATATGTAGTAGTGGTTGGGTGAAAGTGAGAGAGAGAGAGAGAGAGAGAGAGAGAAAGAAGGTAAAGGAACCAGGAAAATCCAATGCAGCCAAAAAATAAAGAAGTATAGATGGAGAGAGAGAGAGAGAGAGAAGAAGAAGAAGAAGAAGTAGAATAACCAGGTTGTTCTTCTGGTTCGCTGTGCTTATTTCCTCCTCAACGGACCAAGGATTCCATCCATCCATTCCATTTGAAGCAATATGTTCTCATTTCACCGAACCGACTAAACTGTCCCACGTGAACAGCAACCCGAAACGACACTATCTCACGTCAAGACAAAAACAAAGAGGATGGACCGACTTCACTGCACTTCGTCTCCAGATACCTTCCTCGTACATCGTCCGTCTTTCACCTCATCCCATTCTCTGACTCTCTCTCTCTCTCTCTCTCTCTCTCCCAGTGTCGCTCTCTTCCCTGTAGGAATCTCCTATCCTTCTATAGATCCTCTACAACTCATCCTATTGCAGGACACTTTCCACACACCTACATTAGATACCTCAGATCTCTTACATATACGAAGCCTTAATGTAACCTCGAGATGTATAGATACGGGATAGGGAGCACTACCCTTCCCTGAGTTACACTCATGGCACAGCATTACATCCTGTCATCCTCTAACCTTAAAATGGACAGTATAGTCAAAGCAGGCAGGAGACTTCTAAAAAAAAAGAAGGAAGACAAAAAACCAAGCAGAGGGAAAAAGGGGGAAAAAAATCTGTGGAGAGGATGCCTTGCCAGAGAGTTGGAGTTAGATGGAGAAAAATGATAGTCATTCCATGTCCGGTCTCTACCTGAGCAATCTGTTACCCTTCCATTTATCTCAAGAAACGTTCTGTCGTCCTCTGCCATGCCCATTTCTTCCTTTCTCTTTTCTCTCTCTCTCTCTCTCTCTCTCTCTCTCTCTCTCTCTCTCTCTCCTCCTCTCTCTCTCTCCAAGACATTTTTCACATTTTATAATACTTTCCCTCACTCTCCTTCCCTCAGTGTCAGGCACAACTGCAGACACACACACACACACAACACCTCATCCCATCACTCACTCACACATCTCTCACCTCCAACAACAAAAACATTCCCTACTACCCAGTATCCCCAGCCTCCTTCCAAATACTCCAGCTTTCTGCTCTCCCTTTATCTACTAATAACGTACGCCTGGCTCTCTCCCTACCCATAACTCATAATGTAACTTCCAGTGGAGCGAGCATGGAAAACCTGTAGGCGGAGGTACTTCCATCGTCCTCTAAGTGTGTATGTGTGCACATAAGTTATCGGTATGGATTTTAAATTTAAATCCAATCCAAACTTCAAAACAAAAATAAATTCAAAATATACATTAAGGGTCCGGCATTGAATCCGTATATAGGAAGATATACATAATTATATCTATTTATATATGTAGGTATCTATATTATGATCCGGGGCCCTCACAGTCCCGTGCTCCTTTCATGGAGGGTTAAATGAGTCAAAGTCAGGTTAGACTGGAGGAACAGGAGAATATGTGCGGGAAGAGAGGAGAAGAGCTTCGGAAGGCTATTGATTCAAAGGAAAGCAAGTGCGGATGATGAGTACAATCACTTGATTAATGATGGGTTCCACTGAATTTGACGATGGTAAGCCTATTCCGGTGCAATAGTCGGCCGAGATAAATAGGATTAAAAAGAGGGGATTTTCCTCCATGCATTAGATACGTGTCTAGCCATACCGGTTTTAGCTATGGACGCTGCTCACATATGTAAGCACTAACACACAACATCCACTCTCCCACCCCACTCTGTATCTACCTATAGTACCTTCTCTTAATACTTAAACTCCTATTTAAAAAAATTCAAAATTTGACACACAACAGCCATATATATATATATGTACATAATTACATAAAGGAGCCAAAACACACAAAGTACTATAACTTTATGTACTCACAGTTAGTTACATAGGAACTTAAATCACTGAATTAAATTTAAACTTTCCCTTTAATTTATATGAAATGTAACATCTAGAATTTATCAAAGGATGTTTTTTTTTGTATTATAACTTTAAATGAACAAACTGAGTATAATTACTTATGCTCGCTCTGTCACATCCTCCAAGCCCGCTGGTTTTAAAAATAACAGAAATGTAATTTAAGAGAGAAAGACCCTATAGAGCCGGGAGAGCTTGTATATCTACAGATACTGCCATGTGTGACCAAGCTGGAAACCGATGTGATGTTGTTAAATTAACAATACGTCTGTATCATTCGAGGTTCGATGGGTCCATAATGAGAAATCCCTCAGCGACACTCCTATAGCCGTATGTATTTCTTATTTATATATGTATCTATATAACGACACGTCATCAAAGGACAGCACATACAGAGTCACACACACACACACACATCCACATCCAAATCCACATACATACGTACAACACACACTCTCCTGGAAATAAATTCAAATTCAATCCATTTCACTTCCAGACACCAAGGATGGATGGGAGTATGCCGTGAAAGTGTGTGTGTGTGTGTGTGGACATGGGAAAAAAATTGGTTAGGGTGCCTAGTCAGATCTATTACTTATCAAGCTGGGAGTAAATGTGCATTTAATCTAAGCTAAATACTATGTACACACTATTATTCTGCATGACGGTGATGATGATTGGGAACTACCTTGTATGCATATCTAATCTCCAACCATACATATATATAGATAATAGAACCGTAGCAAATAAAACTAACACAAGCGCAAGTCAAAGACCTACGATTAACAGTAAATAGTGGGTTAGTGTATCCTTTAGTGCCAGCAGACATAAGTACATGGAGTTACATACGGAGAAAATATAAAGGAAGCAAAGCGTGAGGAATTTATCCTAGGAAGCGACCGACAGTGAGAGAGAGAGAGAGAGAGAGAGAGAGTCGGGTCGTGTTTAAAATGCGAAAGAAATAATAAAATCCTGAAAATGACACATGCATATAAATTGGAATGAAATCGTGCGTGAAATATGTCATGATGGCTTTTGGTCTCTGGAAAATACACAAGTGTACCTATGCATCAACCTAAGTAAGATCCCTGGCTGAACTAGTTCCTATGCATACAATAAACATATACAAGGTGTGTGTGTGTGTGTGTGTGTGTGTGTCTGTCTCCCAACTCCTATTACAAAACTCCTCTTTTTCACCCAACCCTTCGGCAATTTTTTCTCAGTCAGTCTCCTCCAAATCATTAAATTCAAATATCCCCACACACCTACTCTCTCCCTATACTTCCCTTATTAACCCAGAACCTTCACAGGAATATCTATCTATAGAAAATAAATAACTAAATATGTCAGTCAGAAAAGGGAGAGAGAGAGAGAAAAAAAAAATTCCCAAAATATTTAAAGTAACTTGAGACACCCAGAGCTACTATCTATAAAAAGAGACTAACTTAAAGCCAAAAGGGTTTTGAGGAGAGAAAAAGAGCAAAGCGTCAGTCAAAATCGATTGACAGGATTTTCTATTAAAGTGAACTTGAAGTGAGCGGAGGAGAGTGAGAGAGAGAGAGAGAGAGAGAGAGGAAAAAAAGAAGAGGTTGGATAAAATCACAGGAAGATATATCCAGGAGAGTTGAACAAAGGTGGGATTTATTGCCTCCCATCTATCCATCCATGAGACGGCGGCCGGCCCAGCGGAACAACAAAAATCCGTTCATCACCAACCCTGAACCTGTCTCGTGATTGAGACAAGAAGACTTACATTTATTTCAGCATCATCTCCTCCATATAAAAACCCAATGTGTACCCAAAATCACAGACACACACACACACTCTCACACACACACACACACCACACAGATGCATACACATAATAGGAAAAATGCATGACTTTTCCCTCATCCCCGCTCCTAACTCTCTACTGTCAAGTCCTCTTGAAACCTCCGTCCTTTGTTGTAAACAGACACAGAATCAAAATATGGGAAATCTATGCAAGGGCAGAAAAAAAACAACTATCTCTCCCATCCTCCTATAAACCAAAAAAAAAACATCCTACATATATTATAGCACACCCGTAACCCACACCAAAATATTTCCTCCTCCTCCTCCTCCAAAAAAAAAAAAAATCCTACCTTGCTCTTAAAACTTTTGATACACAATATTATTTAATAATATGTATCCTCCTAACCCATATATGGGCCTCATATGTACAAGAGCTAGAAAATCTTGATAGCCTGATCACTGGGAAAGTCTCGTCCTCACAGTCCCTCTCCCGGGTCTCACCCCTCAAAAAATTCATATAGGGAAAAAGCTTTGGGAAGAAAAGGGAAAAGAAAGCGAGAGTAAGTATTCCTCATATGAGTAGATACTTGTGTGTCTGATGGGAAGAACACAAAAGACTTTCATACAGAGAAGAAGAAAACTAAAAGTTATTGAATCATTTTTAAACCATTGAATCTGTGAAAGGCCGGATTGCCGACATCTTATCGCTGTCAAATACACGCTTTATTGGCTTCAAGCCTCAATGCCTTGTGGATAGACCCTCTTCATGCTGCTCCCACACTCTCACAAACACACACACACACACACTTTTAAAAGAGTATAAGGTATTATATAGGTATTCAACACATGAGTGTGTATGTGTGTGTGTGTGTCTCCCTAAATTTTTTTCATGCTCCTCTTTACTCCTCTGAGAGCCTCAGCCTCCAACATAAGTCTCAATATACAAACCCCAGAGAGCTAGATATAGATTCTATACCTGAAACCCCATACCTTGTACATATACCTACATTTCCACATGTACGAGCTGAAACAAAATTCAAATTTCCCCCAGAGACCTGAACCAACCACACAAGTGCCTATAAACCTTCGTAGAAGATGTGGTAAGAACAACCTAGGAGATTCTACATGTATGTCCCTATCATAGTAATAGATATATACATACAGATATACATGCATAGCAGGGGAACCATCCCCTATCACCAGACCTTCCTCCTCACCCACCATCAACCCGAGAAATGTATGCATTATTGTTAGTTAGGAATGCCAGAAGTGGAAGAAACGAGTCAATCATAATCCTCATGGGACATAAGTTGAGCACACAAATGTGGTTACGCTCAGCAACTTGCACATACTTCAAGCGGGTGGGAAGAGAGTGCTTAAAGACAAGTCTCTCTATATAAGTAGATCTATCTGTATCTATGTATATAATGTATGTAGCTTGTGTATGGTATAAAGATAAAGGGGGAAAAAAAAAACTTCCACCCTCTCCATTGCCACACATTTGCTCTCACTGGAAATGCTCCGGTCTGAGCACTGGTCATAACCATATCAATCTAGGAGACGTAGTGTAGTAAAAGGACTACGAGGATGAGGAGGAGGTGGAAGGAACGGCGAGATAATCATGTCTCAGGAAGTACCATTGAGGTAGCATATCTAAGTAAGTTGGAGAGCAAGATAGCATCATCATGTTTGTGGGAGTCAGGAGAAAAGGTAGCCATTCGGGGGGTTTTATGGGCCGTGAAAATCCTTACAAGTCAACTCTGGCCTCAAGATTTACCTTGACTTTGTAAATATGTAACCAGACATTCAAAGAGTCCGGACCAACAACCATACCAACAACTCTCCTTCTCACAATCGACCCTGTCAACCCCGTTCCCTTGACATTTTCAAATCCTCTGGCCTGGTAGAGTTAGGGAGATCCTCAAATTCCTTTAACATGGGAAAACTCAAAATAAGTACAGTTACATTAGCTCCTACAGTAGAGACTACAGTACTTCTCCTTCCCATTCCTTTCCACTCCACTCCGAAAAGCCATGCGGTCTCTCAATGAGATAAAACCATTGGAGATTCTGTATCTCATACTTCCCTTTACGTTATTAAATACAGAAAATTCCGGGAGATTAAGCCCCTAAAAGTTTTCCAACTCAAACTGGGACGGAGTCTCCGAGCGCGTACAATTAGTATATGTATTTTGAAGCCCCGGAAAAAGTAAAGGACTCCTTGTCTTTTCCCTAAACACTCAACTTTTATTTCTCAATTGTTTTAATTATCTGTACACTCGGAATTTCCGCAACCCACGACTCCCTTTTGGTTCCCATCTTAATACACAAAATCTTAAAGGAGAAAATAACAACAGCAGCAACAACAACAACAACAGTAGCAGCAGCAGTAGCAGTAGGAGCGGGCTAAAACACTAGGCCTGTAAGATTTCATTTCAAAAACTATAGATATAGATACAGCTACAATGTATTTTATATCTGTACATATTCTAACCTAAAAGAAAAACAGGACGGAAGCAATGGGGACCGATGAGAAGTCAAATCAGGAGAAAGAGAGAGAGAGAGAGAGAGAGAGAGAGAGAGAAAAGAGAGAGAGAGAGGAAGAGTCCTCACCACTCAGACCAACAACCCACCAAATTAAAACCAACCAACTTGAGAAGTTTAAAGCTTTTCTAATTAAATACATCCCAGCTCCAACTCTTGTCCTCGTTATTGTCTCAATGCCTTTTCATTGAATAATCATCCCAAGACTTTTAAAATATAGAGACTCAAGTCCAAAACAACCCGTCCCACATGACTCCCCGTATGTAATATGTATGTACGTATGAAACTAACAGAGAAGAGTAGCTCAAAACATTAGAGAAATCTCTAACAGCCACCAAAAATCCCCAACCTAAGAAATTCCTCCCAAAGACTCAAAGTCAACTCTCAACTTTTAAATACATATAATTACATAACAACAACACACCAATGGTTCAAGGGAAAGGCCTACGAGAGGAAAGTATTTTTGAACTTAAATGGACCTATATTCTCATTCACCCTTCCCTAAGGTTTTCTCCTTTCATTAACTCAATTCCCTTTAAGTATTTCTTCCCTGCTCTAAATACCATTCCAATCTACTTTTCTCGTCTTACTCTCGGAAATAATTGTGACTCTGCATGTACATATGTACATACATAGGTACATATCTATGTACAAGATGAGGAACTAAACCGGTACTAGCTCCTCCTATACGTCCTCCTCCTCCTCCTCCTGCAACTACATACTACTACTACTACTACTACTACTAGGACTACACACTCCAATAGAATTATTATTCGAGCAAGAGTCATTAAATACAAAGCAATTGTGTTCTTGTAATCATCGAGTGGCAGACTCGAACCACGATTAAATTCTATACACACCAGACTGTCCCTATAATTAATTACACATAGATACCTATATAGATATCTAGGTTCCACACATGGAGATAGTCCCTCCCGACTATAAACAACCCAATGACTTCTGTGGGGGAGCATCAGTGGACTTCTGGTGGGAAAAGGTAAAGCTACTAATTAAAGGTCAGAGCACGGAAAGGCCAAGACAGAGAGCCTGGCCTGGCTTGTCAGAAAGCAATCACATTATAATTCCAAACTGGTATTCTATTTTTCCCCTCAGTCAGGAGTCCTCTGTCTCTGTACATTTATATCTATCTATATATAAGTAGAATATACACACACTGTGGAAAGAAAAGAACAGGGCAAGAAGGACAAGAAGGACATTCAGTTAATAGAATGATAAATAGTGAGTGTTGTTCAGGTTACTTGTTTATATATATACACACACTAGTGGAGTTGGAAGAAGGAGCAGAGCCTAATTTTTGAGGGACACAGAAAAAGATGTGGAAAAGCTGACGGAGCTGGAAAAGTCGAGGAAAAATTGAGAGAGAGAGAGAGAGAGAGAGAGAGAAAAGAAAGCAAGTTGGCGACATCGTCTTCTTCCCTGACGATGATGAAAGGTTGGCAAATTAATTATGAGGATAATTTTTTTCCTCCCGAGAATGAGGAATGGAGCTTTTAATTAAATCCCATTATAGGATTCGTGCCAGAAAAATAGTTTCCTGATTAAAAAATTAGTCATAGAATGACTCTGCCTGGAACGCCGTGTGCACACGCACACACATACATTCACATGTAGTCTCTCTCTCTCTCTCTTTCTGATTCCTCACATCTTTTTTTTACACATGTAAAACAGAGAGAGGGAGTGTATATCGTTACAGAAGTGGAGAAGTTGTAGCAACCGTGAGAGACAGTGTAAAGGGAGAGAGAGAGAGAGAGAGAGAAACTCCACAGACATTCTCCCGTTCGAGTCAAGTGGAAAAGAAAAGTGAGTTCAGGAAATGAAAGAAACAAACGATGGTAAATTAGTCACTCACTCACACTTAAGACTTCGTCGCCACTCATTTTCACCCGCTTCACTCTCTCCCTGTCCCTTTTTTCTATAAATTATTAAGGCTTCTTTTCATACAACAATCCCAGGCTTCATTACCTCTCTCTCACTCAATTCTCTTCTCCTCCTCCTCCTTCCCATAACAAAATTACCCAGTCAAGACCTACAATTTCAACGAGAGACACAAGTCAACAGTTTCTCTCTTTAATTCTAATTAACAACCCATTTTTTTTTGTTCTTCAGCCTTTCCTCTCATTCCCATTCACAGACAGAATTCCCCAACAATCATTCCAATCCTCCCTACTACTATTTGTAACGCACGAGAGAGAGAGAGAGAGAGAGAGAGAAAAAAAATCCTGGATTTTACATATCATCTACTGTATAGATATCTACGAAAACTCCCTAGAAAAAAAAAACTCCAGGACTTGTGAGTCCCTATATAGACATGAATACTAGAGGAACTTATAAGGAACACAAAGTAAAAAAAAACTAAAGGGAAAAGAAGGTAAAGAAAATCCAAAAAGTTGGCAGGTTTAACTGCTCACCGAAGCGTTGAGGATCTAGTGGAGAAATCAAATCCAGATTTGTTTCTTCCAAAGGAAAAAACACTGAATTCCGGAGATCTGTATACGTACATGGGTTGGAACGACGACGTGAATTTCCCACCCTCCGGACTAAGACGTGGTTTAGATTCTGATACGATTACATTTACAATGTAGAAAACTCCACCTCATACTCCTTGAGCTCGACTGTGGCTCGTACGTACTACCTAAGCTAAGGAGAGGAGATCTCATGGAGAGGATTGAATATGTGTGAGCCGAGCCTTTTGAGTGGAATAGTTTCGAGACAAGAGAAAAATGACTGGTGAAATTGATACTAGGTTCGAACAATGTTTAACAATGTGGTTGCCACTGACTCAATTTTCCCTGTAATTTCATCCTTGGAATGTATACCTTTACTATCATCTCTCTCTCTCTCTCTCTCCTTCTCCTCGCTCTCCGATCACAACTCTAATGGTCTTCCAAAAGAGAAACAGTGAGAGAGAGAGAGAGAGAGAGAGAGAGAGAGAGAGAGAGAGAGATTCAAAACTTTCACACTCCTAGCTCTGACACACACACACACACACACACACACCCACAGAGAGATACAAAGGTACGGAAAATCACAGACACTTTTGCATGCGTCAGGATTTATACATCAATACATAGATTCCCAAATACCTCCACAAATTTCCGCCGAGACTGACTTCCCAGGAACCTGCCAATCCATATCTGTATCTATCTATATAGACACACGTTAAAAAAAATAATACCCTTAAGTCTCCACCAAAAGGAAGTCAAGTGTCAAGAAGTCTCATGGGTGCAAAGGGAGAAAAGACATGGGGGAATTTAAATGAGAGCCGCCAAACCTCTTGAACAGAAAAAAAAATCCCCCGTTACTTTGCATACACAAGTGGGTTCAGTGACAATGACGTGGACGAGCTGGAAGTGTTCAGGACAAAATAAAGGAGAGCCGGTGTTTGGGAACATTTGGGATATTTACAGTAGAGCTGTGACCTTCTTCCTTCCCTTCCAACCTCCGTCTCAACCTTCCTTTTATGTAGTTATGTAACCCGACAGCGAGAATCTCCAATCATGTCAATGTCTACCCACCCTGTCCTGTCCTTCTCCAATACTTTCACTTTTTTCTCTCTCTCTCTCTCTCTCTCTCTCCTACGGAGCCTCTACCAGGGAAATAAAACCAAATCAAATCAATGCTGATTTTCACCCTTTTGGCCCACATCCCCCGTTTATATTTGTCAATGGGAAAAAATCAGGGATGCGCACTGGCTAACATATCTCCTGGATGCATGTGATAGTACAGATAGTATAATAGTACAGTGACGAAAACACATATTGAAATTAGGTGCATAAAAGTATAGTTGTATGAGATCATGTGACAATATGATATGCAATTTTTCCGGAAAAGTTGGATGAACAGAATGCCTCGAAGAATATATGATTTTTATGGAAAATATGAAACTTGTATGGAACTCCTGTGGGAGAATGCCTCATTGAGTATGACTCTTACCTTCATCGATTGTCATCTTGTCAGAGGGGGAGCCCTCAACTGCCGGAGCAGGACTCTCTGGACGTGGACTCATGGTCGGCGACTCCAAGTCGGACGGCTCACGTTCTCCAGTAGGATCTGTGGTGTTAGTTGTAGCATCTTCGTCAATCACCAATTCCTCCGATGGATCATCCAAGTCCTCAACTACAAAAACATATACCCAAAAGACACTCATGAAATTACGCTCTGTTTATAGAGGTCACTCTTCCATAGCAATTGCTACCGGGATACAAAACACCCGTAATATTAACCCCCGTGTATACTGGATATAATTACATACATATCTATAGATACTACTAATCATAACGAATCCAGTCCCAGCCAGCATATAAAAAAATTGGTTCCAAAACAACAAGATACATCCAACAAGAGCTCCAAGTCGAGAGGAGAGGAAAGGATGCCCAGCAATAATATTTTCCCTCTCATCAAAACCTTCTCGTGTGCTCCAGAAACTACTACTACTACTTGGGCTCTCCTAAGTAATAATCCAAGTCCCAAGGAGTAGTTTCTCTCCTACAATATCCAATTTTTCCGAGTCTCTTTCTCATTTTCATTAGCGTCTCCGTCGTGAGGAGTTGTCATGGACCTATGACTTGTACATAGTACACAGCTCATCATCCCCTATATGAGATCCATCTTCAAGGGACATGAGCTCTATCCACATCTGCCATTACAGCCTGTTTAACTTTAACTAGCCCTAATAATAACCACACACACACAAGGTAAGGAACGTCCCTGGACACAAGTCCTGGATATGGGAGTAATATCTTCTGGACTTCCCCAAACAACAAAAAAAAAAGAGGAGAGGAGAGGAGAGGAAAGGAAAGGAAAAAACATAAGAGAGATGGAAAAAGGCCTTGCCATATTGGAAGCATACGATTACGAGAGACAGAACATGATGCTTTTAACTGCGAGGCTGACGTAGAGAAGAGGAGTGGATGATGATGGGAGACAATGAATTTGTCGGAACGAGCTTGATCCGATCCATGTCAAAGTCCTTATGAGGTTTGTTTCAGATAAAAAAAAAATAACACCATAGTACAGTAGTAGTCTCAAAAAAAATGTAGCTGAGAGGAGTACTACTCTCCATACCGTTGTAGTGGATAGGAGTCCCTAACCCAAAAAAGGGAACTATTGTATATCTATATCTATGTATGTATGTGCATAGCAGAGAAATAGATCAACACGTAGATACGTATTACATATAAATAGATACTTATATCTATATATGTACAGTCATAAATACATATTGAGGACTCACGGACAACACAAGAACAAGTCAAGTCAAGTCAAGTCAAGCCACTCAAAAAGTGTTGGGCCAAGCACATCTTCTGCTTGTACAATCTTGTTGTCTCTCTCCCCCCCCCTTTCCTTCTCAATTTCTTTCCACTTATCAACTCCCGCAAAAATCTAATATTTCCCTCTGACTTGATGTTATTTCCTCGGATAATCATGATCTGATCCTCCGACGTAAAAATCCTGGAAGAATTAAACCCTCCTCCTTTCCTAGCATCCTGGGTTCCTATCCAAAGAGTCCCTACTACAGGATGTACATACGTAACATACATAATTACTTGTAATAACATCCCCTCCAAAACCTACAGCTCCTAGAGTGGCAGCTACCACTACCGTGTACTAACTCCAGAAGTTCTCCTTGGAGGAAAGGTTGTATGCATTCATAGAAGAAGAATAAGAAGAAAAAAAAGTAGGGAAAAATCTATTAGAGATGCTCCGTATGAATGAAAGAGTGTGGTTAAAGTACAGATTACATTAAGAGAGTAATTTATTGAGTCGAAAGGAAAAGCACTCATGTTCATTTGTGAGGAGGACCCCTGTACATAAAATACTAGAGGAGACTCATCCACTAAATAGCAAAGGGAACGGGTAATTCCATGTGTGTCCTATTATATGAGTAGGGAGAGTCCTGGGACTACTCGGGACTACTACTACAGAAATACAACTGTATGGGAAGAAAAAGAAGAGTTTCAAGAGAGGAAGAAGGAGTAGAAGACGAGGAAGAATAAAAAGACAAGGCACAGGATAAGGTTCTCAGGTTCTGCTCATCCCGTCCCATTATTACATTATATACCTAGATCACATTATGACTATTACCCGGGTAATATATTCTCCTTTCTCTCTCTCTCTCTCTCTCTCTTTTCTTCCTAGGAATTTACTCTCTGCTTTTTCTTCTGATTCCTCCCTCACTCTCACTTTGTCTCCAACTACAGATATTCCGCTCCTCCAGCACATTCCAACTACAGTCTGTCTGTATGAGAGCTACTAGTCTTAAAACAAATTTCCAGGCTTTGAGCCTCCATGTAGATAGATATATAGATACAACATCTATCTATTATTTCTACATGCAAGCACCTATGTCCTTGTAGCCCTGTAGGATGATACAGCTGAATTGTGAATTTGAAAGTGAAACAATTTTTCCTTCATATAAGTCATGCCTAGCATACAGATACATTTACATACAGAATGTAGAAGGCTCCTTCTCCTTCATAGAAGCACAAGAGATTCTTCAATTGCCTTCTCCTGTATTTTTGCCTGGGCTTTTCTCCTTCCTCCCGTATGAAGGAGTGTTTTTATTAACAATGTGAGGCGTAATGTGGACTACATCTGTGTATTTTCCCTTTAGTATGAGAGAATCATCCTCATCTTATTTCTCTCTCTCTCTCTCTCTCTCCTTGAATTTTGCTTCAACAAATTTATGACACTTTTCCTTTCACTGTCTTTTCCGCATACATTATCCTCTTATAGGCTCCTATTAGGGGATGAGAAGTCCATGCATCCTTGCTACGTATTATTATTACCAAAAGCTCTTCTTAATATCATCCCTTCGTACCTAGTGTTTTATATAGGAACTATATGTAGATATACGTACACGTGTGTCCTTCTATAAAAACAAGGATACCTAGAAAGTACTTTCATAGCTGGGAGGATATCACGTTTTCCATCCTCGAAGCTCTACCTCTCTTTCTATGTCTATTTAGTGGAAGATGTGGAAGCCTTATATTAGGACAACCAAGGATATCTCTCATTCTATTTGATTCTCTCGTAATAATAGTAATGGTAGGTATCTTGTGGATTTGAGAGAGGGAAAGTGACGGAGAATTTCTTAAGAGAAGTCTTCTCTCCTGTTCTCCCTCATTCCACCTCCTCCTCCTCCGGCCTGCCTCTTCCTGTGAGTGCGCTCAGATTGAATTTATTCTTTTATGAATTTTAAAACATTCATGCATGTGCTCCTATATGTTGTAAACGTGTTCTCCATAATAAAAATTCATTGGATGCATTTTATTTAGTTTTTTTTTTCTCTCTCTCTCTCTCTCTACAGTGAAGCCAAGTGGAACGGAAACATTCAGGAGCATTTCCCTTTCCCTAGTCCTTCTTCACTCGTTCAGCGCTGTCAAATTTTCAAGTCAAATTTCCCAACAATACCTCCACCTTGTTCTTTTTGGGAGGGACAACAACAAAGTGCGGAGGTCCTATTGCAATGCAGAGCTCCTCGTTGTATCATGTTGCCCTCAACTCTCCAAACTTCCCCCCTCCTCGCCCCAGTCATTATAAATGGGAAAACAATAGAAAAAACCTCACAAAAAAAAACTAAACACACACTCTCCCCGACTTTTGTCTGGAACAAGACCTCGAAGGAAGGAGTAAACAAAGCGAAAAATTCGAAACCCCCGCGTGAGAAGGAGCAAGTCTATTGGAAAAATGGAAGAAAGGAGCAGAAACGGGAGAGAGGAAAGGATCTAAAACGGAAGGAAATGTCAGACACCAGAAGAGATCAATCTCAGTCCGTCCTCCAAAACTTGACTTCCAACTAATAGCTATACACATTATAACGTAACAACAAAACCTAGGGAAAATCTCCTACTCAAGGGAAAAATCCTTCAGAGAGGAATCAGAAGAAAAAAAAAATCTCACTAACAAAAATATATACATCTTAACAACAGTACGGATAGATACTCCTCACACAACAAAGTCAGCTCAGTGTAGATTAAAAGTCTGGGGAAAAAATTCATTTCAATTCAATCCAGTCTTACGTTACAAAAGGGAAGGAGAAAAGAGAAGGGGTCAGAGAGAGAGAGAGAGAGAGAGAGAGAGAGAGAGAGAGAGAGAGAGAGAGAGAGAGAGAGAGAGAGTGGTGCTAAATAATAAGATTTTTTTCCTCTGTCGTTCCCTCTCTCTCTCCTCTTCTTCTTCTGTCTACTGTCACACTCTAAATTCCTTAATGGCAATATCCACCCGGCTTATTTGATTTGCATGACCGATTCACCCTTTAAAAATCAAATGAATTTCTTCAAAAAAATCTCCCCAAAAATACAGACCCTACTAGATCCATGGAACAAATAGTAGATACAAATGTCTCTCTCTCTCTCTCTCTCTCTCTCTCTCTACACACACACACACACAAATACAAACACACACATACACAACATACTCCCAAAGTAATGTAATCTTATTACAGAGAACCCAATTTTTGATCCTTTTTGTTTCATGTCTGGCAGTACATAGGATACAGTAATTTCAATTTAAAATTGCACTCCTCTCCTCCCACCATATACTTCCCAAGCTGACAAATTTAATTCCGGAGTCTCTCCTCCAACAATAAAACAATAGTAGGGGCAAGATAACACGAGCCAAGATCAAGACAAGATACAGAATTTTTCCTTAGTCACCCGAGCAATAAGGAGCTATCGTGAGATCCAAAAGGGAAATGCAATACCACCTCTATAACTAAAGATGGTCGGATAGGGTGGGTACTTTGTATAGGGTGGGTGAGATAAATGACCGAGATACACCACTAGGAATGACTTCAAAGTATCTACATAAGTGCTCCCACAGTGGAAAATATGTACAAGTGGCGGCATTCTATCAACTCTCACAGGGCGAAGTAGTAGAGCGAAGGCCATGCCATGGGAAATATTGGGAAATTATTGTAAATGTAAACATGGGAGCTGGGCAATATACAGAATGCATAAGAGAGAGAGAGAGAGAGAGAGAGAGGGAGAGAGAGAGAGACTCCAAAGCATATAGAAAACCAGAGAAATAAATGACGACGACAACTTGAACGGACCGACCCACACAAAAAGGGCTCGTCACGTATGGGAACCAAGGAAAAAAACATCCCATGAAAAAGAATGTGTATATAACCTCCAAAACAGAAAGAGACAATATCTCTCCTGGCCAATCTACTAGTACTGTACAACAAACCGTGCGGCCAACACTTAAAACCCCCCTTAAACCCTCCACATACATACATACATACGGAGAGATAGACGACAGATGACATAACCCAGCTGAAGGAAGACCCTCCAGGAGCATCTTAGTCCTCCTCACTCACGGTATTAAAAAAAAAAAACCCAGAAAAAAGGCATACATAACACATTTTAATAGAGTCAACAGTACGGACGTAATGCATGAGAAGTATCTCATACGTAAGTAGTTACGTGCTGCAATATGAAATCCATTGGATAATGTCTACCCACCCTCCATATGGCCCTTGGTTCCACATATACAGGGCACTAAAGTCCTACCAACAAGGTATACAGATCTTCTCCTACAGCCTGCCCATCCAAGTATAAACTATAGACCCCGACCCTACATGGGACCATGTTACCATGTACATGTCAAAGTATGAGCTTGAGACAAGTCAATGAAAGAAGAAGAAGAAGAAGCAGCAGGGAAAGATATGGACTTGGGTTTCCATTGCATTTTTATTCTCTCATTTGGACGGTTTCATATTAAAATAAATATACTTGACGCCGTTTCATGTCCCTGGAAAACATATCAGGCCTGGCCATCATGCCAATAACATTAGGGAAAAATACGGGAGGAGTGGGTCGAAAAATTTCAAATCACAACAATATTCCTAAAAAATGTTTACTCCCTATAACCCCCCTACATTAGTATATACTTCCACTACGTCTGCCTCAACTACAGAAAGAGGGAGACGACGGAGAGATGAAAAGTAGATATATTTTTTATTCACACTGAAAAACACAGGCTTGTTGGGCAATGGTTAGAGATAGAGAGAAAGAGAGAGAGGGAGAGAGAGAGAGAGAACTGGAGAGTCAAGAGGGGAAAAACTAGTACATTTTTTTATTTCTCATTCTGCGGGTGAATTGCCCATAAAATATGAAAGTCTACTTCGGCAGAGTACTATATAGTCCGTCCTATGCCGTGCAGACAGATGAGTCGCTGGAAAAAACCGATTTACATGGAAATCCAAGGAATATTACCTGCCAGCCGCTGCTCCCGTATCCTTCTATAACAACTCCCAGCCCGCATCTCCATGCTAGTGGTGATGGGAGGTATGAACGTGGGACTACCTTTACAACGCATCCGCGCAGTCACACCTGGACTCATACAGGTTCCCAGTCTCCACAACACGTATGCCAGCTCCCAACCCAATCCAATCCAGGTAAAGTCTATAGACGGCGGAGCTCGAATCAGAAAGGGCAAGCCTCAACCCTCCCAACAGGTGGGTTCTCACCTCTCAAGGAAAACGCAAGTGATTGGACCAGGTCTCCTGACTGGGCTCATCCCAGTAATATCACCTTTCCTTTCAATTTCTACAGACACTATGAGTCATCCAAAACACACCGGGATAGCCTTCCCTTTCACTACCTCTACTATGAGTCACTACTATTATTGACTATAATAAAATTCGCACATCAAACTCTCAAACGTACGTTCCCACAAATGTTCCTTCGAAAATGTTCAGACTCTTAAACTCCTCTTCAAAAAAACTATAATTTCCTTCAATACAAGCACCACGCTGTATAAAAACAATGCTAAATATTAAATACTGTTAGATATTGCACACGTTGAGTATCTGATTTAATCCGAATGAGCTCACTATAATAATAATTAATTATTGCTTTTGAGATCAATATATCAGTTAAAAATCTGAAATGTCACTGAACCAGCCAATGACAGTTAAGGAAGTAGTAATTAATTAATTGCACAGTAGTAATATAATGTATGATTTGCACAGAATCTTCTCTCCACCAGATTCCTTTCCCTACTTGAAAGTCTTACTATAATGAGGAGGTTGAGAATTTTAAGCAGGCCTTGAACTGAGATTGAAACCTCGATGTGGAAATCCGCACTGGTCTCAAAACAATAACAAAGTGACAAAGTAAAGATCACACACTGTTTGAACCTGTTTGTTGGAATTGGGAAAAGGTTCAAGACTAGAGCTTACAGACAGATACAGGAAAGTGAGAGGTCGAGAGATTGGGAGTGAGACCTAGCCAATCAGAGGTATGATGATGGAACCTGAAAGGAGGTACCTTCCAAAAAGGTACGGTCATCGCAACCTTCCTACCATAACCATATAGCCCTCTCAAAGGTTTTCTCATAAGAGTCACTCTAATGAGAAAAGGCTTGAAGGCATGATGAGTCAACAAGAGTCTCGAGTGTGCTAAGGTTCACTTTCTTATCTCCCTTCACTCTCCTTACCTCTGAGGGCGGCAATCCCTGGAAAGACCTTAGCTATTACCTCGAAAACAATGTCAACAAGTCAACTCATAAGAAACCTGACCACTCATCCCCCCATCCAACAACCTGAGTATGTGTATTTTTTGTATTAGAAGTTCCTACGGTTCAAGACAGCTGCACTTCCAATATTAGGTAGATACCTTTTATAGCTAGGGTCCTATATACATACATACATAGGTATTTATGTAAGTTTCCATCCCTTAACCTTAATTTTGACAGCACCTCGTCTTCTCCACCGTATGAAAAACAATGGGGTTCTGTTTCTCATCGAACTTTGCCCTCTCTCTCTCTCTCTCTCTCTCTCTCTCTACTGGAGCAGTAGGAGCAGCAGGAGCAGGAGCAATAATAATTACAGCAAACAAGTCATTCCTTCACCAAACAATGGTCTCTTGTTCCCAAGCGATAAGAAATCCCACCAGGACTAGGGTCCTCTCACACCAAATTAAATTAACCCCAAAATGTAAATCCTTATATTTACTTCTAACCCAGTCCGTAACTGCACCTTTTAAAAATAGCATCAAATTTCAATTCAAAACTCCATTCATTATAGTATCTATACCTTTAAAACTCCTACAAGTCATATATAGGAGTTTTTTTTAAAGAATCATCATTTGAGGAGACTGTATCTTATTCCCAGGACATAATTATATGAGTCACACGTACAGTACTCCATGAATCACCTTTCAAAAGGGAGACTTCCACCTTCTTGTCTGGGTTGGGAACGTGAGAGCGTTTTAATTTAATGGTGGTAACACACTGAAAGGCGAGAAGAGAGAAGAGACTTTAGAAAACTTGATGTATTCATTGGAAATGGTATGACATTACCCAAGGTTTATTTGATGTGTTTAGAGGTGCTTGGCAACGAACAAATACTCTATGCAATTCCCAAGTACACACACACACACAGAGTCTCTACATATACAGATACAGGAGTGGAATAACGAGAGCCGGAGAGGGACGTAACTCTTGGAAGAGTGAGGAGGTTATAGTCAAAAGTAAATGGATGAAGAGAGGGAAAAGTTGAAGACACAACTCTTTAGAATGGTATATAATATAAAGAGAGAAGTTGTTCCAACTTGGAAAATTCCTTGGCAGGATTTCTCAGGGAAAGTATCCACATGCACCTCATATATAATTACATAGCTACCAGATAGACCCTACAAGCTCATACAGACACACACACACACACACACACACACACACACACATACACACACTCATACACATATGCATCCATACATACATATGTGTTCTACATATCTACAGACTCCACACCACTATACACACAAGAGTACGGGAAAGCCATTGTTTACACACTAGAAAATGGTGTGAAAGGGAGCCCAAGGAAAGAAAATTCCATTAACTTTCTTTGTGAAAGGATTTACAGGAGTGAAAGGCACCTGAAAAGGCACGGCCAAGAGTAAGAGTGAGGAGAAGAGAGAGAGTGAGAGAGAGAGAGTAAGAGAAGCAGCAAACGCCAAGAAATTTCTCTTTCCAGTTTACTCACTTGCCATCCATAGCTCTCCTCTTTGCAAGACATGTTAGTTGCCGTGTAAATACTAGAAGACAGATTGTGTGTGTATAGAGGTGTGGTCCTCATATAATTCTCAGGTTTTGAGGTTCTACCTTACTACTAAACCCTCAGAGACGTAAAGCCTTTTCAATGCCCTATCTACTACTACAACGACTATTCCCCTCTTCGGAGGTAGAGCTCCTTGTATCAACCTGTATCTACACACACACACACACACATTCCTTATATAGATATATGTATCCGTACATATGTAAGACTTGAACAAGAAAGAGAAGCAAAGAGAGAGAGAGAGAGAGAGACGGACTCGAAAGTTGAGAATCTTGTTATTGGCTTCACACAGTTGAGTTGAATAGACGGCGCCCAGTCTGTGATTCACGTTGGTTGTGTGTCGAACAGAGCTCAGCACGACATGAGGCAGGTGTCTTTGTTCTCTACTCAAAATTACACCCGAGCCATCAACTAAAGTGCAACTTGATGTCCAGGAAAATAAAAACTGCCACCTAAAGATATCCTCCTTTACGTCTCTCCGTCTTCTCTCTTGCTCTCACTTTCTCCTTTCTCTCTCTCTCTCACTCTCTCTCTCTCTCTTTCTCTCTCACTCTCTGGTAGCTCAACTCCAATCCCCACTTATCATCTCATCTCTCTCTCTCTCTCTCTCTCTCTCTCTCTCTCTACACACTCCCTGCTTTCCTTCCTTCCTTCCTTGCAAGCAATTTACCTACTACACCTCTGTACAAACACGTAGTCACCCTAATGCTTTCTAATTATCCCCCTTTCCCTATGCATTTCATTTCCACTCTGGCTCTCCCTTATTCACACTCATCTGGATGCATTGAGCTCTCTCCTTCCCTTGAAAACTCATTTAATTCCTCACGGCTCAATCCTCCTCCTTTCCTCCTTCTCCTCAAAAAACAGTATTAGTCTTTTAAAGGATGTAGCATCTCCGACAATTCATAAACATTTCCTTACTAAAAACTAACCGTAAGCTGGAGAGAGAGAGAGAGAGAGAGTCTTCAGTTGAGACTACTATCCGCTAATAATAAAAAAAATTGTATTAAGAGTGCCAACCCATCCAACCATATGTTTCTTCAAGAGACAAAAGGAGGATTGAAGAAATCGCTTTACAACTCCTGCTTTCCTCAATTTTTCACCATGACAAAAGAGCAGACGGGGAGAGAAGCAACTTTCAAAAGGAGAGGAGAGCGTGTGAACGAGAGAGAAACAGAGAGATGAGAGGGAAAGGAGGAAACGTGAGAGAAAAATGGTCTGTTTTTGCATAACAAAAAAGTCTACAATAGAAAGGAAAGGGAACTGGTCCATACGGTGTGAGTAACAGAATTTGTGATAATCATAATTATTGCCTCGTCACAACACTTCCCTCCAGGAACATCCTGTGTTGGATATATATATGTATAATTATATATGGGTGGGGCGGGTCCTTACAGCTCCTATGTGTGTGTGTGTGTTTTTTTTTTTAAAAAAATGAGTAAGTGTGAGGAAGATCGGAAGAAAGAAGGAGGAAAGATAGAAATGTCACGGGTGTTTCTGAGCAAAATTAATTAGACAAATCCCTCCGTATATTTTTTTTGCTTTGTTAGCAATTTCCCCCGGCCTTGATGATGATAATCATGATAATTTTTCATTTCGTCCATCCCTCCCGCACTCCACCGAGAGGAACAAGCTTACTGTGTATAATAACAACCAAACACACAGAAAAGACACATCCACAACAAAACGAGGGAGATAGAATGGCTTTTACATTTCCTCTGGAGACGATTATTGTCTTTATGACTCGGAGCAAGATAAAATTCCTGCGTGTGTGGAAACATTGCTTTTATGATCCCGATGAATTACTCTAATCCCAACATATTTAACGCATCAATTAGGACACACGAGAAGGAACCCAAGGAACCTCAGTAGACAGAGAGGCAATTACCACCCGAGTTGATACCGATCTTACAGAATTTAAATACCAAGTGTCACTTGTACAAATGCAAATAAACCTAAGATAGAAAAAAAAATATTCCATTAATTTTCTAATACTAAAATTAGTGCCCCATTAAATGAAATTTTTATGAGTGTGTGATTTATGCGCTCGAAAGTCTGCCCCATATACATACGCCTCTTCCCCACCAACATCATTATAAATTGCTCCAATAGAAAACAAGAATAGATAAGATAACAGAGTATGAATTGATAGCAGGATCTATGTCATGTTCCTTCATGGTAATCTCCGCAGCGAGCGGAATGGTACATTAAGCGGGAGTATTTAATTTGCTCACGAATTCCATCAGTTCTTGTGGATATTTCTTGGAAAGAGAGAGAGAGAGACAGAGAGAGAGAGAGAGAGAGAGAGAGAGAGAGAGAGAGAACGAGAGAGCGTTTTGACTGAAAAGGCACAAAAGTCAACCCATGATGACAATTCCGTCCACAAGCTCATCGAATTACCCTGGAAATGAAGAAATGGATAGTTTCCCTTATGCACACCCACGTTGAAGGGCCCAGGAAGTTAGAGAAGGAGGAGGCGGAGAGAGGGAATAGAGAAAGAGTTTACAAGAGATTTGAAATCCATTTCAGTTCCTTTTCCCTACTTCATATAAGCACACACACACATACACACACACATAGTGAAAGTTATACAGAGAGAAAGAGTGGATGATGACTCCTGCATGAAGCAGAAGTAAAGGCATGTCTAGATCAGAAGCGAAATCTTGGCTTTTTATAAATGCACCAAAAGTTTCACTTGCATACAAATGATGTTTCTTGTGGGTAGTTTTAATTGGAATCCACATTTGCATTTGTGAGTCGTCGAGTTTCACCAGATTCGAACCCAGTCGCTCCTTCAGTTCATACTCAAACCATGTATTATTACCCGTTCCTTAGATATAACAAGAACAAAAAACTCGTTTCTCTCTCTCTCTCTCTCTCTCTCTTAGCCTCTCTCTCTCTCTCTCTCTCTCTCTTCCCACAATCAACTATACACAAAGAATAAGCACACACGGAAACCAAAGGAAGGATGGTTCAGACCTCACAATCTGTGTTCACCGAATTACTAAAACACAAAAAGAGAAAAGGGAAAACTATATTATGGATGAATAAAATTAGTGGGCAACTACTCTCCCAAATATTCCCTATCTATAAGAGCCCCATACTTATATATACAGAAAGTACCTAAATACACATAGATACAACACTACGTTTAATCAAGACGACGTGGTTTTCTTGTCATGTTTTTAGGTGTGCATTAATTCCAATTTTGTGGAGCGATCCTCTCCAACTCATTCCTATAGATATACATTCCTTAGATATATTAAGTCCAAGTCCAAAATTCCCTAACATACGCTATAGTAGGCCTCGGAGTGTATAGCATCCTGCGGACTAAAAAGGATACATGTAGAGAATCAGAAAATGAGAGGGAGAGAGAGAGAGAGAGAGAGAGAGAGACACACACACAAGGCCTGTATTTATGTGATTTAAGAATGAGAATATCTTTGTGGTCGTCCAATTGAATTAGACTCTTGCAAGACACTTTCTGCTGCCATAAACACAACCTCCTTCGTCACTCCGCGTGTCTTTTAATGCCAACCTCGTTCCTTCTCTCGCCTCCCAACACACATACATGCACATACACAAAAGCCCACAAGGAACCTGCCCCATCACTGTAATTTCCAACTAAACTAAACTAAACAAACCCCAGCCAGACAAGTAGTCATCAGGAGCACATTTCAAAGTACTCGTTCCCTGGGAAGGATATCATTCCCTTCCCATTGTCCCATATTTAACTATATCTACTCTAACCGAAATAACCCTTTATCTATCAATATCCCTTAAAAAACAGGCCAACAACAAACAATAGGAAACATAAATAGAAAACAAATAACGCCGGGCCCCCCACTCAATACTATCGTCATCAAAATCCTCGGACATGGTCCAAATCAATCCAGACATCTCCTGAGTTCCCTAACCTCTCAGCCTAAGCTCCAGCCAATGGCTGCTGATCACTGAGCTCCTACTGTAGTTCCTACAGTTGTAGCTCTTACCTCATCCCAGTACGAACAAAAACAAGAAACCCAGAAGAGCAGGTATAATTATGTATCTACATTTAGGTACAGAAACAATCCCAGTAATTACAGTGTAGCTTGTCCATGTGTAGTCCCTCCGTAGGAAAAAAAAATGCACATGTAGAGGAAACCCTGAGAGGTAATAATGTCTGGGAAAGAAGAAAGTAGTAAGTAACGGGGAAGGGAAAAAAGAAAAACTTTTTCACTTTAGATGACTCCAGCTCTCTCTCGGCCACTACTGTCGTCCCGTCAACATAAGAACCATGTATGTATGTACATGAGGGAGAGAGCCTATTGTTGATACAACCTTTCCCTGTAGCATGAAAACGGGCATGTGCATATGTATGTACGTACATAATGAAGCTATGTACCTCCGAATATACATACATAGGAACAGTACAGATGTGTATCCCACAGGCTGGAGAGTAGAAAAGCAGGAGCGGGGCGGCGTAATGTTAGGCGTAATTAAAACAGAGGAAAAAATCATTTCCGAGGATGTTGCACGTAATTAAATTATTCTTATGAGGATGTACATCTATAGATAGATATAGATATACTCCCTCCTATCTATACCCTGGATTCCTATATACATGTGGACAAGGAACGACAGAGCGAAAGGGAAAGAAGACTCAAGTTGTGAACAATCATTATTTCTCCGCACGTCACCCCACCCTAGTAGAAGTTACTCCTTACACTTTCCTCCATTAGCCCGACCAATAAAGCTGTAAGTCCCAGGCTATTGTATAACTAAATTGCTATCTGTACACACAAAATGAAGCTGTTGTTGGGAAGTATAGTAGGGCGAATATAATTATTACGTGCATATCTATAGGCTCATACATATATGTACGTTCCCCTGTAAATAGAAAAACAGCTAACATGTGTGTATCCATCATCAAAAAATTCAAAACTATGAACCTGCCATTCAATTCCTGTGATTGACAAACTAATATAAAAAGTGATTCAAAGGTCATAAACCCAGTGTATAGTTTCCCTTCCATTTTTATTTGCATTCCATTAGTTATGCACATTATTGATACCATAACTTTCCACGGGGTCTCACCCGCGTAGCCATCCCATACATACATATGTATGTACATACATATATGCTGGCTCTATATTCTTTCATGTGTCTTGTGAATAAATGCAAAACAATGGACTGCTCCAATAGGCAATTCTTTTGTGTTCAATTTCCAGGCTCAAATTAGTTTTGTGGTTGTATCCAAAAGGAAAAAAAAAGGAGGAGGAGGAGGAGGAGGAGGAGGAGAAGGAGAACGAAATCCAAAGCCCAAACCTCAAATGGTTTAAAAAGAGGGAGAATGTACATATATATCTATAGAAGTATAAAAAAAACGTTGAAATTTTCATAACGTGTCAATCAAGCTACTACAACTCTATTAACCTTGCCTCATCTTTTTTCTCTTGTCAGTGTCGACACATCGATGATTGTCTTGACTGTTCTCTGTGTGCTTCCTTCATACAGAGCCAGTCCCCAGCCCTAACACTAATACATATCTACATACCCACTCCTGTCCTATGGATGGGGTAACCAAAAAAAAAAGAAGCAAAGTAAACCAACGCCTTTGCCTTTTATGAAGATGATAATAATAATATACTGTGTGAAACCAAATGGAGACATGCTCATGTCACTTGAGGCATAGGGAGGATATTTGCATGACATCAACAACCCAAACGGGTTGAGCAAAAGGGAAGCAGCAACCGTGCCTTCACCTCAGTTTCAGAGATTTTTTTTACAACTCCTATTCCATTTTAACTCATCTCATCGTCGTCTCATGTCTCTCTCTCTCTCTCCACACAAAAATATTCTCCTTTTGGATTGACAGGAACTGACATTTTTACAACCTGCCAACAGCATTCCCATATTTTTGTAGTTACTCCTTTCCCAGGATTAAACTTCCACTCAAAAAAGGAAAGATTTCTTTCTCTCTCTCTCTTTCTCTCTCTCTATCTCTACCTCACTCAAACTGGCAGTCTCGAGAAAAATGCCCTTCACACAAACAAATAGATATAAAGTCAGTCCATTTTTCAAAATTGTGATTAAAATGAGTTACAATCATTGTCTCGGGATACAATGTGATGGTCTCTATTTATACCCCTTGGAGAGGTACTATGGGAGAAAACTCTATCCAAAAATGTATTTATATACATCAGAGAGAAATGTTAGGAAATCAAGAAGTAAATAAGATTTACAATGTTAAGTGACATTGAACAAAAATCCTCCGTGGAGAGAATTGGAGTAGATACATGTGTGTGTATGTACCGATGTGGAGGGGAGTGTATCTAATATAAATTACAGATACAAAAATAAAGTAAATGTTATTATAAAAGACTCCATGATACTTAAAGTGTAAGAAGTAAGAAGGCACACGGAAGGAGGGCCATTCTCGGAAGGTTATAGTAGAGAGAGGGAGAGAGAGACAGAGAGAGAGAAAGAGGAGGAAGTTGAATCACATCAAGTAGGATTTGGTTGGAGGTGCGCAATTAATACAGAACATCATAAAAGTTGATCCGCTGTCACTTGACTGTGCTCAATGAATTCCTTTCCCGGTCCTAATTCCCTTTAAATTCTTTTAATGAACCTGCCTTGTTTTTATCCCTGCCTAAGCATTCCTCCTTGGTCTTTACCTCCAAAGAAGCCCTTACCCAAATGGTACTCCGGCTCCTCCAACATGAGGGAAAGAGAGAACGATCCCTGCGTCCCTAGTATATCTATAACTCCGAACGAACGTCACCCATACACAAACAGTAGGAATAGTAGTGGCTCAAATGTGATTCCTGATTCCCTCTCTTACACAGTACAGTTTGACTATATAGAACAATGTACATATGGATCCTGTGGATACTTAGACAATGTATATACTACAAGGAGAGTAACTCAGGGTATTTATGTATGTAGCTCCTTGGTTATAGCATGCATGGTAACTTATCTCCAGAGTTGTTCTAATGGCTCACGCTCTCCCAACTCTTAACTGACTACTTTTCCCCACGCTGATTCCAAAGGCTTTGCTATTTCTTGGAGCTCCGCCGTCGCTCTCACTCACTCTCTCTCTCTGGCTCCTCTTTCTCTTGTGCTAAGGTTGGGTCCACAGCTCACATTCTACTTTTCTACTTCGTTTGACCCGAAGATTCTCTCTATTCTCTTCCATTTCACTCTGATGCAATTGTCAAGTCAAGTCAACCAATTTTCTCTAACCACCTCCACTGACACGAATATTGGTTCAGGGGACATAAACACTCCTAAAGATCTAAATATGTAGGAGTTTCAAGTCCTTATGGGTTCCACTCCTTCTGTGTGTGTGTGTGTGTGCAATGAGCTTATTCCTCATACACACACACACAGACACACACACACATGACGTATCTCTATAACAGGGCACACATTTGTACGGGCCCATTAGTAAGAGTAGGAGATACCCAATGTCTCCATATAATATCCAGGATTCACATCTTCTGGTAAAGGTATATAGTAGAATCAAGAGGTTGAGGAGTAGGGACTAGTCGGGCCTCAGCCCAACCCCTACTGGGTAAAGTACAGTGCTTAATTCCGAAAAGCCATCTGTGAATTAATAAGTAGTACATACTCACATGATTCGATTACACCCTTAATTATTTAATACTAATGATAATTACATCTCCGTCAACCAACTCCAACATTCCACTTGTTTATTTGTCACTGTCGCCAAAAAATGGAAGTAATTTCCTCCCGGCCTCTCTCTTCCCTTCACTGGACAATTTTCTCTCGCATAAATTACTACTCGGGGAGCTCCTACTATCCCTTTTGAAAAATTTTCGTGCGAATTACCAATTAAAACACTAGTGTAATTCATTTAACCAAAAAATTTCTTAGCAAATTATTTGGAGAATAGAAGAAAAAAAAAGTTAGGTTTTTTTTTTTACATCTCTCGCAGTCTTCGTAATTGGTGTAATTTTTTACGTTGACACTCGGAGCTACAGTCAAGTATGTATCAGTAGTGAGGGTGGGAGTGAGAAAACGAGAGAGAGAGAGAGAGAGACTGAAGGAGAGAGAAGAAACAGAAAGAGCAATGAAATAGAGAGTGAGCAAAGAAGCGGAAAGTCAGTAGTAAAAGTTTTTCAGGGTTTTTGTTTCTTTATACATACAGAGCCTATGTGTTATAGCTATAGGAATACGTATGACCATTATTGTTCACAAAAGACACAGAACACAAGACGACAGTGAGAGAGAGAGAGAGAGAGAGAGAGAGAAAGATATAAACACACATTCCTTCACTGGTTCTGGCGGGGGCAATCGCAATAATTACCAATGATAATTGCATTAATGGAAAAAATTAACAAGATTCCTTTGGGTCGAGCAGAGTCCTCTTTTTTCCTCTTGACTTGCCACGGCGACAGGGAATTTATGAAGCACGATTAAAAATTAATTCCGCCTCCGTACCTCCTCTGCTGCCTGTACGGCAATTAAATCTCACGAGAGAGGTAAAGACACAGAGGACCGAGCCGGGAGCTGAAGCAATGAGGGGGAACATGTACATATGTGCACACATAAATAGATACACACAACCTTCCACACATATGTATGTAATTACATACATCCATGCATACATTCTACTTCAGCAACATTAATATCCATGTACACTATCCACGCTGAAATTTTCTCTCCAACAAATTTTTTTATAAATAAGTACCTCCAAAATTTTCAAGGTACGTACTAGTAGTAGTAGTAGTAGTACCTCCACATATTTTAATACGTAATATAGAATACAGGCCAAGAGAGTTCCGAGTGAGTGAGAGCAGGAGAGGGAGAGAGAGAGAGAGAGAGAGAATGAGAGGAATATAAAAACAAGGTTTAATTTGTTTCGCGCCGGAAACGGTGAGAGGAAGGTGGCGAGATGGGAGGAGGAGGAGAAGGGATCATAAAAATGAAATGAAATCAAATAAAGCACACTGTTCTCAAATTAGGTTCTTCTTGTGAAGTGAAACCGGTAGTTTGCAAAGACTTTGAAGGTGAGTTTAGCTATATTTTATACACAACTTTTTCTTACCGGGCCAACGAGAGGGAAGCCCGAAAGAGAAAAAAGGGAGATGGAGAGCCTCTTACTATACGTTATCATACATATCCTTTACAACACACAAGCATCCACTACTACTAGTGTGCTTAACATTTTTGGCAATTTGTTCTTTTTTCTCGGCTCGTTCACTTCTCTCTCTCTCTCTCTCTCTCTCTCTCTCTCTCTCTCTCTCTCTCTCTCTCTCTCACTGTTTCCCTCACAGTCCTATGTATATATATGAAACTTCAGACAAGGAGCTACACTCAGGAAGAGAACTTCTAATACAGAGAGTGCCCTACTGGAAGGACGGAACAAGAAGGCGAAAAAACTTCTCACATTTTATAGCTCGTGTCCCATTACTTGATGTAAAATTATACCAATTACTCTCATACATTTAATTTTGAATGCACGACATGGCCCCTTATACTCATGCACTTTACTTCTCACTTTTTAACACTCTCAAACTCCGGACAAACTTGGGTTATATCTATAATTTGTCTCTACTCCGTAATATGTCTTTTTATAAATATATATACAAAAAAAAACCATTCTTTGTTTTCACGTGTCTCCACTCAAACACAAACATACCCATGCACATACTCATATCTATATCTACATGTACAAAATCATACAAAAATACTCGGTGTTTGTACACATAAATGCAGACACACGGTCACTAAATATATACACAAAAGTCAACTTGAGAGACCCACAATACAAATGACTGGGTCTCCCTCCCCAAATAGCTTCACCTTTAAGGCATTTACAAAAATAGCACCTCCAAGCTCAAAGAAATGTAAATGAGTCACAATTTTAAGGAATGGTCCTCAAGAGAAGACACATATCTACATATATAAAGTACAGTACGACGGAGTCCAAGTGTGGAAAACCATTGAGTGAAAATAATGTCGAAATTTTCCGCATCAAAAAATCTATATGTAGATAGATACATAATTATTATAGACAAATATGTACGGAGCTATTGGGGAGGAAAACATTGAGTGTAATAACTAACGTGGCAGAACATTAGAACCGTTTACCTTCCAACAGCCTACGTTAAGTCTCATTAGACTCTCGGAAAAATGTACTTGACAAGAGCAATGGCTGTATCAGTGTATAATAGCGTGTGTGCAATAACAATTAAACAACCTCGAGAGAGAGAGAGAGAAGCTTCTGAAAGAATTAAGGAAGAAAACATGTGAGAATAATAACTGTACTTATTAGCAGCAATAGAGGAACTCGCAGAAAGTAGTTATTCCGGCAGTTACAAAATTGAGCTCCTATCTGTGTATCCCATATGTATGTTACCTATATCTACTGTATCTATCCCAATGCTTCCCTACTGTCCTCCAACCCAGCCTATAGGAACTTCTTCCACTTGACTCCGTTGTAAATTCGTAGGAAATGTGTGTCAAAGAAACTAACATAAATCCTAGTAAATTCCTTTGGGACATAATTACCCTACAGGATATACACACACGGTAAATGACAATCATACATAACACCAAATAGTATGAACCAACTCCAGTGGTCTCTCCTTCCCCATACATACATATGTAATTACATACACCGAACCATTCTGTATCCCAATTGGCAAGACTCTATATCTATATATACAACTTTGGCGGAGCAATCTTAGTCACATTTCGTGGAAGAAAAATCCATATGATGACTATTGACTCCACTATTAAAAAATACATTTACGCATTACTCACAATCCTCCCTCTGACACTGCTACAGTGGTAACGGCAATTCAACTGACACCAAACTATGGTAGGAATGTCCTGTCCATGTCAAAACACCAACTCATTTAAATAAACACAAGGAGTCATAATAAGTCACAGGAGTGTCTATATAAACCTTCTTTTAATGTCCTAGCAAAGAACGGTCTGCTCCACACTCAGCTAATAGGAGCAAGCCGAAAAATCATAAGAGAGTCAAAACCTACTCAGTTCTTTTATCGGGACTCGTGTATCTACATATGTATATGTACATACGTACATACTGACATAGATACACACATACCTAAAAACTTCAGCAGTTAATTTCGGAGAGCTTGCGGTGAAAAACGATGTACTGCACATTAATTTTTAACGCACCGTACTTTCATTTACTTTCCGAATTTCTCAGAACAAATTTATAATCACTCACATTTACATTCCCATTCCGGCCCAATATACATACCCGTCCAGCCCGAGCCACCCCGTGCATATAAAACGACTCACACTCCAAAAAAGAAAAAAAAAACTCTTGCAATTCAGCGGATCCTTATGCATGAGCATACATATGTATGTAGATATACATACATAGTCACAATCTCCAGCTTGTTACTTATACATTACATGATCCCGTCAAGACGACAACTACCAGTGGAAAGGGGGGGAAAAACCAGAGCCACAAAGGACAAAAATGGCTAATAAAATTTACACAAGACAAATTTCATGAGGCATACAACTCTTTTAATGTTTTGCACGTTTTTTTTTATTCTCTCTGTCTCTTCCTCTCCATTCCATTCATTCCTGACTTAACACAAATCCTCTTCACTCCCTGAATTTCACATTAGTACTGCCTGAGAAAATATCTTTCTTACCTCTCTCCCTATAAATAACATGGGCACAAAATTATATCCCTTCCACATCTCTGTACAGTTAAAATCCTAGGTTGCAGGCGTACGTGTACGTATAATTCCGCATGTTCGCATTTAAAATATGGACTATCTACATATAAAAAAAATATACATAGATAACATACATACATGGGATATGTAAGTAATCACTTGTGTATAACAAATTAGCCAAACCCGGAACAGCACCAGAATTTGAATCATTTTTCGCTCAGAAATTTTCAAAAGCTGGCATTTTCATTGTATACATCCCCTTAACCACATAAATAATGGTTTTGTAACTCATATGACGAGAGCTGTCATAATCGTTCCGTAAATACTAGTGTTTACGAGGGTATTTTCCCACTCAAGATTTTTTTTTTAAATATTGACCGTCCATATGGACACGGAAGATAGAAAGCGAAAGAGAGAGAGAGAGAGAGAGAGAGAGAGAGAGAGAGAGAGAGAGAGCGAGAGAGAGAGAGAGAGAGAGAGAGAGAGGTCGACCCTAAATATACTCCCTATTGACTTTATTATTGTAGTAGTTACGTTCACGGTGGAGCTCTCTCCGCAAGTACACAATGTATCCCTCACTGACCATTGAATTTCCTATAAAGTGAAGAATAGAATAATAAAGTATCTTCTCCTACATGGGAAAAATTACAAAGAGATTCCCTTTTTATATATAATGGGAATAGTAAATGGCTATTCCAATAAGAGCCCCATGCCCCGATCTCTCCTCACTGAACGGTCTCCATAAGGAGGAGTTCGTCCAAATTGTGAGGGAGCCACGGAGTTTTTGAAGAGGCATATATACCCACAACGACAGGGCATAAAGGGCCAGGCCGAAGACCCTCATTGAGAGAGTATCGACGATTGAACGTGTACTTTGTAGACCGGAAGCAAAGTGCATTTAATTTTCGGGTACAATAGGTACCTATGAGCCATTATGGCGTAAATCTTGCTTTAAACAGACTATGGAGATTTATTAGCATAATGGAAAGTAATCTATCGCCTCCTTGCGGGACCCGAACCAGCCCATAATGTATATTTTCCCCTCTATTGCATTTATGTAACAGATTATCCTTCTCCTTCTCACAACTCCACACATAAAGATTTTAATAATGCCACTACCCCTATTACCACCACCACTACCACTAGTGGTGGGTGCATTTTCCTCCGGCCCTATAGATCCCTACCTCCATACATATAGGTATCTATACATATAAGCTCCACAGACAACACCCAGGACCATCCTCCTATTTTACCCGAATCAGTTCCATAGTCCAAATAATAATCTATGTATATCTCTCTCTCTCTGTACTCCTACAACTATGCCTTCCCTCAAAGAGTCTCCTAAGCCTGGACTACTACTACGACGACTACTACTACTAAGGGAGAGAGAGAGAGTGAGAGAGAGAGAGAGAGAGAAAGGGAGTACAGAACAACAACAACGTTGAGGAAAAAGCAAAAACGACCAATACAGGAGAGTGCTTTTTGGACAACAAAGACGTGCACGAGCGGTTCAGCTTATTATGACATGCCACTTCGCTTCGGAACGTACCACAAAGTCTCATCTCTCTCTCAGTCTCTCTCTCTCTCCTTCCCTTCCCAGAGAAGAAGAAGACGCTCAAAGTTTTTGCCACCACAACTAAACTATACACTTAGGAAGACACTCAACGACATCAGGTATTGTCTGAGCTTATATAATCTTAATTGATGCACAGACCCCTGTTATCCATCATTCCTCAAGATAGTATCACTTGACAACAAAAACGGCTTTGGGTTCCCTCTCTCCCACACTCTATCTCCAGCCCTACTCCTCTCGAACAGTAACTAACCTCATCCATAGATACATAAATACATACGTACATAGATAGATACATAACCTCTCAATATATAAATGTCCATAAAGTGAACATATACACACACACACACATACACACGCCCAAAGACTATCTCCGCTCATTCAATAGTCTCATCATAATATACCATCAAGTGAACCTAATAACTTACATTTTTCATTGATCACATATCCAAACACAGAGACACAGACACAGGCACACACATACATACACATACATACACACACAAGGGGAAAAAGACAAGACGAAAAGCCGTTGGATAATATTCCTTTATTGAGGTACCCTTTCTACTTCCCGAGGCTTGAGAACATAACTACTAAAAATACCAATATATTTATACAAACATAATAAAGCAACATACATAGATACTAATCTGAAGCGCCTGTCGAAGTAGAGTTTTAACGACAGTTCCCTCATAGTAGTCCATATTGCCAAAGTTTTCTCTATTACTACAATCAAACATTCATCTTCTTCTATCAGTCCTCCATGTATGTATGTACGCCCATCTTACCAGTCTGTACCCAACTTAACTTCATCACATCTGTATGAGTATCTCTGGCGTCATATCTAGTAGTACATTCCCTCTTATCAACTATAACTTCAATGTAACTACTAGTACAGGATCCGTCCGTCCCCTCACCGTGCGGTAACTCATCCACCTTCATGTCCTAAGCCAATTACTTTCAAAATCCCCGTTCAAAATATTGAAAAAATTGGAATGCACACATGAAACCCTAACATCAACACTATCTCCATGGGTGATTTCCCAAGGCTTGGAGATCACCCAGGAAAAACAAAGTCAACAATAATCACTTCCCACTTAACTTCTTCCATGAATTTATAACCTGGCGTGCTTGGGTGGAGCAGAGCAAAGAACCTACAGAATTTCCCTACTCCTACTATGTATATAATAGCATATAGCCCTATAGCCTCAGGAAACTATCAATCAGGAGTTAATTAACAGGTGGAAGGGATTAATTATTTTTTATTGGTGGTTCGTCCCAATTCAGTCCTTCACACACAGCCTCATGTACAAATACATAGTACTCCTAGGGAGACAAGACTAGGAGCCAAAACCCTTGGAAGGAGCCCACACCCACACGGGCATTTCAAAATGTCAATTGCCAAGCCCATTATTATACCAACGCTGAAAATTTCTGAGGACTGGGAAATAAATGATGGTGTGGAAGAAATCATAAAAAAAAAGATTCTAAAAAAAAAATCAAGTCAATAAAACCTCAATCTAAATTAATTGAGCTCCAGCTTTTACTAGCAGGGAAATAACTCGACGTAAATAGAAGGACAATTGTTCTAGACTTTGATGGGGATATTAAATATATAAGTATTTAGAATAAACAAGGAGAAGCCGTATTTATTAGCAGCCACGGCTATCATCCAGTAATCCAATCTAATCTTCCTTGGAAAAAGAGGAGCTCCTAGGAAAGAAGCCGAGATATATATAAAATAAGCAAAAGGTTTTGACAAAACGAAATGAAATAAAAATAGTCATAATATGATGAAGAAATGAGAATGAGAGAGAGAGAGAGAGAGAGAGAGAGAGAGAGAGAGAGGAACACACCCAGGAAAACTACGACAAACCAAAAGGAAAGGAACTAGTATCATCATCCCCCCTTAGAAATTCGGTTATTCACGGGCGCGCCAGCCTGGCGACACACAAAATCACAATACAAGCTCCAATTTTCTTATATACATATCCTTTACACTTTCTTTGGCTCTTCACTCGTTTCCTCTTCATCCCTCTCTTTTTTACATTTATAAAAACCCAAGTCCGTGTAGAAACCGTAACATGCTAGAGTGAAAATACCTATATTATATACATAGGACTATCTATCCGTATATACATAGTCTCCTCCAAAGAGAGCTATCCACAGAGCCTGGCAAGCAAGGACAGCCATTATGAATACTACAGTTCACTTATCTACATATAATCCAGAAAATGCACATCCACTCCAATACATATGTACATACATATCTACTTATCCACCTCCTCCTACTACTTCCAAAGTAAGGCAAGACCTTGTAATGTAACCATGTATGTATCCATGTATGTATATATACACACACACACTCTCTCTGTATCTCAGTATACGAGCAAAAAATCCCATCGGCCCTGTACATTGTTACTCCCGCCGTTGTACATGTAACAAGAGAACCTTCAGAATACGTTGCAAATCTCCTCGGTAATTTCCTCCTGAAACCTTTCTTGAAACTTAGAACAGCACTAGTAGTACTACTACCTTCTTTGCAAATGTTCCAGTCTCCACATGTTATTACCATATACAACACCCATATGACAACACACCCTTGGAAATATTCCCTTCCTCTATATATTCTCAGTTTCTCAGCCGGAGGACCAGCGGAGCAAGTTCCAGGAGAAGAGACTCCTCTCTCGGAAAATACTAGTGTGACAATAAATGAGACAAAAAATATAATGGAATTGAAGAAAAAAAAATCCGACCTGCTCTTGTACTTCTTACCAGGGCTTCCCTATCAAAATATTAACCAAACACGTACAGTACAACTACTCAGTCCGTATTCTTAGCTACACATTTGATTCTACAAATATAACCTACAACAATCCAATCCCTCTACAGGAATAGTCCTAACCTTCCAGCTTTCCCTCAGACTCCATACACAAGGAACACACACATACATAGATACACATAGATACACACACAAATAAAGGAACAGCAGTCCTCCACCGTCCCAGCATACATAACCTAATGTAATTTAATGGTGAGTAATACCAGTGGAGAGAGAGAGAGAGAGAGGCAGTGTGGTAAAGCATACAAGAAAATCATATTTTTTTTCGGATACACATTATCAACCAAGGGTATCTCTTTGGAACAAGTGAGAGGAAGAACTAAAGGGAAAGAACGTCTATCTACAACTATAATCATGGACGGAGAACAACAACAAAACACGGTCCTAAGTATCCTCTGGATGTTTGTGGCATATACTCCGTACGACTCCTTCTACCAATAAGGGAGGAAAAGGAAAGCACAAAAAAATCAAGTCAAGAATGAGAAACTTGTACCTTTCTTGCAATATAATGTAATCTTATGGAAGGATTTTTTTTTTCATGGGCTTGTGTGTGTATGTGTGTGTGTGTGTCTGTTTGTGTGTGTGTGTGTGAGTGGAAGGAGGAGAGAGAGAGAGAATAAGAGAAGGAACTAAACGTCAGAGAACGTACGTAAATACAACTTTTGTCTTGCCTTTTAAACAACACTTGATAATCTGATATTTTATTGCTTAGATTTTTCATTCTTCGTCTCTCGCCTCCCTCCTCTCTCTCTCTCTCTCTCTCTCTCTCTCTCTCCTCTCTCTCTCCTACCCATGTGTCTTCAAGACTTTTTCTTCTTATGTTTTGCACACTGAAAAAATACATACCCTCATATTATTTCCCTACTTCCATTCCAAACTCTCACTCGCTTTTTCTTCTTCCTTACTACTCACTACTTCTGCTGTCTCTCACTGTCTTAGACAATATATACTATTATCCTTTTATGACTGGAACCATTTCATTTTCGACTTTTTCAATTTCGACAATATCAAGACTCACAGGGAGAGAGAGATAGAGAGAGAGAGAGAGGAGTACTAGTATGGAAGTACTACATCCTCAACGTAAGACTCCTCATAACACCCGTCATATACATATCTATAGTTATTTTAACATCTCCCAATTTTTATTCCGCTATGTAGGTCCCTACATCCCAGTATTTATGTGCATAAGTCTATAGACAACTTACCCGGCTATTCCCACCACCGGAGAGTTCCACTTCTCAAAGAAACAAACGCTGGAAATATACTTTGAAGATAAGAAAATATTCCACCACGTGACGCAACTTTCTTCCCTTATTTTCCCTCATATTCAATCTGTGTTGTGGAATATTACCAAATTTTTATAACAAAATTGCTCAACTTTTCAAATTTCTCCAGCCTCTCCCATGTACACGTTTCCCATAAGGAAAGGGAGAAAGTAGGAGAGAAGGAGTGTGAAGGAGCAGAACTTGATCCACTAAAATCCAAGGATCCTCTAGAAGAAGAAGAAGAAGATGAAGAAGAAGAAGAAGAAGAAAAAAACTCACCTACCTCTCTCATCCTCATAGTAGTACAAGTTCCTGGGAAGGAAGCTCAAAGGGTGGGAAACATATTCATAAATGTGATATAGAAATGCAAATGGGAGGGAAGAGCCATGAAAAAATACAATGAAAGTCTAATGAGGAAGCGGAAATAAGTCAAATTCACAACTCTCCCCGACACCTTCCCAAGTCAAAGGGAAACTCAGGAGGGAGATACATACATACATACATAGAGGAGTCACATATAGGCACGCACCTTTTCCAATCATTCCTCCGCTTAATTACATTACAGCAACAAAGTTAACCGGCACTTGTCAAACTAACTTATCCCGAGCAATGTATCTACATATGTATGTACAAGTAAGTATGCCTTTCTCTGACTCGTAACTCTGACTCTACGAAACACCACTCAACAAAACTATACATCCCCCTCCTGAAATTCCACATGGAAGTTCATTCCCTTATATGCTTATAGGTAATAGGGAAAACAGGCCAACAAAACTCCTACTATGAGAGGAAAATTGAGTGGAAAGTGCAAGATCGAATTAGAAACTTTTCCCGGATAGGGAATCCTCACGAGAGGAATTAGCACAGAACCACCGAGCCAGTAGATCACACATCAGCTTCCCACCATTCATTTCCTAGTATCTATGTACATAACCATATGCATGCCATATACCTATACATAGTTCCATATACGACAATTACAACCAATAATAATTATTATAATCATAACTTCCGAGGCTCCTTCTCCTCTCCCCCTACACTATGAGGGGAATGACATGTACACAATTCTATAAGTAATTATGCAAGTAATTACTATGCATATCCAGAAATTATTATAAATTTAGATAAATAATTATTGCCAGTCCCAGAATGAATCCACAAAGTTCAGGAGCCCGGGGCTACACAGGAAATGATAACAGCTCCAGTCATTTACCATAGGAACAAAAACCAACATTTCCAGCTTTATTAATCACAGGGATATTAATTATGCAATTAGATCCCATCCGCCCACATGCAAAATAATACAGAGCAGCTCTACTTATTAAGACTCTTCAGATGCTAGCCTTGCTCTTCTGATTAAAGAAGAACATCTGTATGAGGAAGAAAAAAATCCATGAAGGATACGTAGAAGGTAGAGAAGACTCTGTCAGAAGACAATACCGTTTCAAGAAGAACATGACAAATATAGTACACCCTGACAAAAATCCATGCCAACCATGGGCAAAACATATTCACATGCAAAAACATACAAAATATGGCAATCATATTCCATTTCAATTCCAATGCAAAAAAAAGAGCAGTATTTACCAGATGACGTAAGTCACCAGCCCCACACAGGGACAACCTGCCATGTGAGAATTCCCTACAATTTCCAGTACAGTTTCGTATAAATGTAGATATGTGCAAAGAGAAGGAGAGAGAGAGAGAGAGAGAGAGAGAGAGAGAGGAAAAAAAGAAAAGAACGGCGACACATTTATCAAATCAAAACTGCCATTCTCCATGATCATACAGTACACACAAAGATATAATAAGATATAATGTACAGAGGCCCATATGTACAAGTCTTACCTTCAAAACCCCATGGAAACTAACATTTTGATAGGTGTAGGACAAAATACAAGGAAACATACTAGATGTCACTATTTTATAAATACAGGATTTTTGTCAAGCCAATAGATATACAGAGAGTGGGCAAAGCTCAGCCGTGAACTGCCCTTAAAATGCGTGCACACGTCTGTCTTCCCATAACAAAAACCAGACGAAAGTAGCCCTCACAGTCCAGAAGCACAGTACAATGGATGGTCATAAAATAAATTGGGACAAAATATTGAGCGGGAGGAGAATATGCGAAAACAGCAAAAAAAAATCATGGAAATAATCCTAAATTTATGTTATTACCCTGACGTAAGGAAAGTATTCATGTATTTACATGTACAAACTGTTCCCAATCCAGTTTCATTTGTTCTTGACTTCGTAGTAGTTGTTACACACTACTGTAGTCTGGGAAAATATTCAGAGAGAGAGAGAGAGAGAGAGAGAGAGAGAGAGAGTGCCATGCCAGCATGCCTATAAAGATACACACGACAGGGTATATAGAGTCTACAGAGTCTCATAAAGAAAGGTAGCAAATCGGAGGGAAAATCAAAAGCTTCCCTACAAAACAACTGCCCATTATCCAGTGGATCCCTCCATAAAATTCCCAGGACAAGGGAACATTCTTTAGGACCTACAATAATAGTTCCAACACAGACGGACTCATATGAAGAGGAGTCCCAACATGAAAGTGAAGTAACAAAAAATCAAACTTGGATCCGACAGTGATTGAAAGCTTTTTGTTGCTTGACAAGGTAAAGAGGATAGTTAGTAGAGCTTTTAATGTCCAACAACTTTGTCCAGTTCACCTCCATTCAGTCTGGGCAAGACTCCGTCAATGTACACACATTATTGGATATATACCCTCTCACAACACTCTCAACATGCCCTTGGTCAGGCATAGATACACATAAAATCCTAAGACCATACATATACCTACATACATTATAGCTACATATCTATGGCTCTATTCCCCAAATCTGAGTTAAATACCAAAGGGTTACCACAGGAGACTGCCCTGATGAACAATTCCTTCCTACCATGATATGGGCGGACGGAACAGAACAACTTTCCCATGTGAACAAGTCGTTTTCGTTTTTCGGACGTGCTGATCCATCTCGCTGAGAGAAACTCTATCTAATATCAATATGTAACTATTAGTAGGATATCGTATATCTTTAATATATGATACTGCATCTGTGTGTGTCTGAGTAAGAGTGAGAGAGAGAGAGAGAGAGAAGACGAAGAGCGAAAGAGGAAGAAGCCAGGAAAAAAGAGACAATAAGATTCGATACAATACAATGGAATACAATAGGAATAGACAAGAAAGGGAGAAGAAGAACTGAGAGCAGCGCAAGGAAAATTTGTTTGCAGTTTCTGTTTTTCTTCAAGGAAAGGCACACGGCAATAAATTACACACGTAAACGCAGAGAGAGAGAGAGAGAGAGAGAGAGAGAGAGAGAGCACCCGCTGCAAACATCTACCGTTCTCTCTCCAACCCACTCACTCCTTAACCTCAACGTCGAAAATGTCTACATATGCACAAATATCTCCATACATACTGGTCCTATACTTCCCCAGCAAATACTCGAGAAAACTTTGACTTTCCCTACAATTCCATAGGAGATAAGTAACCATAGATTTAAAGAGAACAGAGAAAGTAACAAGTACCACAAGTAAATAAATACTTATATACGTATATCTATCTATCTAGAAAAGAAACAGGGAGAAGAGAACCAGAGCGGCTCAAAAAAGCAGCATTCACAAACCAATTCTTTTCACACTAACAGCACATAAACATACTTCCACCAGCTCCAGATACATTGATACCTTTAATGCATGCAAATAAAAGATAGCTCCATACTATACACCGACTGACTCCCTGAGAGAGAGAGAGAGAGAGAGTGAGAGAGAGAGAGAGAAGGGCAGAGAGGAAGAAGAGAGAAGGGCAATACAAATTATTGCTTAGCCAATTCATCTTCTCATGTATCTACATCTACATGTATGAGAGAGCACGGAGTCGAAAAAAAAACCTTCATGCAAACAATCTTTGTTACCCTGATAAAGACGTCTATTCTAAGCTCATTTGCATCTGAATATTCCCGCCCTCTTGAAATAAATGCGAAAGGAGAAGAGAAGAGGAGACCAAGACCCATAGATAGATACTCATATATGAGAAGTCATCCAACCAATCTTTTCTGTACCTTTTTAGCTCAATTTATAACAAACACATAGGAACATTCAACCCCCATCCATATTAACATTTCTTTATCCTTTCAGTCCTCCTTTATAGGAGTCAAATAGAAATACAAATCCCAGTCATCACACACACACAAACACACACACACACACACATGCACACATGCACACACATATGCACATGCACATAGAAAGTGCCCAGACATAGATACAAACACTATTCTCATATACTTCTTCCTTTCTTCTATCATCTATCATCAATCTAGTCAAATCATTCGGGCTCATTCAAAAGGAGGGAAGAAGTTTAAATACTTCAAAAAACTAACAAATTTTTCTTTCCAAGGAGCAAGCACAAAAAAATTCTTTTTAATACTCACAATAATGAAACACAAGTAGATATACATAGATACAAAAAAAAAGTGAATATTGAATGTGCGAGGATGGTTGACCACACCAAAAATAAATTATTACATTTGAGTTTTTTTTCTCTCTCTTTCTCTCCCCTTTATACAGAATACAGATGCAGAAACATGTTTTTTTTTCTGGTATCAAGGAGCTTCAGGGAAGAAGTAGAAGGAAGCAGTGGGCGAGAAACGTAGAAATGCTAAGAAATCCATTAGAGTCGAAAAGCTGTGGCTGCAATAGTCCTCCACAGAAAATTCCCTCATAACAAATGTATTAAGTGGTAGTGACCCAGAAGGAGAAAAAAATTCCGGATGTATATAAGTTACTGTATGTAGACGAGAGGGAGCTAAAGAGGGAGAGAGAGAGAGAGAGAGAGAGAGAAAGCAAACATGAGCATTGGGCAAGTTACGACACAATTGAGACATTCGGCCGCAAATTACAACATGACAAAAAAGTTTGGCTCATTGAGAAACTTTTCTAAGGACAACCGACAGGAAAATGGTTAAGTAAAATGCCAGCACTCTTTAGTATTGTATTATTAGCTCGGCTCACAAACAACTTTATACCTCCAGGAGTGTGTGTGTGTCTCTGTGTGTATGAGGAAGAAAGAGAGAGAGAGAGGGAGAGAGAGAGAGAGAGAGAGAGAGAGAGAGAGAGAGAGAGAGAGAGAGAAAATTGTCACGGCTTGGTCACTACTTACACTTGGAAGCTTATATGATATATGCATGCACCCTGTAACATAAGGCATAGTAGGAAACTAGCCACAGGAGCTAGAAATAAGAGACTACTATAAGAAATTAGGAAAAGACTACGGAGCAAATCCGTAAGACCCCTTAATGTGAAGATGAGAGCCAAGGATCGGATGGAAGGACAAGTCCAAAAAGCTTCCATACGAATCTAATATCAATTATTTGAAGCCCCCTGGACAGCAGGAAATTCATTGGCCATGTACGAGGACGGACGGACTCATCTCATCTCTCTCTCTCTCGCTACCCACTACTGCTCCGCATCGTCTTCAAACTATCACCACAACCATCATCTCCGTCCGTCACAATCCCAATCTAAAGACCTTGCAAATTGACTATAGACTCCATGCGTCTCTCTCTGAGAGAGAATTCTACGACTCAAGTACCCCAGTACACCCGTCTTCTCCTAAAGTTTAGTTCCCAGTCTCGAGTCCCTCTATACATAGATATATTTACAGAGCGGACATAAACCATGAGACCATAATCAATGCAGTCAAGTGAAACGCATCGGACCCAGTCATCGTCATCCGCACTTACTATCTCCGACCATTTCGCTCAAATAAATTTCCTCTCAATGGGATTTTAACTAGTTTTCTCCTTTGCCCAACACATATTCTCACTTTTCACACACACACACACACACATACACACATAACACAGACACACTCACAAGCACACACAACTTTCCTCGCCCAATTCCGGCAAGAACAATTGATTAAAAACGCATAATTCCTAAACTCCCTCCCATCCCATCCGCTCTCCTTCCAACAATACCAAAACCCGTGGTTACTCCATATTTTGATACAGCCTACATCCTCCAGCTAATTTGTATGACAAAAATCTGATTTAATCCTAACTAATTGCACGCACCGGAAACTACGCACATACTTTATTTCAACTAGAATTTCCTAGTACTCCTAGAGAATCCTATATCCGTACAAGTAGTAAGTTCTGGAGTCAGATTATTTACTCTACTAGGAAATTAGGGGTTTCAAATTCTTCGAATGAATCAAGTCAGGATAAAAAAAACATCCGAGACAATTAACCGCATTTATGCTTCATTTCCTAGAAGAACAGATTCAATTATATATATATATATATATATATAACAAAACAAACGTACGCATAAATCTGTGGATGCAAGGTTCTACTATATGTACATACCTAGAGCTATCATTCTACATTAAGTAATTACATAAAGAGACATAACCACACGGAAGAGCAACTTTAGAAAGAAGAGGGAGGGAGGCAGAGAACCTTGTTATTCTACAAATACCTTATTCTTGAAAGTAGAAGAGAAAGATTCGAAACACGCAAGGATTGTTTTCGATTCCTAATGAACTGAGGACAGCAGTGCAATAAATAAACGCACAAGTGGAATTAAACTGGATGCATGTGACTGAAATCTGAGCAAGTGACTCCCTGGTACTTACAAATAAAAAAAAAGTAGAGAGCAGAGGGAAGAACAGTGAGAGAGAGAGAGAGAGAGAGAGAGAGAGAGAGAGAGAGAGAGAGAGAGAGAGAGAGAGAGAGAGAGAGAGAGAGAGAGAGAGAGAGAGAAGAGTTTAGAAAAAAAACAAGGCAAAAAAACCCAGTAACATGTCTAGTTGATGGTTTGGGTCCGGATTAATTTCCCTTGGCCACAGAAGAGCAATGCACGGAGTGGAAAGTTGAAGTAATTTGTATAAACTGCAACTATTGCAATAACTTCCCTACAAATTTAACTAGTCTTATCCTTAATTCTTAATCCACAATACAATCCCTTGATATTTCTCTCTCTCTCTCTCCTCTCTCTCTCTCTCTCTCCTTCTCTCTTGCTGTCTCCAATGTGCATAAGAAATGTGACCGTAAACGAGTGTCCCAACTTGAATTGACAGTACTATATCCTATCATTACCATACACTTGACTCGTTTCGAAAGAAACTGTACACAGAGAGTCATAATAAAAGGGGAGAGTTACACAAACACAAATATACAAGGCCAAATAACTTCCAAGCCTTCAGTTTTAACTTACATATCCGCCTCTATACTTATCTACAGACAGCTTTACATAATTATTTAGATACATGTATGTACCCACACATGTTCCTTCGGCTTGGAATGGTACTCAGAGGAGCTAATATGTCCCAGTATGATACTATATAGGTACATGATCATAGGGGATATTTGAATATATACCGTTTAAAAAGTGACCTGGTATATGTAGTGCAAGCCGAGAGAGAGAGAGAGAGAGAGAGAGAGAGAGAGACAGAAAGAGAAAACTCACACACTCACGGCAAAGTGAATCCAATCATCAATTCAACTGTTAATATATAAGAATAAAACTCCCTACACCAATCGCCAAGGACAGCTTGTTACATTTCCGAGCATATCCCTCTCGTTAGCGTACAAAAAGGCTAGAACAGTGGAGTTATGTATAGATATATATACATATATGCTCATGAGAGCTGTACCCAACTACACAACGGTGCAGATAGTAATGGTAGCAAATGAGAGGAAACTAAGGAACGACGGTAGTAGAGCCGACTCAACCGTTTGGAGCTACGCACACACGTCAGTCTAAATACTATAGTATAGTATACATATATAGATATACACAATTGTAGGAGAAGGGAAGGAGAGGAAAAAAAAGAGGAACGGTTAAAAAAAAGTCGCGGGGGTTGAGAATGAGGTTTTACACGGCCCATTTCATCGGGCAGTAATTCCGTCCTTGTTTATTTAATCAAGATTTCGACATATTTATGGACGTCGACTTTTCCGTCTCGCAACAGATTGGTTTCGCCACATAATACATTGGATTGGACCTGAAAACAGAGACTCACGGGGAAAAAACTACATCCTTTACCTAGCTCCATGGACCAGCGCACTTATTATCATATATACATACATACATAGATAGACCCACATACATATCCAATATACCTATATATGCCCATACAGGTATAGTGCGTCTGGAGATTATGCTACATGACATTCTCAAAGGAATCAAAGGATCTTTAGTAGTATATATCTATATTATAGATTTACCAAAACGAACCCTTACAAAACCCTGGACAATTTACATGAAAAGGCTCTAAAATACGGAATTTCCCGGAAATTCCTGGGCTACTTCCATCGGTAACAGATCGAATTACGAGGGGAAACAATAATTATGTGTGTACCTCTGTACTGTACCTACAAACATAGTAGAATACATTGTACAAGCTAAATATCTACATATGAAGGTAGGGCTAAATAAATTATGTGGAAATACTGTAGATGCCCTTCATATATAGATTTCCATTGAGATGACACTATCAATTAGGAGACTCTGTTTGGCTGTAGTAGGTTCAGCAAATTAGAGCTCACATTTTATTCAATTTCAGTCACCTTCATGTACTGAGTAATTTGAGCGTTGTTGTAAAATTTTTTTTAAATTTTGAGGGGGCTGGGGGATGTTGAAAATATTCAAGTGACCGTGACAACTGACAACTAATTAAAGCATGTATGTACTTGAAAGCTCAAAGTTTTGAACTAGTATCTCATTGCATGCTTCTGAGAATATTATTTGTAAGATCAAAAAATAATATTTCAAGAAGATGTTAGGAATATCATATTGGATTTTGAATGGAGCAGATTTAACCCTAATTCTCAACTCACCTCCACAAAAACATCTCTCCACAACAGTCGACCTCCTTTGTTCACTAGCTGAAATATCTGTACGTGGGAATCTCCTAAGCAGGAGTCAGGGCTCAGATGATATCCAAGCCAAACAAGGAAGAGCCCTCGTGAACAAAGACTCTTCTTCTTGGCATGGGGAAGAACGTCAAGAAGAAAACTAGCCAGCGAGTCAGGAATGAAACGAGGGACGCCCCACATTACACAACAAGCGAAACAGAATTGAGCTGTACAGGATGAGAGAGTCAGTTGGCTTTGGAGAAAGCACTCGGTCGCACCCTCTCTATCTCTATCCGAGTACTCATTTGGTTTCCTCTCAAACGTCTATCACATCAAGCCCCGCGTTCCATTATCTTTCTCTTAAATGCTACAATTTCAAGGTGAAATCCCCCTAAAGACCCCAAGATTGCAGATGTGGCTTCCTACCACACATACACACACACACACACACACACACAAGCACCCCCTTCTACTTGTACTTCTCCAGACGCAGATACCTGTCTTTATCCCACACTCTCTCCACAATACTGAAAGTGACGCAAAGCATAATATGTATGTACGGATAATTAAATGCAATTAAACACTTTCAAAGTTCAAGAGCAAACCTCCTTCCTATCTTATTAACAAAGATGGTAATTGAATTCAAAATCACAGGTTAAACACTCCCTAACAAGTTTTTTCCTCACTCAATAATGACTTCTCAAGTACAGACAAATTCAATTAAAATTCAACCCTGATAACTGTAATGCTCATGAATCACCAACTTCTATTTTCTTGGCTTCCTCTATCTATCTCTCTCTCTCTCTCGTCTTCTTCAGAGATGTAGTCTTTTACATATGTACATATGCATACAAACCAGCCCTAAGCAGAGAGAAGGAAGATCGTACAAAGAAGAACATACTCTCAAAGTAACAAATTCTCACAGACTCTCTCTCTCTCTCTTTTCTCTGAAACTCTGTAATGAGATGAAGCGAGGCTGATAAGACACCTCATTAAGGTGTGAGTCAAACATTGTCGTCAGCAACCTTCCGCTCCACGCCGACCAAACCCCAAACTTGATCTGTTTTCTTTCACCCCAAAAAGTCCAATCAGACGCGATCCATATCTAGCACAAGTGCATACTTCTCAAATGAGAAACCTCACTAAAAGGACGTGGGAAATCTCACTCTGTAGTTGCTTTTCGAAGGGAACATACGGAAACCGAAAATGTCTTTATTTCCACTACCACCATGAAAATCAAGTGAGGAGAGAGAGAGAGAGAGAGAGAGAGAGAGAGAGAGAGAGAACCAATTCAACTAACTTCTTCTCCACTCTCAAATAAAATCCCTTATAAAGTATGTGTATAATCATGAGAGAGAATAAGAGTCGTCGAAGAAAGTGAGAGAGTAAATTGTAAATTCGCAACCTTCCCCACACACAAGCACTTCTGTATGTATATATGTATATACGTAGACATACACATACATACATGCAGAGACAGAGCCACAACACATATTACAATCAAGGATCCAGGGAAGAAGAAGCTACTCAAAAGAGCGTTCAGATTCCATTTCCTCAATTCCATTCTTGAACAATCATTTCGTATTTTTCAGCTCACGGATCACTTATTCTCATCCTTGAGATTCCCCCCGTGCAGTCGAGCTTACCTGAGTGAGAGCATTGTAATTTATACATGGGAATTGTTCCATGTACATACATATAACCACTAATCTACCAAACTTTCCCCAAGCTCAACTACACAAATATCCAAGATATTCCATCCCTCATCGCATTTATTCATTCATGTACCTCCAGATTACTCAAATCATCCCGTATAGAAATAATTCACAGGGAACAGGGAACAACAAAATAATGGTTAACGGTTAAAAAAATTCAAATCTTCCCCCTCCCACAATTTCTCATGTTTGTTTACACTCAATTTATCCTCTTAATTTATCTTCCATAAGTACTCCCTACAAATAATTCCATAGTGAAAGAAACAAAAAAAAAATGTTGCAGAAAGAAAAAAAAATGTGAAGGATTGTATAACGAGAAAAAATTTCCAAGCTTGAACCTGACGACTGAGAGAGTTGAGTATATAGTTTTAGCTCTAGTACTATAACTATCTATATAATGTGTGTGTGTGTGTGTGTGTGTGCCTGGGAAATGAGACCAAAGTCTGGTCTCACCGCTCCTCCTGCTAATTGCATACCAATGGAATGGATAAAACACACATGACATGACTAATGTAAATGTTTATCATATGAGGGAAAAGACAGTGGTTGATCACTCAAGTTCCTAACGGTACATACATACATATTTCTCTCTCCTCTCTCTCTCTCTCTCTCTCTCTTTTACGTAAGACACTCTCTCTGTCATATTACACACATGTGAGGATGAGAAGAAGGTACACGTCAAGGAGTAGAACCTGCTCATTTTTTCCCCTTCCTTTACTCCGCTCATCTCACTCTCTGACTCTTATGCTACCCAGCATCTGCATGGTTTTATTCTACTTTATCATATCTCTCGAACGACTGTGTTAATGTAACAATGTTTACGACCTCCTCGTCGAGTCTTTAATATCATTCACCTAGATGTATTTCCCTTTTAAAGAAGCACATACACACACACACACACACGCATATTCCATGTACTCCTAGAACCTGGGCTAGACCTCTACGTAATACGTTCAAATACGGAGAGAGAGACACAGTGCCACAAGACATAACTGAAAGACTATCCCACCATATGTTCCTAATGTAGTCGTTCCTGGGATACTCTAAACCATTTTAAAGATGGAAAACAGACACCTCGAGCTTTTTCTCTATCATCAACCAAGAAAGACCCACTACTGTAACACATAACCACATACAACTCCTCCATTACACCAACATGTCAAATACATCTGAGAGCATTGGATGAGGCAATGAAGCAAAAACTTATGAGGGAAAAAAACACACATACACACATACATACATACATACACACACACACATATACGTACATACATACACTAAGGCTTATGTACCACTCCAGTCCTTCTATTAAGGTATCTTCCAGCAGAGGAGAGCAGAAGGAAATGAACACTTGTCATAATTACGAGCTTTGTCTATCATCTCTCTCCCCCCTCCTTCAACATTTTAATTCTCTAGTCAGGTAATTATTTATATTAGTCATGTCTACAACTACCACACATTCTCCCAGTCATAAACAATAGTAAACAAATATTCTGAGGAGAAGTCAAGTCTCCAGTGTCTCCATGCACCCATCCCAACCCTCCTATCTCTCCATAATTACTGATATAATGAATCATACGCCATCAGGATACATCATCACAATACTGTAGTATTACGCGAAGTATTGTGCGTTCAAACTGGAAACTTGATCAGAAATCATGGAAGTTGGGGACAGAGGGAGAGAGAGAGAGAGAGAGAGAGAGAGAGAGAGAGAGATAGAGGAGAGGAGAGATATGTCGTTGAGAGAACTGCTCTAAAGAAAAAGTTGGCTCCAGTTACGAAGACTCTCACAGGTTAAACATTAAATAGTTAAGTAAGAGGCGCAGAAAGTTTTGTCAGAACTGGAAGTATAGATGGCAAGGGGCGATAAGCTCATCAAATGCCTTGTTACCGGAGTTGTTAGTGGAAAGTAAAACTTGAGGGAAGATAAGACCGGTATCTAAATAATAGTCGAGGTGGGGCATCCTCTCCTCAACCAGAACAACACCAACGTCAGACGGAGGAGTAGGAATATGTATGCTCATGTAGTGTAGTGTCCGGAAAATACCATGGAGGATTTTACCCGAGCCCTTGTTTCTATTCTACCAACCATGGGTCATAATAATAGGTAACACACAACCTATACATATCAATGCATTTTGTCTACATCTCATTACAACAACCTATGTATAGATACTTGAGCAGCTCGTGTAGTAGTGTACTTGCACGTCAGCTCGAAGGAGGATATTTCCTCAAATGAATGGACATTGCTGACTGGCGGTGCTCGTGTGTGCTACTGGGAGAGTGGAGGTACATACATAGCTTTTGTAGAACGTAAAGAGTAAAGTTAAAATAATGGCACTATGTGCCGTGATTTGGTAAATAACGGACTCGTCAGTTGTATTCATGACTTTGGCCATGGATATAGATCGGAATCCATTCAATTCGCAAGTGGGCATTTGCTTTCCACGAACCTTCAACAATTCTCCGGAGATTCACTCAGAGCTCTCGCCTCACTCTCACTCTCTCACTCTCTCTCTCGCTCTCTCTCTCTCTCTTCCTCTCTGTCTCTCTCACTTCAGTATAGGATTTTATACATACATGACATACACACACGTCGATGAATATTTCACTGATTCTACTATTCTCAGACCTCACCACCACTGTCGTTAGCACGTTTCCCCCACCTTCAATTATTTATACGCAACAACCTTCCTGTTCCAATACTTTACTACTACTACTACTACTCTCAACACATCTATCTCCACAGTTACTCACTCCTCACAACTACTATATGAGCTTCTATCCTTAGATTTTTTTTCCCCTCCGTCCATCGTCCGAGAAAGACGGTGTAGCCCCTATAATCTCGTTTTCCCCAACTCTTTCATTCATGTTTGAGTCTCTCCTTGGAGAGTGTCCTGGGAAAGGAGCTGCTAAAATAGTATAATATTCCAACACACACACACACGCACACACACACACACAAACATCCATATATAAATTTCCTGCTAACAAGTGATGTACATATGTAATAGAGGGAGATGCCCTGAGAGTTCAGTTATAGACATATTTAGATATAGGTATATAGATTACATATGTACTATGGACTCTTCCTCTCCCTTTATATACAAATACACCTTTTACTTTAGTTAGCACAAGTTAGCTGGCTCCAACGGTGCTCAACGTTCAAGTGACTCAGTGGGGGTAACCGACATGATTTGCATTCGGATGGTAACCACGAGTTTAAAATGCAATCCACACCTCACAATTTCTCATCCGGTTTCTTTTCATCTCCCGAATCGCATTAGACTCCTGATGAGAACAACAACTAAGTCATGTCGTATGGACAATCTTCCCTTTCCCATCCTGTAGATTGTACTTCCCTTTTTCCACACATAGTAGATACATAAATATAGTTTATGTCCTTTCCTAGTATGGATATTCCTATATAGGTGCATAGTGTGTCTGGGAGTAACGAGTACAAATTTTCCTGTATGGTTTATTCTTTATTGTTAGAATGTAGTACAAATACATACACACATAGATATCTATATACACAACTCCCGCCAACTCCTCCCCCGGGGGTACCCCAATCTATTCTTATACATAACCTATGGTAATTTCTTCAGTCCTCACAATACTCCTTCCATTAAGTTTATATGGGTGTACCGGATAGAGCAAATTTCTTCTCAAAGGAGCCAGAGATTCAATATCACAGCCCGGAATAGCCCGTGCCCGCGAAGATAATACAAGTCTCCGTATACAAAGGCACAGAGAGGGGATTTACATACTATCAGGAAATAATTGACGAAACACCTTACCTTACAAAAGGTACTGCTGACAATACCCTCATATGTATTTATTTCTGTAGTAAAATTATCCTACTCCCACTTGAACGAAATATTTAGCATTGTCTACTACTGTACTAGTGAAACTTGAAATAAAAAGTGAGTTAAAGCTTTGGTTACATGGTCACATGCACATCAAAAATATTATTTTGTGTGAAAAAAAAGGAAAATGTGGGTAGGAAACGTTTGATTATTATAACAAAGTGAACGTACCAAGTACTAAACTATGGCTGGAGTGAATAGTATGTATATGTCTACATGGAGCTACACTAATAAAAAAAAACAAGCTGGTGAGATATATTCAATTTATATGATGAAATACCTTCCTTCCTGGTTGGAACACTTGTAGCAATATAGTCAGACAGAAGCTAACCAACCAATTCAGATTCGGCAATCTCATTTGGACACACAGGCATACAGAATGAGTGTGTAACAGACGTACACACACACACACACACACATACACATATATACATAGAGAGAGAGAGAGAGAGGAAACCAACACCTCGGTGAATTGAATCCATGAGACGATCAATCAATATTTCCCATCAGTGTGTTCTCCTGCTCAAATATAAATGCTGAGAGGAGGGAACCTAACCTAAAAGGAGAACGTAGCATAAGTTCAATTCATGTATGTATGGAGGAGGAGATCGACGGGAGGATGAATAGGACTGGCAGAGAGCATACGAGATAGATAGAGAGAGAGAGAGAGAGAGAGAGAGAGAGAGAGAGGGGCTAAAGTGTAAATCCGGGAATGGTTCCATGGTATAGGAACAGTGGAGCAGTGTGTCCGTGTCCGTTGTCCGTATGTGATACATCGATGTGGGTACACAAAGTAACAGAATGTATTCCCACGAGTCAAATCCCTTGGGATGCAATCAGCTTTAGCTCCTATACACTCGTCTGCCTTGATTGGCTGACCAAGGTGCAGATGGAGCTCACCGGATACACAGGCTTCACACATAGGGAGACTCTTTCACAGACACAGACACAAGAACAGGCACACAACACACACACACACACACACACATACACGAACTCCCTCATATAGAATATCCACAACAGCATTTATCTTAAGAGATACTCGAAAAACTCCTGCATGTACAATTCTGCATACTGGATGGCTAAGTCTTCCAGCTTATGAACCATCCCATCGTCCAAAAGGAACCAGCACAAACCTCCAACGAACCAACTCATATAATACAAAATACTCTAAAGGTAATGAAATGAACGAATGAGTCAGAGTCACTCTTCATCAATTCTCTGTTGGCTTGTCAGGTCATTGAAACAGAACGCACAGGCTTCCCGAGACTACTAGTACAGACAGACACACATGTGCCAGAAAACCAAATTATTACGAAGGGGTGCTGTCTCTCTCTCTCTCTCTCTCTCTCCCTGAAATTGCACCACTTCTACTATACATTCAACCTTCGTAGCACTCCTAGAGAAGACCCAATATCCACACACCGACATGTGCACCGTTCCAGTCGAAAATATAAATACCACTTATGGTCACATAGTCTCCCTCCTCAAAATCCAAACCTGTAACAAGGGCTTTCCTCAGTAGTGTCTATCTATAGGTAATTCCTTATGGTCATGTCAGTATATAGGAAATTACATGTCCATACTTCCACTAGCAATTGATGTGCATATATCTACTTTTTAACAATATTCAAATTCCCATTGGTCCTACACCCCGTGGAATACCAAACCATCAGGATTTTCAAAAGTTTACCAAGTATGGAAGTAATTATTATCTTCCAGTAGGAACACATTACGAAATGTAGAATTTCCTCCACACGTGACTCCCACCTAAACGGTGATGATTACCTTTGCCAAAATCCCAACTAAAAATCGTCTCGCTCCAAGTAGGATGATAGCTTTATAGTATAATATTAGCCCATTAACAAGTAACATAGCTAAATGTAGCCCTAGAAAGTAACCTTAACGAGCCTTGCGAAACATTCCGGACTTAATAGTCAGCCCAAGGTCCATTAGCAGCCACATGATGGTTATGAAGAGTCGAGTGTGAGTCGTGTGATAGGTAAGAGAGTTCTATCATCACACAAAATACCCCAGCAAATAAAGTCCATGGTCTATGTAGGCCCAGACGGAACAATCTTGTCGATACGATTAAGATCGGTTATAAAATCAACTATAATGTGGGTCATACACATAGGTTCCCAGTAAAGATTCTTAATCTGATTCCCGTCCCCCCCCCCATGACATTTCCATGCAGATCCCAACCTGTGTAAATGAATGGGAATTGGAAGAATTCCAGACGGAATAGTATATATTGCAAATCTCTATATAACAGCAACACACACTCACAAAAAAATACCTATCCATGTAAGAAGGCCCAACAACAGTCACAAAAGAGTCACTGGGTACATTTTCACCCGGAATACTTATTTTATAAGGATAAAAACACCACTAGGACTATCTATCTATGTATGTGTGTGTATAGAGGAGAGCACCTTGGGATCCCATTTCATTCCACGATATTGATACACACATTTAAAAGTTTGAGTCTGGCACACTTTGAGGGAGATACGCATAAGTAGATGCATATTTACACTCCTTGGAGTGAGGTTAGGGCCCAACCTTTTCCAATGACTTCTCTCCTCTGAGTCTAAGTTGTTGTCGTTGGTAGAAAATGATCTCCCTCGTATTCCCATACCTTCCGTCTCTTTTTGGAACATCTTCGCTCCTGCCACTAAGGTACGCTCAAAAACTCTATACATGCATTTACTCCTTGTACCTCAAAAGGATCCCAAATGCTGGGATACTTATCTGAAAGCAAGTCTTTTTGGTGTGAGATACAATTTGATACGTTGTTGCTTCCACACAGCAGAGGTATAGATACATATAAAATACGGGACATGGAATCATAATATGAACTGTGAGAGAAGAGAGAGAGAGAGAGAGAGAGTCAGGAGTGATTCCATACAAAGCTGAATAGCTTTTTCCCTTGCTACCATTTCTCTTTCCCAATTTCCAAGGGAAATGAACTGATTTCACATCAAGATAAACTCTCTTGTCTATACTCTACGAGCACTTGCATACATTACTCCAACTATACCTCCTCACTCTCAGCATTCACACAGATCCCTGTATCCATTTAACTAGGTATAATAACACGCACGGAACCAACTCACACAAGGGAGAGCCTTGTCCTCACGGAATCACACCATATACCTTGTAAATGCATTCACATTCATGTACACGTAAGTAAAATGAAACACTGCCAAAATTAATGTCGTATGTAATACTACTGTATGGAAGTATGGAAGTAAATAATGTGGGTATGTAAGAGTTCTGATATGCAATACGTGTGAGTGTATGTGTGTGTGTGTGTGTATGTATCTATCTATGTGTATATATTCCCAGAAATCTAAATTTTCCACAAATATCCTCCACACGTCCCCACCTTTTGCTCTCTCTCCTGCTCCTTGTTAACCAATCTAGTTTCTTCAATTATGAAGGGTTTCCTTGAAATTCCGCCTCAATGCATGCAGTCAACCAATACATACACCCTACTCTTTAAATTTTACTACAAAATCCGCATCGCTCCTTACTTGTAATTTCCGCGGAGTTATGTCTTCTAATTACAGGACTGAAACCGCAATTACAAACTTTTCCAGGTACCCACCACAAAAACGATACCTTAAAACAATTCCTTTCCTTCATTTCAAAAGGCTTCCCAAAAGAAGAATGACAAAACTTGCTTTTATGTAGATTGACAAAAATAAATAGAAAAAATTCAGAGAGGAATGGGAAAAGTGAGTCAAGAAAAATAAAGGAAGGTGCTCGGGCTCAGTACTACTACTACGGCTGTACATACTTCTGCTGTCTCACAGGTTATTTCCATTTAGTATGGCGGAAGCTGACTGAGCGAGATGATAATATATAAAACGTTCGTAAATCCTCAAATGTCAGGAACAGTCAAGTTATTCCAGTTCGGGCTAATGTATAAGGAAGATATTTTGTGTACATGTATATTTATATTGGACTTCAATAAAGCGCATTTATCGGGAGTATTATGCAAAATGGGTCGTAAAATGTGCGTTCCCTCAGAAAGAGAGAGAGAGAGAGAGAGAGACTCACACATAAGAACCTCACAGAGGGAAGGAGCAAAGAGATAAAGGCAAAGGAGAGCAAGTAAGTCAACATGAAATGCAGTTCACGTCCCAACAATCTTCAATCTACCCTTCATCGTATATATACAGATATACGTGTACTGTATAGACACGGAGCCACGTAAGAAAGTCCTACTAGTAAGACCTTGTGTTTAGAACACACTGTGTATAAATACACATCATCAGTATCCCTCGGAAGAAAACATCCTTCCCGGGTACTCTCCAAAAAAAAAAAAAAAGAAGAAGGTAAGGTATTCACCTAAATAAGAAAATTCGGCTGAGTTTAAGGAAGGAAGGAAGGAGGAGGAGGAGAAGAAGAAGAAGATGATGAACTTGCTGGAACACCAAAGATTTAAATTCAAGCCTAAGCCATTTGCAGAACCATAGTGTATTATACAATTTCCAGGATACTCCTCCAAGGAGTAAGTAAGTAAGTAGTCAATCTACTAAAGAAAAAAAAAGGGCAACAGGAGTTGATCAGGCCAGAAAAGCGGAGCATCAAAATAAATAAGGAAGGTGTGGTTCTGAAGGTAATATATGCATACCTGCTTTCTTTTATATACTAATACATTTGAGGGAACTCGAGAGAGAGAGAGAGAGAGAGAAGAGAGAGACTACCACTCATTGGTATTTCCTCCCTTTAAGAACATCTCCATAGTCAACTAGACTGCCAACAAGGTCGAGCCTGTTGAAGAGAGTGCATGAATTCAAATCTTTTCTACTCTCACTCTGTCTCACACAAGAGAACATGTGAGTGTATTTATGTATAAAAGAAAATCTCTTACGAGAGAGAGAGAGAGAGAGAGAGATGGTAACTGCCAAGTGGCGCTTTTTTCCTCAAATCCAATACCTATAGAGCAGAGCTCTACCTATGCACCTCATTCACATTTATGGTCGCAGTCTTGAGCTTAATTTATTCATGAAATTCGCCTTTGCCTTATTCTTTGCGACTCTCAACAAGATTTGCTTGATTCAAAGTGTAGGTATGGGCCGGGAAGACAGCGATAGAGGCAAGCTCTGGATAGCTTCCTTTCCCTTAACTCCTAACATGCACTGATTCCAATTAATCCATCTTTTCACAATAGCTTACCTGATGTAGTCTCTCCGTCTTCTCCTGAGCCTCCCGCTCCGGAGAATATCGATATTGGTAATTCCCGCATATCTTTCCAAATCCACTCTTCCCACTCTCCTTAGCAACAACAACTCTGCCTCCCTCACAAAAACTCACAATCAGCTATTTGCACAATTCTGGCCTAACTCTTTAGAATTATCCAATGACTCGTGGCTAATGTAAATTAATGCTCCTTTATAGGGCAATCCTCCAACTCCTCCCAATACACAAAGCAGAGGAAAAGAAGAAGAAGAAGAAGAAGAGCTAGTCTTAATACTAGAGCTAGCTATAGTAATGCTTTTTCCTCCCAAAACTTACACACGTTAAATTTCAAACAAAAAATATAAAGAAATAATTATTCCTTGTAAAATATTTTATTCCACGTATCTAGTATCTATTTATTTCAACTCCTACTTAACAAAGTTAGTAGTTTGAAACTGACTTCACAAGAGACGTCTCTCCCCAAAGGTAATGAGGGCTGAGATGATGCTTTACTTAAGGATGAACGCTGGAATGTAACTCGATACTTTAGGGAGATAATGACTGGAGACGAGGTGCTCCGTTCGTTATTATTGGTACATTGCAAGACAGTGATAACCTGATAACATGATTAAGTCTATTTACAGGTGTTGTTGTGTAGTTAGTACATCAAGGTTTTTTCATTTTCGAGCTTTTACTCCAGATTCAAAGTACAACGATATATTATTTCTCAATGCAGAATAAATATATTTCATGTGTTTGTGAGTCTGTACAGTACTGACGCAAGTAAGTTACAATTTATAATTAACTGTCCTACTACTAGTACTAGTAGAAGTATCACCATGTACTTCACAAAGGACTCTCACCATCATTCCCGTACTCAAAAAGCAACGGCATCCAACATATAGGGACCATGACCTTTTACTAAAGTAAACATTAAAAGTGGCAGATGAGTCATCTTGTAAGGAGAGCAAGACAGAAAGAGAGAGAGAGAGAGACAGAGAGAGAGAGGGGATAAGGTGAGGTGCCTACATCTATATCTACCTAATCATTTACTTCGTTCACGCTGTTCCTCTGTCAAGTCAGTGAGGACCGTCGTGGCACAATCCAATCTTTGTCTTACTAGTGCACGTTTCAAACGTGACAATTCCTCCACTCGCCGCAGGGCCTCCTTCAAAAGCAAGACTTGATAAGCTATTGCTGTTATTATTAGTCATCTGATAAGGGGCTTCTCAAAAAAACAACTACAATGCAACAATTGGCTATCTCATCCTCCCTAACAATGTCTACAAAGGAATTCTACACTCAGAAAAAAACAAAGGACTTCATTATTGATAACAACCTTTTACTACTGCTCCAGTTGGGATATTGTCCCAATGTAAATAAAATATACTTTTAGCTGGCTCTCTTCCCCAAGACTGACACACTGACAGCCTGATAAGAGTCAGGAGGTGACAATTAAAAATAGTGCAGAGGTAGGAAGATAAGAAACTTTATATTCCAAATTACTGTCATAATAATAATAATAATAATAATAATAATAATTCTGAAATGTGAAATTGAATATTGAGTGCAACTGAAGCGATGTGTATTTGTCAATGTCAACATAGATTTAAAATTTAAAAAGCTACTATAACTATATCTATGCATTCTACATATAATTTATATACTGTGACCTTTTACTATAAAAGGATACTCAAAGAACAGAAATTGTCCCTTATTAACATGATCCCTTATATGGATTATGGATATAGTATTGAGCATTGACCACACGGGAATGGGACAGTAAATCCGGATCGTTTATATCCTAAATTGATTATTTTATCTCTCCCGTTTCTCTTCTTATTGTTACTGATAGGTTACTGCATGTGTAAGAATTGATACCATACCTATGATATACTATGGAATTTAAAGGTACGCAAGTGTTTCTCTTCCTTCCAGAATCCCAAACGTTATCTCTATAAAAGTACGCTCATGCTCGAGGTACAGATAAATCCAACCAGTAAACATTTAATAGAAGATAACACAAATGCCGACACCATAATTATGGTATCTACATACAAGTAAGGACCAAAACGCAACAAGCAGTTACGTTGATAGTTTCGAACCCTGAACTTCGAAACAGCGACAGAGCTGTCATTCCAAATAAATTCATACAAGACGAAGCAAATGATTTTAAACCAAAACAGGAGGAACAAGTTGTACATCGGCTGAAGGTGTTTGTTTGGCACACACGGGAAAAAAATAACTTTTCAGGTTAAAACCTCGAGTCCTATGAATTGGTCCCATCCCTCCCTGTGGACGAGAGAGTTGTCAACAGGAATTGGCCCGGGTTTGGTCATGATGAAGATGGAAAGGATCATGTAACCAGAAGAGAGTTAGAGATAGTATACTAATCTCGTGACGAGTACAAAGATATCGCCAATATGACTCCCAAAGGATCGCTCCTCAAGTCTTCCACGCCATTTCGGAGGTAATTCATATATTTACTTCAGTCGAAAACCATGGGTTCTCTCTCCCTTCCTTGCTTCCTCGCTTCCTCGCTCACTCAGTCACTCACTCACTCACTCAACTCAGCTTGGAAAATTCCATACCTTTTTAGATGATGCTGAATCTATCTCGACATGGAAGGTAAAGAAGACGTGTACCGCGAAGAGATTTCAAAGCTGTCGGAAGGTTTTGCTCCTTTCCCGTGTCTCAGAAACTATGCACATATGTATCTATATCCATCGAAGGTACACAGATCAAGCCGTACCTATACTATTGATACTAGTACTAAAAAAGGATCATACACATACCTTTTCCTCCTTGTATTTCTCACCTCCCGCAATCCTCTTCCTCGTGGAAGGAACGAAACATTTGACGACACATCATTTCTCTTCGCCTTCTAATATCTCTTTTGACACCCGCTTGACGTTCAAGTCAATATGTTCCTCCGGAGCAATATCAGGAGTCTCCCAAACCTTCACTTTCCATAACTATTACCCATTACAATGTATAGTAGCATAGGGGGAGGGGAACAGACTGGAGGTCTCACCCAAGCTAGAAGTTGAGCAGTAAATGTTTTACTGAGCATTTAGGAGTATCAAGTAGCTTCATCAACTTCAATGTCAGACGAAATTCCGTGCTTACCAGAAGTATCTACATACATAGAATCATATGTAGATACTGATAGATACATAAAAATATATGTATGCACACCCTCCTCCAAGGTTGTTAGTAAGAATGCAAATATCCCAAGATTAATCCCTTCCCTAAACTTGTCTCTAGAGGAAGTCAATTCTTCAAAGCCTATTAGGGGAAAAATATATGTGGAAATCATATTCCTGCCAAAAATCTGGAATCTGAGCATCCTGTCTATTCCGACGGAGTTTCCGACCCATAAATTAACAACAAGAAGGGTTAAACGGCCAGTTTACCTTTCGCTTAATGGACTTGAATGTCCGTATAAAAAGATAAGGGAGGACAAAAACCATAAAAATATTTTAAATCTTTTCAATTCGGACCGGGACAAAAACCTTTAGAATATCGGAGTACAGACAGAGAGAGACAGAGAGAGAGAGAGAGAGAGAGAGAGGGAGAGAGAGAGGGAGATAGAATGATAGAGATAGAACAAGAGAGAGGGAGAATAGGTACAAGCTTCGATTGACTGCCTGCAAACAAAGCAGGCAGGTATAAAGATACAAAATCCAATCCCACATGAACGTGCAGGGGGGGAGTAGAGAGTCCTATGAGTCGTCATCGACATAGGCCAGGTGAAGCCCATTCGAGGTGGATCCATTGTTATTCCGAACCCTACCTGGTTCGTTTACCTAGGGGAGGCACGACTCTCCCATTGTCTAGGTGGCAAAGTCTTTAGTTGACAATACGCTCGGCCCAATGTAGCCAAAAAGCTTGTTTAAACAATAAATTAAGCACCGTCGCTCCTCACTCACTCTTGCACATGGCAACCTACCTATCAAATAACAATCAGCCCATGTTCCGGATTAACGACTTTTCCTCTCCATCGAAACGAATCTCATTTTCCTAAAATCCATAAATACACTGAAGAAGCATCAATGGTGGAGCTGGATTTCCATTAAGGAACTTCCCCTTATAATCACATACAAACTACTGACGCCAGTGAGTTGGATTTTTCTTCTATTTTTGTCAACGTCAAAATAGTTTACACTACATATCATATGAATTATTATTGAAATGCTGCAGTAATAATGATATTTTCAAAGCTGAATCAATGCTTAAAATTTTAAATAAAATTAGAACTAAAGTATTATTATATGCCTCTGCAAATAAAATGACAAAATAGTAGAGGTAGGCTGTAAAGAAGTAAGAATAAGGCGCAATCTTCTTAATACTACAGAGTAAACACCTATCACAGCAGGAGGGGACAGGAAGAGGGAATTTGGAAAGGAGAGCCAATCTACCTCCCAACACCGACCGTACATCCAGCAGCACCATAACGGTCTTGGGGGTGAGAGGATCTAATTGAGTTTGCCAAACGGTAACTGCACAACACAAGTTGGACTGATAAGCTCCTACTCCAGCACAATAGCCCCTGAGGTCCTCTGGGGGCACTGCTGTAGCATTTTAACAAAATGCAACAGACCCTACCCCATAGTAGAATCTCCATTCAACAAGATACTCCAAAACCTGGGTACACTATTCGAATACGATAAACCAAATCCACCAAAAACCGAGCTCAATTTTCATTAGGTTTTTTTTTTTTCCTTCCCAGCCTCATGCAACAAATTACCATATATTTGTACTTACACAATACATGCATAATAACGTACAACTACTACACATCATGGCATTGTACACATCTACGGACACTTAGGTGTATGTATACACATGCATGCATGCATATATGCATGTCCTGACGATTGCATAAAGTAAAAGATACCGTACTAAATAAGGGACAGACGGAGCGGATTTGAAATCAGCCTCATCTAGTATGAACTCTGATGGGGAATGGGGATGGAGTGTGTCTCATATAGACATATGTATATCTTCCTCCGTACCTAAGTAGCCCTGTCCAAAGTTACATCTATAGGGATGTAATTCTATACAGGTATCTTCAAAGGATAGATCAGTAGATCAAGTATAGAACATACATAATTATATACATAAGTATAGCATTTCCGAACATCCATTCTAGATCCGATATACCTGCATACATCCTTGCATTCATTGAGCATGAAAAAATGTATACGCAACAGATCAATCCGTTTCTTCCAGTTTTGTCGCGTGTCGGCCACAAACGTCCCCTGTGTCACATCGAGATTCTCTTCTCGTCCTGCATCCCTGCATGAATGACCCTTGCAATGGGGGTCGTTCCAGGGGGAAAATCCCTCCATGGCTAGGCAAGTAAACATTCAACCTTCTCCACAATAATCTTTCAAAACCAGCAGGACTAACCATATTTTTTAGCCACTATCTACAACATAAATGTCGAGACTCAATAGTAAATATTTCCCCATAAACTGTCTTAACAGCAGGTGAAAATCAATCTGATGATAATTATATATCAAGTGTAAGGGATTGGTCTCGTTGAAGAAATAACATTAATTACGCTCTTTCTAAGCCCATGACACGTCACATGATGCATATCTTACTGCGTCGAGCAGAGGAGTTTGAAGATGCAAACAATTGTTCCATGTATTTACTGCCTTCGGTATTTACCCTAGTCTGTCAGCAATGTTGCTGGATTTGCGGCCTTGTTGACATGTGTAAACACGTACTTGCGTTTTAAAACGAAATGCTCGTAGTTGATTTAAATCATGGACAAAAAATTGTCGACGTCTAGTCGACACTACTTGCAAAACAAAATTTCAAGTAATTATCAATACACATTAAAAAATTGTTTTATGTGTACTATGTATTTACAATAATATCATATTATTACAAACAATAACTATATATTTTATTACATTAAATATTACATTACAGTCATGGGACTTAGAGCATTGAAGACTCCTCTGTATCCCGTTGATCTCCCACACACACACGGGTCATTTATTGGAGCGATCAACTGCAGACGAACTAAACTGACGAGAGGAGACGTCTGATAGTGCTAGGACTAAATAGTAAAAAAATACATGCACCGCGAGGTCCAGGGATAATTGACAGTAAAATTCGGGGGAAAAAGTAATGATGCAGATGGTATAGAGACTAGGGGGGAAAATTCCGTTAATTTACGTTTGAATCAAGTGTAATTGAGAGATAATAAGGTCCACTTAAGCATTAAAGCAGGAATGTGTTCTGTACAGATACAATCAATGAGCAATGAATTTTACAAGCTACTCCACAGTAACTACACTATGTGTAGATATACAGTAGTTATTATATGTATGTTCCACTCCGCTCACAGGGAGTGTACATTGGACCTCGGATGTGCTCACTAACTGTGTAGCAAATACCGGTGAGTCAGGTCTTCTGGATAGGGTTTGTGGTGAATTTAATGGGATTAGTAAAGTACACACTTTGGACCATTTCTATTCCACTCCTGCAGCATGTATCCCTTACTATCGTACTACCTCGACAGCTCCACACTTTTGTACTTATACTCCGACGGTCCTTCCCAAAGTATATATTAGTATAGGGATAGATATAGATACACTACGACCTTTCATTCCTCCAAATAACCTACACATACATACATAGATACATACATACATCCAGTATTCACCACTAACTATATCATCTAATGCTTCTACGTACTACTTTGGGTTGAGTGTGGTAAACGTGGAGAAAATAATTCTTCATCTTAGAACCTCCTACCTCATGGTGTACGTGTACGTGTTTGTGTGTCTGTGTGTGTGAGTGAGTGAGTGTGTGTGTGTGTGTGTGTGTGGAGCTGCTGATATCCGTGTGTTAGAAGGTATTGTAGTTGAACAGAGACGATGAGGGTGAGAGAAATGAAGAGAACCACTGCAATAGGTTTATATATTTAGATTAAATTAAGGTCCAGACGATAAAAGCCCTGAACATAACCATCAATTAGTCTTAATTTTCCCACTTGGCATCCGACACCACGGAGGACACAGCAGCACCTAAATTGACTTTAATTAACGACAATTGCCTTTTGACGTTCATCATCATCTTCACATGCTCCTCACCATCCCTTTCACGAAGCCTACATACACCAGGGCTAGCCGCATCCTTAACATTTACCAATCTCTCACACACTCCCAGCTTGTGCTCCTAGTATCTATACATACATATTTTCTCCAAGTCTATACATAGTATGTACATATATGTAGATATATACTGTACATGCCCTCCTCCCTGCCCTCCTATCTGCCCGCTTACACTTAAGTACTGACCCTCTGCCCTTCTCGAAATCACACGCCAACAGGACGACTTTCATGTCTCCACACGACAGTTCACACCTCATTAGCATTTTATATAATTACATTTACAGAGCTCCTCCGTGTACAGCCCAGTTGAGATGCGCCAGGTCTTTTCCCTAAAATCCTACCTCTCTACTGTAACTTACGACTAAATTATTGGCCAACAAGGGTAGAATGAGTTGAAAACAAAAGACAAATAGCGCCGAGAAGTTAAATGAGACTCACAGAGAGGTATCCTCAACCTTGGGAGTGTATCTGTACATATGTAATTATGTATCTATACATAGATAGTATATGGAGGAGTGGGGAATAAAGTGCAAGACATGATTAACAAATCAATCAGGAGGTAATTAGTAAGTCTTGATGATGAAGAAAAATCCGATGATTTTGGAATCTCGCCATAGTTTCGTAGTTCGAGACACTTCCCCCCATCTCCCACTCATCCCTTCCATTCTCACTCATAATAATATCACGGGAGCGACCCCAGCAAACTGAATGAATGAAAGACGAAAACTTTTGGCAGCAAATGGAAAACTTGAGAGAGGTGCAGTAGTAGAATTCATCGATGAAGAGGTAAAATGGTCCAGATACATTTTTGATCCCATACAAAATGGTCTACATGACTTTTTGCCTAAACGTAAAACTATATATGTATGTACGTGTATAGTAAAATACATTATGTGCTTAGACCTTTTTGTTTTTAGTGAAAATAGCATGTTGTTCTTAATTTGTCCACTTTGCCCTTGGTGAAATCCCATGTAGATCATTTTATTTCTAATCGAGAATGAAATCCAGACTATTTTCCCTCTTCACTGACGATATACATATATCTATATATAGTGCCTTGTAATGTACAAAATATATAACTAGATAGATACTTTGTGAAAATACGATCAAGAGACAGAGAGGAAGAAAAAGAGTAGAGGGAAGGGAATATAACTCAACTCTATCCATCTCCCCCATTCACAGGAGCTCAACCAACCCTACCACCACCTAAGCATATAAAAACTAATAGAGTCAATATCTATCTACCTTGTCTCTTCAAAGAAAAAAAATGGTGCTCTTAGAAAAGGTATACAATTTTTTTTGGCGGCCGTGTCATCATGTGTATGTATGTATATGTATGTATGCATGGAAATAGAAGAAAGTCAAGAGTTTACCTCATTTTTATGACTCGTTCTGCATTAAATATATATATATGGAAGGCACAATCCAACAGGCATGGGTGTACCAACTAAATTTATAATGGAAGATAATAGGCCGTGCAAGAATTATGGTATCAATGTAGATAGTAGAGACGTAATGCTACAGGGAATTCAGTTCAGGGAAAAAACGAAGACCCAAACATTCAGAGTCAGTTCAGGTAGCAGTAATATTCAGTTTTATCACACTTGCTCTCTCTCTCTCTCTCTCTCTCTCTTCCACTATCTACAGTAATAGTAAATACATACTCTCTTAGTCTCTTGCAGAAATATTCATAAATTCCCTTTCATTCTCCACCGTTCGTTGGCACGGATTCTCCTCCTCCTCCTCCTCCTCTTCTTCTTCCATCTTTAAACCCTTTTATTATCAGCATTTGTTGTTTTTCCTAAAGAGAGGCTCCAACTCTCTTTGCAAGTTATTTAACCTTACCACACCGACCGACCCAGTCCAAGGCTAGATAATACTATAAGGGCAAAAACATAGTCATTTCAAATGAGAGACGGCGACGAAATACAAACATGTAATAATTATTATAGAGGTCCATACCTACGTATGTATAGTATATACACACACACGTATCTACATTGGGTCTCCCCTGGCTTTCTATTTGTACAAAAACCTGAATTCAACGTCAATTATTGTCACCCACACAGGAATAGTGTACAGGAGTGGAAAGAACCTCTTGAATCCAAAATAACCCGAAAAATTCAAAAGGCATTCAAATCAATAAACTTGATTTACGTACATTTTCTCTGGGATTCCTTCCATATGGAATTCTCTGTTCCTTTCTCTCTAGCCTACTCCCTTGGCGCTCTGACATGACACACACACACACACTTACCTATAGATACATAATTACATATGTATGCATGCTATCCCCCCATACATGCGGAAGTATCTGTACCTTGAAACATTAAAACCGTAATTCGGGATGTAAACTACCTCTATGGCTCTATAACCTCATGGACCTAATAGGATCTTAGCATCATGAATCCCAACAGTACGAAATCCCCAACAACTCACCACACATGAATTCACACATTAACAACAGAGGTACATGCTTTTTATATCAGCATCTAAACATTTAGTAGGAGCTTCACCTTAGATTTATTTTTCAAAGAAGACAAAATCCATTAAACGTGAATAATAAATAAATAGCACTTTATTATTTCCTGGCAATTTCCTATATGCTCTCATAGGCATATATGTATAATTGGGAAAACCCATACTCACAACAGGGCTCCAGAAGTCATTTAGATATTGGGCATGTGGATAGATCTGCATTCATCTACATAATCCTTAGACTTGTCATTTGTAAGCATAGGTGGAAGTAGATACATATGTATGTACTACAGAGTAGACAGGAGAGAGAGAGAGAGAGAGCACACGTTAAAAAAGCATCCTTCAAATTATATTGTTTGCCTTTGGATACCTAAGTGCTTCATCGTCTGATAACAACTAGCCTCTTCCATCCCATATTTGCGTCACATCTGTTCCATTTTGGCAACGCTTCCCATCTAATGCCTCAAATACCTACCTATAGGTACTCACTCCTGAAAATAATATCATGCAGTAATGTTGTAATGTAGGTAGACAGGGCCAGGAGACGAGGTGGAAATAAAGAGAAATTGTGCAATACTCCCGTCAGCACAAAGTCAACACACACAGCGAGGCTGAAACAAGGTCCGTTCAAACAACACATCACCAATAAACATGAGGATACTCGTCACACTGGGGAATATTACCGAAAACTCAATAGCATCAATGGTCCCTCCACATTTTCCCTCTCCACTCATTCCATTCCTCAGCACATACGTGCATACATCATTCATCTATAGAGCCAAAGCAGTACAGTGTACTGAGTACACCATCAAGGCATTACCTTACAAACTGCCATTATGTATCTAAGAGTGTTTGTGTTTGTGTGTGGATATATGTATGTGTGTGTGTACGTGTGTGTGTGTGTAAGTAAGGTACTGCAAGTACAGATTGCGTATATGTTGGTACATAAAACAGTTTACTCACTCCCAATATCTCACACATGTAGTACAAGTGAGCATTACGAGCAGGTTTTAAAACGAGGAAAAAAAAACCTGAGCATCTCTCATCTCCCGTTTCCACTCCAAACTTAACTTCTCTCATGAGCAAATGTATACATAGATATATGTATGTAATGAAATTCAATCCGCATGCAGGTGATTTCCATATGGCAAAAAAGTACAGAGTACACAATAAAATCACAGACAGACAATTTTTTACAAATAAAAACTTGCCGCTCAATTTTCTAGTGATTAAACTTCAAATAGGTACCTGACTATCTGACTGCCGAACCATCTTGCGTAATGGCAAGTCCAGAGAGATATTAATTTTGTCGGAGAGTACAGTATTGTAACTAACACATGGAATATTATGTCTGTTCGGCTCGAACTTCAACTTTACTAATTCTCTCTCTCTCTCTCTCTGTCACTCTTTCTCTGTGTGTGTTTCAGGGACGGAGCCTTTATGAAACCCTGAAACAACCCAACAATCTGGGAACCTGGGAAATTATATCTCATCAATTAAGAATGGACACGGACGGTTGGAGCATAAGAGCCGTAGCGACAAAAGTGAAAACCCAGATTTAATCATTATTAAAACTAGTGCCTAAATACTGCTGACTTGTTTTTTTTATTATGAGATTTATACATTTTCCTCAAATTCGGAGCACACATGTTAGCAATTAATAATGCATGGCTTTCATTAGCACCATTCATTATGGAATCATGCAACAAGGTATGCATGGAGGAGACCTGCACGGGGTTTCTGAATAGCTGAATGCCAGATGAAAGGCATCATGCTTTCAATGAACGTCATAGTTTAACATACAGCTCCACTTTCCTTCCTACATAGATAGAGCCATACAATCCTGTTATATATACACACACATATATATAGATATATGTATACACACACACACAATGTACAAAAGAATAATTACCTAATATATAGTTACATACAGCAAGAAAAATGGTAAACTGCATAGTCCTTGCATAATTTAGTGGAAAATTCTTCGTAAATATCCCTTGAAATGATTCTGATAAATAATCCTCCCTTTTCATACTCTTTTGCTCTCACTCAAGAAAAAAAAATCCCTCATATATGATAGTCTCTCTCGGGTAGTTTCTTATGACAAACATTAACATTTCAATCCAATATTATCCTTGGCCAGCGTTCAAAATTCTTCACAACATTTATGAACCTTCTCAGACAACTTATTACCACATACGTGAAGATCCAATTTACGTTACGATTTGTTAACAATTTCCTCTCCTCCGGTAAAACTGTGTAACTAGCTCCAACAAACTTCCAAATCATATGAAGGGAACACGTTCAAATTTTAATTTCCAACCAGCTCACACATAATAATCACATACCTATCTATAGATACATAACTACATTATAGGTGCTTGAAGTATTCATGTATCTTAATTTTCTACAACAACTGAAGCTGAAGCTGAAGAAGAAGAAGGGAAAAAAACTTGGTTCTCCTAATTAAATTAACCTTTTAAAATAGCTAATCAGACTAATATTAATCCTTCTTCCGCCAAAAGAAATTACCTCAGTCTGTTTAACACAAGCAAGTCGTTATGTCAATGTCAGGGAGTTTATTTAATTAGGGAGTTCCAACATTCTATGTAGATACTCACATACATAGATACCACAACTTATATCCCTGCCGTTCCACAAACTATTCCCAAAAACCCGGAAAAGTGACAAGATTACTCTCCACCTTTCAATTGAGTGAAACACCTTCGGTGATGAACTTGTTACAGCTAACAACGGTAGCAAAGGGAAAGAGGAAGAAGGAAAAAAAGTAAATAAACGTGTGTCTATGCCAGTGTATGTCTGTATGGGTGTGCATGGGTGTGTGTGTAAGTGTGTGTGTGTGTGTGTATTTGTGCCCAGGACTTTGAACAAAGTTCTACCATAGAGACATGATAGAAGTTAAAGCCTGTCGTGTAGGAGAGCAAAGGAGTAACTAACTAGGTATATCAGCTATAGGGACTTACTGCCGTACTAGTATAGTAAGCAATAGAGGAAGCCAGAAAATTCAAGTTGGCAAGTTTGTAAAAGACAAATAAATGACAAGTATTTTTCGTCACGTCAAAGTTAATTCAATGAAGCCGATGAAGGATGTGATATACAGTTGCGTTGTCGAATGTCAAGATAGAAATTGAAATCAAGAGTAAAGTTACCCAATAGTTCCACAACAGAGAGAGAGAGAGAGAGAGAGAGAGAGAGAGAGAGAAGAAAATATACAAGGTTCGCAAGGCGGAGAGTATATTTACCCGCCCTCGGTGAGTACACCTTCCTGTAATGATAACTTCAGGGGACACACTCAGGGAAAAACAAAGTTGCGTGCGAGACAAGTCCAACCAACTCAGGCAAAGTATTCTTTAAGTAAATACACTTTTGTATAGAGTTATTTCCAAACATACAAAAAGCCTTATACTTATATCTATCTACATTTATAAAGAAATTATGCCTCAGCTCTTATAACTACCAAGGGGGTTAAACTATACGTATGCATAGCCACCTTATGTGATGTACACATTGATCCCAAATAAGAAGAAGAAAAAAAAAACAAGGGAAAACAAGCCAGTAGTCCCAGTCTCCCTCAATGTCTCATGTCTCCAGTGACTCTGCTGTCTCCTCACTTTTCCTCATATATTGATAAAAATTCAGGTGAAATATTCGGCAACCGTGCCAAGAGTTTCTATGCCAGTTTAACATGTGATACATGAGGTGGAAAGACACAGATCACAATGCAATACCAATAAACACACAGGAGTTAGTAGACGTATTCTTCTTCTTCTTCCCCACACACGCCTCAATCTTCCCTCTCTCTCTCTCTCACTCTCTCTCTCACTCTCTCTCTCACTCTCTCTCTCTCTGTCTGTCTATGTGCATGCATGTCCCGCACCCAACTGTCACTGGTTGGGATGAGACGGATATAGTATTTGGATATACTGGAGCCTCGGATTGTATGTACATTTGTATGTATGCTTTCACACAAACAAAGTATGATACTCACACAAAAGGTAGGTAGCTAAAAGTACATGAATGAAAACATGTTATCAAAACATTCGCAAGTCTTATTCCCCCTCGTAGTCTCCCACTCCTGCTACTACTCTTCACACAACGACTCCGGCAGGACGAGACACGAGAGAGTTGGAGGAGGAGGAGGAGAGGAGAGGATAGGAGAGAGGAGAGAGGAGAGGTGGATAGATATATCTATATAGTGGATAGGAAAAAGTTGGATGGAAAAGTACGATTTAGCCCTGGCGTGGAGGAGAGATAAGTAGACGCCCATGTGCTTATATATCTTCACAAGTCTGCTATCATTAGGACACACTTGGCGGAAAGTGGGAAGTAATGAAAGCCTCTTTTACCTGAAGGCATCTTAGGGGAATACATACAACGACGAGCAACACGGCCTCGCACCTACTTCCTCCCGCTCTTGTTAAGATGTGAGAGACCCAGAAGAGAAAAGAGATTACAGAGGGAAGAAGATCCCAGCTCTTTCACATAGACACACACTTCCATACTCACAGATAGATACACTCTAAACACCGTACGAGACTGAGACAGCATGAGAGAGAGAGAGAGTGAGAGAGAGAGAGAGAGAGAGAGAGAGAGAGAAAGAGAGCAAAGTACGAATTGATATCTGTTTGTATAAAAAGGAGCCGTAATTCAGGTAGATCCGTATCCCTATCAACAAAACTTAGTGCTGCCATAACTTTTATGTTGTTTCCTAACCAGAAACACTACATACATAGATCTCATCCCATATACACAACTAGTATGTGTAGACTAGCACAAAAACTAACTATTTATAAAAAAAAAGAAGGACGAAGGTAAACGAAGCAAACTTGGGCTGTGACCAAATGCTATATCACAGGGAAAGAGAGGTGAGACAGATGAGGTGAAGCTGCAACACACTCCTCCTCTGCTGATACTTCACACACACACACACACACAACTTTCCCCCCATGTGTTTTATCCTACATGCTCAGAGATTCCTTCCTGCAGACACTTCCCCCTGTATACCTGCCTAACAAACACTTGTACATACATAACCATCAAGGTACAATCACTGAAGATATATATGGATACTTTTATAGGAGAGAGAGAGAGAGAAGGAAAGAGAGGGAGAGGGAGCGAAAGAGAGAGAGAGAGAGAGAGAGTTGGAGAAACGCAGGAATTTTCACTTGAAATTCCCAACGGATGAGAAGAAAGTCTTGATTGGGAGTCGAGAGGCGAAAGTGTTAAACAGGTGACGCACCCCATGTTATTCGCACCTCGCAAAATCAATACGAACCAAACTTTACTCTCTGGATCTACAGCGGAAATCCCTCCATATAGGTTTAACTCAGCCTCCCTGTCAAGGTATTCACATCCTATGGATATGGTCATATAGCTACAAAATAATCCTTTTCAAATTATCTCACCTTTACCAGATGCCGAGGGTGTCTCCTGAATGCTTTTAGCTCTATGTACAAACGACATAGTAGTACGTACGTACATATGTATGTATGTACATACAGCTCAATTTTTTTTATTTATGTATCTACCTACATATGTAAATACTTGTTATCTTTCAGAATCTACTTACACTTCCCTAACCATTTGAGTATACATAGTATCTACTCAATTTCAAACCAGTTGACACTTCCCTTCCTACAATTTAATTTTGACTGTTGCTGCTTTTATCCATACACCGAAAGAGAGAGAGAGAGAGAGAGAGAGAGAGAGAGAGAGAGAAAGACACTCTCACACAAAAACCTGGAAAAGCAACCACCTTTCCCTTATAATTGAAGAACTCCGCATAAAAAATGAGGAGTCAACACTTGACTGAAAATAAATGGTAGGTGTGCATATCACTTTGAGAGGGGGGTTTCAACTTGAGCAGTTCTACAGTACATCCGAGACTCGTACCTTCGTGAGCATTTAGAAATTCGCCTCCACCTACCAAACGTATTTATCTCTTTCCATTCTCTCTTTCAAGAGACCTTACGTTCTCTCATCCGCTTCCCTCTTGACGACGTCTGTCTTGAAAGTAACAAAATGTCACACGCCGCCGATCAATGCATCAGTGTCGGGACAAGTAACCATAATATTCCATTAAGTGAAGATTTACAACTGATACAATTTTGTCAACAGCCCAATTCTATTCCATTCCTTCCCTCTCTGCCTTCCTCCATGTCTTCCAACTTTTTCTAACCAACACACAACTCCCGAAAAAAACACACATCACGTCCCTATAACTACAAAAGTTCAGGAATAATAAAACCATTGAAATTTTTCCCTGCCTTTTCACTTTATTCCATGTGCCAAATGACCAGGAACAGCTCATTAGAAAAAACCTCACATGAATAATAAAAAGAAACAATTCCTAACAAAAAAAAATACACAAAAAAAAAAGAAAAGAAACCAACCATATGTATAAATAAATCCTCAAGCATGGAACTCAAAATCAATCAAAGGATACCACAGGAAAGGTGTAGGTATGTACATGTAGGTACATATAAAATACATAGAATATATAGAACATCCGTGAAAAATGGAAGATCTCTACGGGGAAATCGCAGGTTCTCCTTATTTTTCCCCCCGTACATGCAGAACACATAAAGTTATGTCTCTGTTATTCGGTTCCACAATTTCAGTAGAGTTTTTGACCTGCGACAGGAATACAAAGTTCCTCACCAACAGCTCACATGAGTTCCTGGGAATGGAACAGCAAGCATTTCTGATCAAAGCAATGTCCATCCAGATTGACAGTATGAGTTAGGTCTATAATAATCAAATGTAACGAGATGGTGCTGAAGAAAAATACGAGAAAACAACAAGGCTTTCTCTTTCCGTCCGGATCCCGAACTACAACTAGATACTACATTCCTTATACAAGCGTAGTTACTCTCTAGTTTTTTTTTGTTTGTGTGTTGCAAAAACGTTATAAAAACCTGTCTACCATTCCACGTCGAAAAGATGAAGAAAATCTAAGAGACAGGGTTATAGATATAGGATATATCTATACATGGGACATGAAATGAATACAAAAATTTTGCCGAGTTTCCTTCCTGTCGCTCAGTTTCTAGTAGTATATGGGCCAGGCCAATGGACGTGCATACAGGGAACAGTGGGTGAGAGTATCTGTGTGTAATGCTGGGGCATGCCTGGGCTTCGTCAATACTACAAATGTACATATAGTCAAAGCAGATAACAACAGGAAGAATAAAAAGATGAGGAGAGTCAGGGGGAAAAGGGTAGAGCAATATGGAGGGGCGAAGTGATACTTGCAAGTATGATTGGTTGCTACATTGGGAATCCATACTACTATATGGAGATTGGTCCTGGCCATAACTTGAAATTCTGTTGGGTGAGGAGTGACTGACTGCAGGAGGAACAGAAGAGAGATACATAAAAAGGTACATATATATAGGAGTCGTCGAGCAGAGAGAGAGAGAGAGAGAGAGAGAGAGAGAGAGAGCAAGTGAGCACGTCGATGCCTCAGAACATTCATCAGAGATGAGAGGAGTTGGAGTGAAAGTGAAATCAATTCCACATCCAACATCAAAGAAGCTACATGTCAGGTGTACTAAATGGAAATAGGCGAAGGTGTTGCATGGCTCAAGGGTTTCCATGTATAATCTAATGTAGTAATGTTAGGGAACGTCGTTCCTTCATTCCCTCTCTCTCTCTCTCTCTCTCCTCCAACCAAACAGCCCGCTGACTCTCTTTCACTCTTACTCACTCTATTTCTCACTCCTGAAAATACATACAATATTTTCCGTAGACATCTCCCCCTCTCTCTCTCTATTGCTCCCTCCCTCCCTCCCTCACTCACTCACTCACACACACATATTCCACTGCCGGATGGTGAAGCTTTTAGTAATATGTAGCTCTCATTTGTAATCAGAAGCGATGAGAGGAGAGGAGTGAAAGAGAGGGAAAGGTTGAGGCCAGTATACAAAGCGAAGGTAAGGATACAAGGTTTGAAGGTCCATGCATACATACATATAGATAGTTATATATACACAAGACATGCCTGAACACAGATGAATTGTAGGCAGCTATCGACTCCCCTAGGTAGGAGGAAGGAAGGTAATGACGGATTGCGGTAGGTATTGATTCCCGGGTGAGCATATGAGGATCGCTTGCTTACTACAACTACTGCTCCTGTCTCATAAGACTTGCCTTCTATTTCTCTCTCACTCATAAGACTTGCTTGTAGTATTTCTCTCCCTCGTAAGACTACTACTACTGCCTGCATTTCACTCTCTCATAAGACTTGCCTGTACTTTTCTCTCTCTCTCTCTCTCTCTCTCTCTCTCAGTCTCCCGCCCTCACTGCTCACTATTGTACCTTACAAATAACTCAAGTCAGAGTAGTATGTGTCTATGCACACGTCGAGGACGATGATGAGAGGGAAAAGAAGGGGTCTTCCCTTTGCTTCCATGCTCTTCACCCGCATCCGACGGATAAGGATAGCACCACACATACTGTAGCTACACCTTCTCCTGGCATTTACTAGCATTATTTTCTACCGTCGAAAATTGTCCGGACGCACCTACACATACACACACATACACACACACACTCACACACATACAACACACAAGCACACATACACACTCACTCATAGACAAATACAAGCCTGACTGTGTGGTGAGTGCCGTACCTTTTATTTCATCAATGTACATGCCCTAAGTTAGCTTCCCTTCATCTCATCTCTTCTGTCTCACTCCTTCGTCTTTCTGTCTGCCTCGTGCCCGACACCAGCCGATCCCAAAGGAATCCATTAAACGGACATGCACAATCAACATAGAATTGCTGGGAGAGACTGGGGCCATTGCAAGAAGAGAAGAGTCTGGTCATGACTATCCTTCCTCTCCCTTTCTTCCCTACACTCTCCATGTTTAATCATCCCCAGGTTTCTTATACTAAGGCTAGAAATTAGGAAGCCTTTTACCTCCTCCTTGTTGATCCTTCTTCTCAAGACTACCACTACTCTCTGCCAGGCGGAGAGAAGCACACAAGAAAGAGAGAGAGAGAGAGAGAGAGAGAGAGAGAGAGAGAGAGAGAGAGAGAGAGAGAGAGAGAGAGAGAGAGAGAGAGACGGGAAGAAGCTTTTACACAGTCCACAACATTCTAATATTATTCAAGGCACATCCCGACCTATTCCGTTCCAATTATCTCGCCTTACACATCCCGAAATCTTCCTACTTTTCACGTCCATGTCACTGACTCAAAGGATGAGGCGACAGCCAGGAGTAGTACCTACGTTTCCAGTGCACATAACAGTACGACTGCATCCTCCAGATCATGGCATTACTTAGCACTATCCCAGTCAAAGTTCTCTGGGGTTGTTTAATATGCTTTATACGTACCTTCACCCTTAGCACCGTATCTATGTATACCGGCAGGTATCTACTTCCACATGGACAACCATGTGTATACATCCATACACATATCTACATACACTCTGTATACTCCGTCACACCTTAACCATCCCATGCCACTATAGTAGATATGTAGGACATTCTAACTGTGGTTGTACTACTCCTCTACATAGTGAAATTTCCATAAGAGGAGAGCCAAGGAAGTAAACGGTAGGGGCTGTAGAAGTAATAATAATAATAGCTCCTACCTTATCATTGCTTTACACAATTATTACAAGCATAGCTGAAGGTACTTAGGAAGATACCACTCGGTTGTCTCCGATGACATCTGAGGTTAAATTGCCAACTCTTATTGATAATTTTATTGCAGGAAATTGTCAATGTCAGTGAAATGGGGAAAGGAGAGTGGAATATATATTAATGTATACCTTTATTTACTTTGGCCAAAGGATCTCCTCCCCAACCACAAAAATTCTACTCACGAAGCCACTCTAAATTCCTAATCTTCAGGATTTACATTAATAAATGATTTACATTTTTTGAAACCTTTTCCTTGTAATTGCAACTAAAACCACATCAAAATACATACATACACTTACAGATAGATACTAACTTTTCAACATGGAACATTTCCTCCATGCACTGTAACAAATAAGTATTTACCTAGGTCACATCCAATAAATAAACATTAATAATACCTACCACCACCTCATGTCTTCCTCTACGTGCCATTACATGGATATCCCAAACGACATGAAACAGGGAAATTATTTTTAACCCTAAAAAATGAACTTAAATCAAATAAAAAGAGATGAGTGAGTGAGTGCAAAAAATCTTGAAGTATTTCCAACCATGTTCCATCTCTGCTCCGAAGAAAAATCTTTTCTATTAAAACAGATCTCCATCCCTGAGACTCTATGAGAAAACGAGAGAGAGAGAAATAGAGGCAGAGCTGAGAAACGTAGGTATAAATACACTTGTTCTCCTTACTCGTTCTCTCTCTCTCTCTCTCCCTATTGAGAGTAAAAAGGTAAGGAAAACGGATCTAAATCAAGCACAAAGTGGGAATCGTTTGAGGCCAAACTCACTCAATTCAAGGCATCGATGCACTTGCCCAACCGTGGAGAGGAATCTAACCTCTATTCACACGGCTCATAGATCTTTCCCGCAACATTCAACTCAACATTTCGTCCTACTGTACTTACTCTTCTTTTTAGCTTAGACCAATAAAAATAACATGCACATATAAAACCGAAACTGTTTCATACAAAAGATTCCAACCATATCCAAGTGCTATAAGAAAAGCTATGGGTCATATATGCCCAATTTTTTCCGCCATTGTTTACCCCAAAACATTCCGCTAACTCCAACCATAACGACTCAATAAGTGCAAAAAAATCTTGCGAATCCAGTTTTTATGGAAGCTTCATTCAGAAACTCAAACCCGGTAAAATCCGTGTTACAACTATATTTCTTCTCGCTATAACTTAGCTGAGCTATAGGGATCACTCATATGAACTGAAGAGTGGGACAGTTCCTACAGCTGGAATAATTATGCTATCTGTAGATACTACATGGGTTAAATACCATGACAAGCACAGTATTGAGATTGTATCAAGGGAGGTGAGACAAATCTTTTCTTAAAGAGTGGCGGTAATGGTGATGATGATGATGATGATGATGATGAAAATTGAATTTTCTGTATGATTCCTATAAGAAGTGGCCCCACAGAGTGAGTCATCCTTGTGGGAGAGGAGTCCTGCTGAGCATAGGTTGTGGATATTAAACTCATGTCAAAATCAGACTTACCCCTTATGGCATACAGCCACACAACCTCATCTCATCCGTGTGTGGAGGACGAAAAAACCTAAATACCTATACACATACCTTTATTATGCATGCTCAAAAATGTGTACACGTTCCCTTCCAAGCTGGCTGGCTGGCTGGCTGGATAGATGGATGGATGGCAAATAATATTACAGGAGCTAGTCAAAGATATTTTCCAGAAGAGATTTCGTTTTGACAAGTTTCCTTACCTATATTCAAAAGGAAAAAAGATACAAAAAAAAACTTTAGTTTGACATACACACAAACACACACATACACACACACATACACACACACATAAATATAGAGCATATCATATAAATAGGTTACATACATTATGCCCCCGCGCCCTTCAACCAATCTAATCTGATATATAACAAACACATATTGTTTCTCTCTCCCGTTGGTGGAGGAGAGAAAAAACACATTTGCTTCCTTCCGAGGCAATAACAAAGCAAGTATAGAGGAATGAAACAAGAGTGGAAAAAAATGTACGTATACAAATTGAGTATTGCAAGACTCAAGGAAATATATCTACTTATAGATAGGAACATGTATAGTGTCCCCATATATATAGCGAATGTTCACACGTGAGATTTGGCCAACAAGTTTACGTATAACTGTATATGTCTTCACTTTACTGTCACAGCTGCATGTGTACAGTTCGCTCCAACTATTTTTGCAGGTGCCTCGTTCGTCAATTCATATTTTGCCATCAAGAAAGATATTTTTCAACTTGAAATGCCCTGGTACTCACGTAAAATTTCCCGTAATACACAACAACATCCATTCTCCTCTAACTTGCTGCTCCCACAACGTGGCCAAGGGAGAGAGAGAGAGAGAGAGAGAGTAAAAGGAGAGAGCGAGGTAATGACGTGTGTATGGAACAACCCAAGACGACTAACCCGAAAAGTTATGTGGATGGAAGGAGAGAGAGAGAGAGAGAGAGAGAGAGAGAGAGAGAGGGAGAGAGAGAGAGACAGAAAAAAAGGACGCCATATGGAAACCATAATGCCCTCTTAGGTGACTGACTACCTATGTGGGTACTCGGAGGGAAACAACCATGTTCAAGCTACACCCTCAACGAGCACACGTTTTGTGGGACTCCAACGTATGTATACATCGAGACCCATGAAGCAATAGAAAAAGGTAAGACAAATATGCAAACACTTGACGCTGTAAAAGGACTTGACGCTCTGGATGGAAGGGAAGGAGCCCCAGACCTACCAATAACATACAGGAGACAAGTTCCAAGACGAAAAGGAAACGCGAAAATCCAATGATGTGTCAGACAGATAGGAGCAGCAGTAGTAGTTGTAGTAGGAAGGGAGAGAGAGAGAGAGAGAGAGAGAGTCACATGCATGCACATATGTACATACGTAAGTAATAACTACAGTACCCCGAGAATTTCAAGTCAAATCCTTGTAACAAATTGCAGGACTCAGTCACTCCCAGCAGTACTTTAGATTTAGCAGGAGTGGGGAGCTCTCACGTGAGAACTGGGAACGAGAACGTCTCCTTCTCTCCTAGAATTAATCTACCATCACCACGGTCATTATTTTCAATTTCATCACTTGCCGTGTAGTAATACATGACTTTTGGTCGACTCATAATTCACACATATGGGGAAGGGAGGTGTGTGAGGACTTATATATACCTCTTTTTAGGTGAGAATTTCCAGCAAGATGCTCTCCATCCCGCACTCTCCTACTATACATATAATGCGTCCTCCTCCTCCTCAACTTTGCAAACTTATACATTGAGGAAGTTCCTACAGGGAAGCCAGTTTGACATCAAGAGTCCACACCAGCCTGTACATACATATATATACATATAGATATGTGGAGACCCAAGTACATTTCCATCCCCTCCACTTCTCTTAAATGGGCCTGTTACATATTCCTTTTCCATTTATGCAGGGACACATGTACCCAGACCCAGTGTGTATCCCGGACTAAGCACTGACATCCTAAAGGGTCTACTGGAGGAGTGGAGAGAGAGAGAGAGAGAGAGAGCCCAACTTAGCACAAACTTTTATCGTGATTTCTTTCCCGTCAAGTCGAATAGACTTTTTATTCCGTAGTTAGTGGATGTGTACCTGGTGCCATATCCCAATGACTTTGCCCAAGTCCCTGCTAAAACTGACTGCAATACATTACGGCAATAGCCAGGAGGGACCGACGTGGATGTGTGGACTGCACTATGTCTCTCTCTCCCTCTCCCTCTCTCTCTCACTCTCACTCTCTCTCTCTCAGTCTCTCTCTCTCAGTCTCTCTCATGAAAATGAATCCAAAGGAAGAAGTGAATTGAGAAGCTAGCCCATCCCATTCAGTTCTATTCCACTCTGTTGACTCCTGTCTATTCAATGTTATTTTGCTAACGCTAGCACTCCGGTCCTTTGCCAAAAACCCAACTACCAACAGAGATCATTTCACTCACTCTACGAATTTCATGGAGAATCCGAGGCGACGCACACCTGCACCGGCATTTAAGCACTTCCAACGTCTCAAAAGCCAGTTAAGTCACCCAGAGCCTGTCTTCCCATCTACCTCCTATCGCACTAAACCATGAAAACACCCCCTTACCATCCCAAACATAGCCTACTGATATTCCCAACGCTTTGAAAGATCCTCAACTAAAAGCAGAAACAAATTTAGCTATACAATTCACACACCTAATTTTTCTAAAACAAAAAAACAGTCTAAATCAATATAATTACTCAGTAACCAAATCAAATTAAAATAACACTCAAGTCATTAAAATTCCAATACGATATAGATATACACCTTCAAAGGAAAGAATGATTCTGGACAATATATCCTTTAAAAATAAAAAATCTCCTAAATATTTTTTTTTTCAAAGCAGGAATACACATAGCAAGCGTGGGATGAGATGAGCTAGCTACATGAGACTACAGCTAGTCCAGCATTGGAGCCCTCCGAGCCTGAAAGTATTTGGAACATAAAAAGAAAGAGAGGGAACCGACACACTTTATTTTTGGAAACTGCTCACTTTATTGCAAACGGATGATCCGTATATCTTTCCGGTCGATTGAAATGCAACAACCAGGTGCCCATGTGCTTCTCTGAGTGAACCCACCTCGATCTCTAACACACACACACATAAAATACTGACTTGCCGAGCTGTACACAAGACCTCCACACACAAATACAAACTTACCTTCTGCATGTGAGGAGATATACATACTTACATATACATATATCTACATAGATATGTGAATGCCTTAAAGCCAGCCTCCACGCTCCAGCTCCACAACAAAACCCTTATCGAAGGATAGTTTTGAAAAGGAAAGCCTTTTCACATGGGGAGGACTATAACCTTTAACATAGAGCTAGACTGACAATCCTATGCTTGGACTGGAAACCCAGCAAAGACCATGTAACCCGTCCCCTCCAAAACAGTTTGGCTTTTGTGAACAAGGAGAGCTTTATGTGATTTTCCAGGAGCTCTTTCCCCTTTGACTACTAACTATATACATAGATATAAACTCCCAGCCCAAGCCCATCCTCACAACTCACAGCTAGTTACAATCTCTATAATCTTGCTATTCTCTCTGATTTACATTTAAGTCAGGTATATTTCAGGTAGCCCTTCCTCACATGCCAAATCCCTCTGTACAGATGCTTGGGCACATTCAGGAAAATAGGTCACTCATCCCGTTCCCCCCAGAAGAAGAAGAAGCCTTATATAAAAGTAGATATGAAATCAGTCCTCCCATAAAGAGAGGGCAGTGGAGGAAACCAAAATCTAGGGACTTGATGGACCAAGAAATTAAGATATTCTTTCATCTCTCATGAGTTCCCATATCTTTTTGGCAACGTTCCGATACATGCTAAGCTCAACGAGGGAGGGAGAGGGAGAGAGAGAGAGAGAGAGAGAGTTAATCAAATCCCAAGACGAGACCCCAGCATTCATTTGAAAGAGAAACTACTTACAACACACAACTACAGACACGCACGCAATCGCAGGTAGGCATTACGTCTTCCCTCCAACCAATAGTAATAAATTACCGGCCAAAAAATTCTAGATGTCTTTCTGACGGAAGCACTATCTACCTCCGTGATATTCTCCAGACTCTATCCATAGCCAAAGAGGAATATCTATATATATACATACATAGGATAGGGAATCAGCACATCCTCTTCCGAGATTTGACCGAATGAGTTTCATGATAGACAATGGTAAACACTATCTATGGGAGAGAGAGTAACTGGAAGCAACTATGTGTAAGGAAGAGACTCCCCCCTTATTACCACAACCTAATCCCTGTCATCCCTGAGTACATATAACCACATAGCCTTCGGTCAGCATTTAAGTAGCCTTAAATCTTCGGGCAAATATTGAGTTAGGGTTGTGTGTCACCTGGCTTTTACGACAAAAACGACTCACGCTCTGTCAACAATTCACAATCAAAATGGACAATTAGAACAACTCCAATAGAGTACGGAACTGTAATACCTTCCCGAATTGTAAATATCAAACGCTTCCGCTCAGTAAACCTTTGCTCACTGCAAACCTTCCTCAGGACAGAGCAAGTAAGTCCTATGTGGAATGAAACCAAGTAAGTAAAACTTTCGAGAGCGCCATGTACATACATACATAGGTAGCTATTAGCCTTGACGTTTGTAAACATTACATATGTACATATATGGAGTACGTACTTACATACATACATATGTAGTTAGGTATATTCCTACGCCCCCGAAAAATACTCACCGTGATTTTCTGTTACTACCCGGTAGACTTTTGTTTTTAACCCCGAACCCGTCGTCACATTAATTTTGCAAATGACAAAACAATGGATTTAACATCTGATAATGTTTATAGTAGTTCCTAAGTACATAGTCAATCTATTTTTTTTAAAAAACCAAGTGCAGAACAACAGTTCCTGATTTCATCATGGACATTTTTAATGGCTGTGTGTCCGTTCAAAGTTCAGTTTAAATTTTATTTCGTCTCAAACCCACCTACATAGATATAGATACGTATACATTTTTTGTAGACGCTCTCAGAGCATACGCCGATCAGACTATGGAAAAGGATACGAGGAAACATTTTAGGGCTAAACGAGGATGAGCACTACGGGAAAGAAAAGAATTGGTGGGAATCAAGACAGGTGACTCACTCAGTTGGTGTTTATGTAGCATTCATTCCATCCTATCCCATAAGGCCGAAGTATCTAGCACCGGCCATGATTCCAAACCTCTCCTCCCAACTCTTCACTTACTCTCCGCTCTCTATTATCGAAAGATAACTCTCGTTGGAAACTCTCGGATTTCAGAAATTTTCCAACACTTTATATGCCATCAAGTTCCATTAAAAGCATCATCATCACATGAGCATTTCCCTCTAGTACAAAGTTACTCTCTCTCTCTCTCTCTCTCTTCCCAAATACACAGACAAGCTCGGCTCACTCACCTTCCCTTTTTTTTACAGGCATTCACTCAACACATGGGATTCACCTCGACAGTATAAAAAAAATATCATTTCATCAGACAGAGTTTAAATCTTTTTGCACTTCCAGGTCTAAAAACTAACAAGGGTCTTGTAAAAGTGTTCCAACAAAAAAAAACCCACTCAAGATTCTTTTTAACACTCACAAATGTGTAGATATTTTACACATGGTCATATATAAATACTCTCAAGTATCTATAGATATTCCAATGTACCTCCAAATTCACAAAACTCATTCAAAAAAGGCCAGGCTGCATAACTTTTGTCATTTGACAGGAAATAAAATCAAGTGAAATATTCGTATTGTGAAGTGAGTATACATAGGAAAAGGACTAGGATGAAAACTAAAAACGCTGATCCAGAGGAAATCCAATTTGATTGATCATTGTGCGGGGAAAAATTGATGACTTGAATAAAAAAAACTGGATATGAATGCGGATGAGTTGATTGAGAATTGAAGCGGATCCTCCCGCGATAAAGAATATGAGGAGACTTAATGTGAGCATCGGTCAAGGAAATGACCTGACCCCATCATAATATATATAGTACAGACCGTCGCTGACGATAATGATAATGGTTGTGAAAATTTTATGAAATTCTGTTAATACAAATGTGAAATCCCCACATAAGTGGATACTCCAAGTCTGTGGAGCTCCATACTCAGGACCAGCCCTCCCCGACGACCCATACCAAAGGGAAGAGAGTTTGATAGAGATGAATGGACCTTACTTAGATTACAAGAGCAGATCTCATTTATTTCGGAGCATCTGAGGACTCGAAACGTACGGCGGTGACTACAAGGAGCATACAAATTCAAATAAGATTCCAGATTGCAAGCGTCTGTGTGTGTGAGAGAGAGAGAGAGAAAAAGAGAGAGAACAAGAGAGAGAGAGAGACAGGGGAAAATATAGAAAAGAGGTGGATTGGTTTTTTCCCTGTGTTTTCTATGTATTCCAACCTTGCCTTTAGTGAATCTATCTGTATGTATCTAGTATATGGGAAAGCTGGAAGTAAGAGAGAGTGTGTGTTCTGCCAAGTCGATTTGTGGTTGCTGCGGCCTGGGTTAGGGAAAAGAAGAAGCAAATTACCTCCTGACAGACGTTCGGTCAGTCACTATTCTCTCGGACCAAATCACCCAATGTGCCACGTAGAGTGAAGATCGAGAGAGAGAGAGCGAGAGAGAGAGAGAGACAGGGAGAGAGATAGTAGAAAGAAAGAAATAACATACGAAAGATTTGTATTTTTCAACGAGAGGAAGGGAAGAAAAAATGATGGTGAATATGAAAATTTGGTCGGGGACGAAGTGAACGACGAATACCCGAGCCATATGCTACACCGTCGTCGTTTTCTTTTCTTTTTACTCATCGTCGTATATATTCGACGGGACTCTGACGACAGTACTACACCGTGTCGTCTCTCTCGTAATTTTTTTCCATGGTCATTTCATATAAAGTCGTATCTTAGATTATAGGTGACATATACATACAGGAGCCATAGTCGTCCTTCAACTTGGAATTGTCTTTTTGCCTTCAACTGGTACTATAACCAAAACTAAGGAGTAACCCACAACGGCGTCTATAACACCCAACAACATCTATATATGGTCAAAACGAGAGAGAGAGAGAGAGAGAGAGAGAAAGGAAAAGCGGAAAAAATGATGGACACACGGTCGAACCTCCCTGGACTTTAACTTGTATATATGAACCAAAAGGTTTTTCATGCTTTGACCGCTAGCTTCATTTTGTCTGCCAAAAAAAGTCTTGAGCGATCGTAAAAATGACTTTTCATATTCCCGCACACACACACACACACACATACACACACACACTCACCCAAGTAGTAGCATATGTGTGCATCCTCCCACAAAAATCCAACTTTCCCTATCCACAAACTATAACTATATATCCATAGTTATGGATAACGATTGCCCACCAGCCTTTACTTCATCCCTGGCCACAGCAATTCACACACACACCGGCATGCACTTTTTACCCAAATCCAGCAGTATCTCCTACCCTGTCAATACACTCACATCTATACTACTAAAAAATACATGAATTCTCACGCCAGGACAACTGCTGTTAAACCCCGCCCATCCATTCCTCCACTCTAGTGTAAAAGCTGGTGGAATGGGTAGGGAGAAAAAAAAAACCCGAGGAAAAAATAACGACAGTCAAGTCTTATTCTTTACACAGGTGGAGGCTTCGAGGGTCAATTTTCTTCCACAGAGAAGCAATCTCCTCTCTAATTGTAAGAACATACTTTCACCAAACCCACTGACAGTCCCTTCCACAACCACCCAGACTTTATTTCCTTCAATTTCTATCCCCAAGTACTTTCCCCAGGTATACACACAATTTCACCCAACGTGTAGGAACTAATCGTAGGGAAAAAAACTTAGAGGAAAAGAGAGAGAGAAAGAGAGAGAGAAACAGCATATAAGATAGGAGTGGGTGGAGAGGAGAGACGGAGAGAATGTGGAAATTATAGGAACGGTGGACGTCTGCAAATAAAATCCCGTATCACACGGTAATCAACAAGGCAACAAGAATCATAAAAATTCTTACGGAGAAATCGTAAAGTCTTTTATACGACACAGGTCCCAGGACTAGGACTAAAAGAAGGAACAACTTAACAGTAAAAGAACTCAATACTTAAAAGAAGAGAGGGAGAGAGAGAGAGAGAGAGAGAGAGAGAGGGTACGAGAAGGAAATTCTTGTGGAAAACTGTATGTATGTCCATGCAGGTCCAAAGTAAGAAGGAGTAAGAAGTAAAGAGAAGAACCAAGGAGTAGAAGGAAGGAGAAGAATCAGGCGAAAACAAACACAAGGTTTTTTTTTTCCAGCATACAAAGCATACGACCCCATTTACCACGGATAATTACATTGTAACCATCTTGTAACTAAAAGGTATTTTCTTCCTCTCTTTCAGGTTCTCATCTCAAGAGTAAGAGTTTAGCTCTATCTACTTCACTATAGCTCTTCCTTGAGAGCTAGACTCTTTTTCTACACATGAGACTCCAGCCAAGAACTTCTACTTTCCCTTCTTCTCCCCTTAACATTATTTCTTCTCATTCGGGGAGACAAACAAGAAATTTCCATTCTTGAGAGGAGGCTCTCCGTTCATCTTGCTCCGTCTACATGTTTTCCATTATAGAAAAATGCTGGGAGGTACAAATTTTATTACATTTAGGAGTTTCTCCTTCCCTTTTATCTCTCTCAGCATCCCAGAGACGTTTAGTGGTTTCTCTCCACACTCCTCAGTAGTCAAGTTGGAGTCAGGTGAGAGGTAGCACTTCCCTTTTTTCCTTGAGACAACTATCTTCACTTTTATATCCCTAGCTCAAAGGGAGTACTATGTCCCTACGCCTAGGAGTCATAGCCAAATTTAATACAAACATTCCTCTAACAACCTTATTTGTCTCCCTTCCCGAATGGTCCATAACTAAATCAAATAATACACCAAAATCATGGAGCGAACCCAAAGGGATACACACTGTGATACTTGAACTCCTCAAGTAGCATATCTAGTGTAGTAGCATATGTAGATATACATAATTATGTATCTACATAAGTTACGTACTCCCAAGCATACTATTCCCAAAGCCTACCCAAACATATAAAGAACCAAGTAAATCCAATCAATAACAATTTAATAAGGATTGACATCATGAAGAATCATTCCATCAACAGTCTGATAGCTTGACAGTGAACTACATTAAACTTCAGCTCTTAACACTGTCGGAGCACATGTATCAATCTAGGAAGCGGATGGAAGCAAGGTACGTCTCGTCTAAGTTGGCAACCAGCAACAACTTGTATTAACTCCTAGTACCACAAAGCTTCCCACCGGGAGCAGAAAATCCTTCAATGTCACACCAATTCCTCCTGATAGATTAGAAAGAAAATCAAACTTCTTATCTATCCACACTAGACCTGTCATTCCTCATTGGAATTAGCACGCTTGGAAATGATCCATCCTCCTCTTATCGGACGACAACAACTGTAACCTTTCAACTCCCCGGCTTTCTCTCCCACTCTTCCACCCCCCCCCACAACCCCCGTTTGGTCTCTAACATTTTATTTTCCTTCCGTCTTCCCTCCCTTCTTCCCCGACGGACTTCCTAGTGGCCAGTAATAAGGAATCCGTGAATGCATTGTAGAAATACGAGTCTCACCAGAAGAATCAAGACACTGATTAAAAAAAATCCTACCTACTACCTACTACATCCATACACTTGATTTCTCTTATAAAATCCGAGGGAATTCCCCACTCAATCAACATTCTTTAAAAATGTTCCCGGAGAGGAGTTTTAATCTCCTTGTCAACTCAGGTCCAATCCATTTCAACATGTTCCAGCTGAGAGCAGAGAGCTGGAGATCCTCAATAATTTCCAACCTGTCAATGTCCACACTACTTACTCAGAAGTATCAAAAAAGAACCGTACAATTGTGTAGTAATGCTTTTTTTTTTTTTAAAAAAAAGTCTAAAACACAAGCCGGAAATAAATTTGGAGGGTTGTATAAAATAGGAAATAAAATGAATACCGCTACAAATGGAGTAAACAAGATTCGGAACAAAGCTCCAAGAGTACAGTAAGAAGAGTTGGGGAATTCAAATGAGACGGTGGTTTTTCCCAAACCATACTCATCTGTAGCCGTACCCACCTAAAACCCCACAAATGTATTACATAAGGACGGAGAGGGTTACAAACTAAGTTGGATATAGTCGATGCATCGTTAACATATTGTCTATGGATTTGAGGATTCATTTTAAACATCTTTTTGTATTCTTATTTCATGATTCCCATGGTTCTTGAGCTTGAACAAGCATTTCAGGTTAAACAGATACGGAAATAAGTCCCCAAAGGCAATAAAACTACAACGTACGACCACTTTACAAACTCAAAAGGTAAAATATACATGGGAAGCATTTATACATATGTCTGTCTGTGTGTCTGTGGATGTGTGTGTGTGTGTGTGTGTTCCAATGAGGAAATTCACCCTCCAGTGTACAAAATAGATCTAACTTGCATACATCCATCCTTTAATATAACTTGTAGTCCTAATGCTTCATACATATGACTCTTAAGAACTCCACTGAATGCATATGTATATAGTAAAATGTTGTGAGCAATAGAGTACTACTACAACAATCTGAAGAGGAAACCCACACTCTACTGCAGCTTTTACTGGAACACCAGAACAACTCATATCCACCGTTAGGGCAGAGTCTCACTGAGATTTTCGATTTTGTCATCATCATCTCTAGGTAAAATGAAGACTAGATGCACGTGCCCATTTCTCCCTGATAAAGGGACCTGAAAGAATAGCCCAGATCTGCTACTAGTGCCATCGGCATAAGTACCTCTGCTCTAAGTAAAAAGGTACCGGAGTCGTAGTGGTAGTACATTATTTGAAACTCAATGAATTCCGTTTGCACACTCTCCAACTCTCCCCCCCCCCAAAAAAAAACATACATAGATACATACAGACCATAGCACAAGTGCTTGTGCTTGTGGAAAAGACCTCAAAAATAAAATCCCACAATGTACATACAATTCAATATAACCCCCACAAACACTATCCGAGTCCTTATCCCTTATTTTTTCATTCTGATATCAAGACCATCAAATGCAGACATTCAGAGGAGAGATTCGGTCCTATATATGAAATCTTTCCAAACGATCAACAATCGTCAAAGTCCCCCTCGGTCCACACTCACTTTTGTACACACATACACAGGCACAGGCACACACAGGCACACACACACACACGGTGTATAAGGATCATCTGGTTTCCAATGCACGCTTTGCTCTCTTTCTTTCTTTCTCTTCCTCTCTCTCTCTCTCTCTCTCTCTCTCTCTCGAGGGTTCTTTTCGAATTTCGGCTCATAAACGAACGTTTCGAATACAAATGCTAGTAAATACATGGGAAAGATACCAAGATCCGTATTTGCCCGGTAAGGTCTCATCTCAACTCTCACTAGTAGTTAAATTGCGAAATTGGAACTTTACGTTCAATTCATACATTGTGGGTGTGTGTGTGTGTGTGTGCTCTTCTTGTGTATGTAAACTCAAAATTCAAGGAGAACTGTATACTATTAGACACTCAAAATTTCTCCTATACATTAATGCTAGCAATAAATATAATATAGAAATTGACTCAATACATTTTCCTGGAAATATTAGATATTCCAATAGAGTAGCATTAGAAATAACAATTCTCTGTGAAATAATTTCAGAAGGAACTATCTGCAGCAACTAGTATCAATAGATAAATTAAAATAAAAAGTAAATATTTTGTTTCCATTGATTCTATTTTTAAGGTTACGGAAGTGCCAGAGATAGGACTCAATGGTGAGCAAAACAGAGCGCACCCGCCTCAGTAATTCAATAATCACTGACCTGGAAAGGGTGTTCCAACGGGGAGAGTGTACATACAGTATTGGGAATGTCAGAAGACTCCGGATTTAATTTAACATTAACTAACATCAATAAATTCGAGAGAGAGGAAAGGTTTGTGAAGGAGCGGAAGGTAAAATATATCCGGAGAGCCCATAGAGATAGAACTCAAGTGCATAACATTTACAAGAAGTGGCTCCCTTTATCCACCTTTACGAGAGAATGGATTAAACGACGAGACTAAATAATTCACCAGAAATGGATCTCTCTGGGCTTCAATGAGGATTGATGACCTCTCTTCACGTTCACGATAGATGCCTTCTATATGTCTGTGGATACACAAGTTAGATCTCCTACAACTTCACACTACCTAGTACCTCCCTACCTCCGGAGAAATAAACAGTCCTCGCTCCCAAACGAGTCCATGACGGACTGACTCAGGAGGGAACAGCTCGGAGCTCAATCTCTCTCTCTCTCTCTCTCTTTTGGTTGGGATTCCTTCAGTAGCCACTTCATTTACTCAGACAAGTCAAAGGGTTTGGAAGAAAGTTTGGGCCAAATATATAAAATGAACAGCAAGGCACACATATGTCAATGCTAGAGATAGATATAAAATAACATGAATTAACTAATGGGTTCCTTCCCTTTGGATATTCCCTCACAATATTAACAATAATAATTATTATTATAGATAGATACATATGTATCCCCGTAATTCAAAATACATTACACAAGTTATGTCAGCTTGACTGTCCTAACTGAGTAGATTCAAATTTCAGAGTAATATCCACTTGACAATCGGGAATCTCAGGTCCGATCAATAGAGTAACTCAAGTCTGAACAATTAACCCTACTTGCGCTTAGGTTGCTAAAAGGGAAGAATTATCAGGACAATGTAATGCCCGTATGCATGTGGGGAGAGCCTCCACCTCCTCCTCTCAAAAGGGAAAAAGGTACTCAGCGATTAATACAGATTGGATACCAGTCCGCACACTAAATGCAATTACAAACTGCTTATCTAGATTGGTCGCCTGCCCCATAGGAAATGTAATCCAGGTACACGTTGTTGGAAGAGGATAGTCTCCACACATGTCTACATTATTTGGTCATAAGCATAGAGACTAGCCCATACTTTCACATATGTCCCTATACATATGTACATACATATGCATACGTTACGTACATGCAGAGCAAGCCAAACAGGCTAGGGTCGTGTAAATCAAATCACAATACAATAGCCACACAACACATCTGACTCTCTGAATGATGGGTCCCCCTTTTTACCATCCGATGCCTATCCATTGTAATCCCTCTTCCACTAGACTGGACACTGTCAATTGCAACCTTTTCTCCTCATGGGAAAACACTATTTCAATCCCAATTAATTTCCAAGGTATACAGCTTCATCCCGTCACTCTCATTTCACTCTCTCCCTTACTACATAAACACACAATTGTTTGGAATTTATCTCAACTTTTCCCAACCTCACATGTGACGTGGTCCCTTGAATGACTCAATTTTATTCCTCAATCCTATCCAAGAACAAACTTTCATCCCATGTGAATTGCACAGCTCACTTTTTCTAATTTCCATTCCCATATAGCTCCATGTAGATAGTAATTATGTTGAACGTAATTATTATTATAGTAAAAACTGAAACTGCAAAACTAAACTCCTGCTAGAATTTATTAGCATTTGAATCTATTTTTCGGGAAATATGTAAATAACGGTTCATCCAAAAACGGGAGTACACAAGGCAGGGCGGCAATTCCGACTCATCTAAGAATCTCTGAAAACTAATACGTGGTCCGGGAGATAATAAGTACAAAGAATAATAATAATAATTCCCTGAGCTCTAGCTCTCCATCAGTATATTTCCAATATATAGTGATGTTGGGCCCATTGTGAGTAGTAGACAATTCACAACAGTATACACAAAACAAAACAAAACAAAACAAAAATAAGAAAAAGAATCTATTTTTACACATAGTGAATTCAATATTTGTATACATCCCCCCAACACATCAATGCTAGTTACATAAAAGCCGAGCAAGGAGATAAGTATGGAAGTTTACATAATAAATTGTAAATCTACAGGGGAAAAAAATTCAACCTAAAAAAAAAAGAATTTACAGAATGCATCCTAAGCATGGTATAACGCCTCATTTTGTAGGATTCAGTGTCAGTCTCGCTTTTTTGGAATGAATAGAGGCATGCAGGTAGGTTATAGAATTACATTCACCTGGTAATTTGACCCGGACCGAATCCAGACACACATTGGAAATTTAAATGTGAGTATATTTTTGAAGTGTGTATGTAAGTTGTATGGAAGAGGAACGTGATGCGTTATCACAGGGCGTTTATTCTTCTCAACAACAGCAACATGAACCAAATGGCTTTCATTCACCTTGGTTTTCTTACGTATAAATATAAGTATATATAACCTCACACATCCGAGCCCACAGAACAATTGATACAAGAGATGTAGTAGCAAAAACCAATGGGATACTCCCAGTCCCAGCCCATAAACGCATTACTTGAACAGGAGCAACTCAAGGTAACGCATAAAATGGTTTACGTGATCCAGCCATACACCTTTGGTATTATTAGACTTAACCCAAAGGTGCATGCTTTTTTGAACAAGCTGGGAGAAGTAAGGAACCCATGAATAAACCAAATAGATTTTTTTTCCCACTAATCGCATCCCATGCCTATGTAATATTTAAAAAAAAATAATAATAAAAGCATTCATACAATCCCTCCACTGCTAATGGCAATGACGAGCTTACTCAATTCCCTACTACTAGACTCTGTCCGGACTTTTAAAATACCGTCCCTCGTTGGATTTCTGCACCTCACTCTAACCTCTCCTATTAATTCCCATATGTACTCCGCACGTATGTATGTAATTATGTATGTATGTATGTATATGTAACTCAAGCACAAATTCAGTTCAACATGACCAACTCATGTTTTATCCTACAAGCTGTCGAAGATCCTCGTATCACATTTTTCATCCTTACATAATGTCACCCACAAACAATTGACGGCTTGGTTTCTGCTTGACTCCTGTAACCCTCAAGGATAAACTCGAACTTACATTACTCTTTGTCTTCATTGCGAATTCAACATTATTTATTCCATGCTCGTATGTATGTAATGTACATACTTATGACAGGAACTTCACGTAAATATTTAAACCAAGCCTTGACCCCTCAAATACATAGAGGACAGAGTCACCAAAAACTATTCTAAAAAGGTACAGAGTAATTAAACATCTGCTGAAATATCATTAGACTCCCACACTGAACAGTCCACAGTAAATAACTTGATAGGGATGGACTCCATCTGTGCATCAATTCCGATCCATCCAAATGCATAGTTAATAATTTTTATTATACATACCTCCAATGCACGTAGCCAAATACCAAGAAACTTGACTACAAACTATTGCTGTAATCTCCGTCCGTCATCAAAAACACATCCTAAATAGGTACATACATACATACATGAAATCCCATGTATCCTTCATATGGAAAAATCCTTCATCTCGCAAATAATTTTTACCTCTCTTTTCCAACAACAAGACTGTTAGTAATCCATGAGACTCTCTTAGTTAGTATCCACGGCGCACCGTGATCGCCCTACTTCCCCGACTCAACAACATACATATCTCATTACTCATATTATCAGTAGATAGATATATGCCCTTTGTTTCTGTAGTTCACAGCCCCAGCTTCGTAAAAACTAACTGGGATTGTTAGGATATGTACATACGCTGGCATGTGTGTAATTAATACATATCATATAATTACATACATATGATCAAGCATGACCACAAATGAAACCTGAACCAATCCTTTGTAGTTATGATTCCAATATAAGAGAAGAGAGAGAACACACACACACATACACACACATATATATACACACACACACATCGAAAAATCTAGCAGACCTGCCATATCCTCCACGCATGCTAAATTCTATCATCTAACCTTTGCCTCAGAAATGTGATAAACAACTATGGTTATGTGACCTCACTTTGAATATCTATCAGCATTGCAAAACCCACCTTTAAAAAGTCATAATAATAAATGATTTATCCCTGCCAGATCAAACTACACATGTACACATAATTATTTAATAAGAATATCACGTCATCCTATTTCAGTCCGAACTTTGATTCCTTCAGCTCACTCACCGCACAACAGCATACAGTATAAATAAACTTCAAGAGTAAAATACCTCCTTCCCACCCAACCACACAGAATATCCCAAGGAGGCTCTCAGGTTAAGGGTCAGTTATAATTTCCTCAATTGACGCAACTCTCAGCAACTAATGACCTTAAGTACGAGGTTCAGGAAAGTTTATTACTACAGTGCGTTAAAAAAATACTAGTATCAAAAGTTTCCCCTATTTACGATTTCCAACTCAAATCCTCCAGAATACCAATTTCCCCAGGAATATAATAATTAATTACAACAAAATACTAAAAAAAATAAACTAAACTACTGGAATTTAAGAGAACATGGAGTTAAATGAGAAATTCTAAATAAAGAAGTTAAGACAAGAGAGACAGAGAGACAGAGAGAGGGGAAAGGTAGGTTGAGGGAGAAGAGTCAGAAATAAACGACCAGTGTTCCTCTTTTTCGACTGTTTTATGAGTCCCGGTGAATTGTTGGAAAAAACCGCTCACACCTCTCTCGGTGAGAAAAAAGTCTATAGAATAAGGGGAAAACACAAAAGTTTCTGGAAAAAAAAAATAATGCAAGTGTACAACAAGAGAAGAGAGGATTATAAAACATATATACACGGAAATAGACGCAAGAGTATTCATACATGTATGTATGAGATGAATTGAGAGAAGTATGAAAAAAATATATGTACATATGTAAGTACAAGGGATCTTACAGACATACATACATACATACGTATAGCTCTGGCCTGGCTGGCATACCTGAATTCTAAATCAACACCTTTGAGACTTTCAAGTGTGACAAAACTTTTTCTCCCTCTCCTCTGTATCCTATACTCTCATTTCTTTTTTTTTCCTTCCTTTGGAAACGAACCAAAGCCCATGGTGAGGAAAACTTGTGAAAAACTCCCTCCCTGTCAAGTACTTATGTACATCTCACAGTGTATTTTAACATAACAACTGTCGAATGACTAAAATACCTTATAGTAACTTTAACAAAACAAAATATCTATCTACTTGAGAGAGATAAAAAAAAAGAAGAGAAGCCGTGCAAATACAACGAGGGGAAAAAAACTAGTCAGTAAGTATATAGTACATCAAAACAAAAATATAATACAAGAGATACACAAAGACAAAAGTAACAAAGACACAATAATATTCGGGTGCAAACAACTGCTCTCTATAGGATAAAAAATTATGAAAAAAAAACTACATGAGAGCACACACAAGTATCTATCTACCTCCAACAAGATCTCTATATACCTACAAAAACTATAGACACACATTGTATACATATTTACAGGGATTCTTGTACGAAAAGTATGGACTACGAAAAGTATGTCCCATATAGTAGGTAGATACCTCACACACTCACACAAGTCTCCAAATTAATGAATATATACTCAGAACTCTATGATCTGTCCCACCAAAGTTATTCCTGGCGAAGGCAATCCATTTCAGCAACTCTTACCTCTCCCATCGTATCCTCTTGTTAAAAACACACATCTTTTTTTTTTCTCTCTACAAAACTCAAACCTAAACTCCTACTTATATAAATACCTATACTTTACATCCCCTCTTATCCTTTTCTCAGCCACTGAATCTACAAAGACGTAATAAGTAACAACACACAGTTGCTGTAGTAGGAGAAGTAGTATCTAGTAATAGTAGAGTATTATACAAACAAAAATTTACCTCACGCCGTTCAGCTTTCCTTGTATGAATTGCTGTATAAATTGCTATCAGCGGAGACATGCTACCTGACGCCAGAAAGAGCCCATGAACATATGTAAACGTAGGATTCGAGGACTTGGAAAAGCCTTTCATTAGAGCAAAAGCAATATCATCTAAAATCATCATCACTATAGTATTGAGAGTATACTTACTTACACAAATCTCCTCCTACGCTTAAAATTTAGGTAAAGATTTCTCAATGCAGTTCCACATCCCGTACCTCTTCTTGTTCGTCTTCTACTTCTTCTAATACTGTTATATGTACAACTACCACTATACTTACTACTACTATCTGATACATACTTCTCCTCTTTTCTTTCCCAAAGTAATTCAGTCTCTTTCAATTTCCATTAGCTCGTATCACGGCTCACGGCATGTCACATACTAGTGTAGTGTGTGTAGTGTGTACTGCGGATTTAGATTCAAACCTAGGGCTTTTATATCATAGGAAAGCCTAACACCAACTTTTCGAATTCATGCCAAGTGGCTGTAACTATCTATGTAAAATGGTACAATCTCTTCTTAATCTAGTTTTCGCTTTCACGCAATCAACGACTAAACTTACCGTAGCACGTTGCTCCTCTATGCTCAACCTTTTCATCCTCCTGTTTTAATGTACTATTCTCTCTCTCTCTCTCTCTCTCTCTCACACATACAAACACGTACATACATATATCCATAGTGCATATATAAACCCATCCCATTACACATATCTACTTAATACCCTTGAATGCTTACGGGTAACTTGGCCTGAGCACACGAGTCCTCTGTCTACATACTAAAGTTACTCTGCAACGAGGCAGAGTAAAACGAGGTAAAAAGAGATTTTTATGTAACGAAGATGAATGGTATCAATTAGAGCTAATTAATTCCCACGAGGCTTTTCTCCAAAGTCCGCACCATTGGGGGATCTTTGAAGCTGTCTAGGCAATTTAATGCGCCACCATATCATAATTTCATCGCTCTACCTACCCTCCTCTTCTCTACTCTTAAAAAGGCTACCCAGCAGTGCAAACAGAGTCTAGTCTACCCATATAATGTCCTACCTTTCGGAGCTCCCCGTCCTACCTACCTACCACCAGCCACCAGGTACCATGTCATCTATACTTTTCCATCCATTGAGCCACGTATCCATGCATAGTGGATTCTTTTCAACATTCCGATTCTCATTATAGCCAAGGACAATTTACCTATATACACACACACACGCACACATACACACACACACACACACATTATTACACATGCATGCTAAAGCACTTACATATAATTACTATAGTTCCATCAGTATGAATTTATATGCATGCATAGAGACCATACTCGGGACACACTCTGCAGGTAAAATTTCTTTTCATCCCTCCTAATGAAAAGGTTCGTGTGGAAAGTTTTTACCTATGAAAACCCACGTAGTACAGTAGAAGTCCCAGTAATCTTCCTATCCTCAGCAGTTTTGAGAGCATCAAGCATGTAGGCATTAGACTACTTTACTCAAAGGCTCTAATATTATACACGGAAGGAATGGATATACGTATCTACATATGTATGTACACACACATATATATGTGTAGACTCTACTCTACTAGTAGAATCACAGTGGTGGTATGCACATTTATGCGGGAAAGTAAACTGACACTGTAGGACACCTTGTTTTACATACTTTTTTATCTAACAACAGACATTCATGTAATTATATCAGGAAAGATGGAAGACTTTAGTAACTGTTCTCCAACTACATGTGTACACCATAATCTTGAGAAGAGCCCGTTACAACCACGTTTGCTCCTTGGAGACTTCCTCCTTAACAATCATGTATACTCTCTTAGGAGCTTTTTTCTTACATTACAGTCCCGAGTTTTACACGTTCAGCCAGTCTTCCATGGAGTGGTTACAAACAATGTTCGTACATATGCATATACACATATCTATCTACCTTCGTATGTGTACTCCACATGAAACTCATCCACCCATCCCGGGCACACAGTGTTACACAAACTATGTCCATAATAATAATATGAGAGGCTATATTCCACATTTACCTTCCACACACACACACACATACACATACATATAGGTATGACTCAAGGAGACGAGAGGAAAGGTATGTGCTTGCTACATCTGTACAGACAGGCTCTTGAGGATGCCGGAGGAAGGGAATGCATATGTAATTACTATATGTATCTACGGAGGAGGTGATAAAGATGAGAGTGAAAAAGGTATGTAAATGGAGCCTATGTTTTCCCTAAAACCTTCATGTGTTTGTACAACTAAATCCATTAACGTTCCATTTATTACTTTTGCAAATAGTTGAGAGAAAAGTTACAAAGGCTCTCACACTCTAACTTAATGGCTGGGTACATAACCTCAGTCAGTGCTGTAGAGAGGGAGGTGAGTAAGTACTTGACATAGAAAAGGCACAGGGAATCTCGGCCCCGGCCGAGAGCCGTCCTTTTGCCCGACTTTCCAAAGGACACTCGGAAGTGGTGTAGAGACGGAAGGTAGATACTACATACATACATAATTATGTATGTATCTACAGACACACAAAAAATCCTTAACAAAAACGTCAAAAATCTTCATATGAGAGTATTTTATAATGAAAACCAGGACTCATCCTGAAGTGACGAGGAAAAACCTTTGACTCTCCATACTAATTCCGGGGGAACAAACTAACAGTCATTTCTTCTCCGGGGTTCAAGAGAATTCTCTAAAACTCGGAGTTTCCGACTTGAGCATCATCCTACCCATTATACATTCTCAGGTCTCTCAGCTCCCCAATGCATACAGATCTGTACTCTTCTGTGCATGGACCATGGAGATGGAGAAGTTTCCAAGGTATAGTGATCCTGGGCTACAAGCATGTCAGGAGTGAGCAAAGGGAGTTTATAAAGTAAGGGAAATCCCTCCAAAAACAGTCTACTCACAGAGTGAATAAATGAGCTTTGTCTAATTTTAGGCACCTGGCTGGCATTTGACCATCATCATTATCTATCTTTCTTCGCTCGTCTCTCTCTCCTCTCTCTCTCTCTCTCTCTCTCTCTCTCTCTCTCTCTCTCTCTCTCTCTCTCTCTCTCTCTCTCTCTCTCGTCGTCTACCTCCACTCACTTGGAGATTTCATATTGCATTTTCAAGGTGTAGCTTATTACAGTTCACAGGATCGGAATCTGTTTCTTTGCATGCCTTCCCTTCGAGACTCAAATTGCTCCATCCTGAAACTCCATAAGAAAAACTTGGGAAATTCACAGGAGGAATTTCCAACAACATCATCATCACTATAGCTTCAGTCTCACTTCCTCACAGTAGTAGAACTGTATATCTGTAGGAGGGAAGCAAGTCAGAGGGGAAAAGGAGACGACGGAGCTACACTATACTATACATAGTTATATCTCGACATATAGGAAGAAGAGCACACGAGAGGATTAAATGGCGCGGTGAGCCATCAACCTCGATCCTTACTACTTGCCAAGAGGAGGTGTGTGCATATAGGAAAGTATCATCGAGAGCAGGTAAGGCATTCACAATTGGTTGACTCCACGGCCTACACCCTGATACAAACTTAGGTGCATGGGAAGCAATTCCACTGGGAATGATTTTATTCCGAGAAAATAGTGACTCAATGTGTCCATGTATACTTTATACCTGCAATCTTCCACGAGAACCCACATTTCTCCACTCCAGCTTCTTCTCTAAAGTTATCCCTCTTTCACAAGTCCCTCGTACCTATACACACACACACACACACTCATACATACATGAGAGGTGAGACATAGTACATAGGAAGATATATACGAAACAAGACCCAACTGTGCTTGTGCATGTGGAAGAGAGCAGTACTCGCTATAGATATTTAAATACACAACGAGAGCATATATATGTATGTACTTGTGAGACTCCTGACTTTCCCAAGTTTATAACAGGCCGTTGAGTGCTTCTTAGTTTTACATAGCTTTGCTGTTTGTCAAATCTACCATTCCACATTACAAACTCTCTCCGTTCCGCCCATCTCACAGTCTACAGAGTTTAAAATGCAACACGGAACATTTTATCTGGGGACACTTATCATAAATTATAGAAAACTAGAGTTACAGCAGGAAGTATGACGATTAGTGCCCCAGCCCCATCCTTATTTTAAAAGAATACACTCGCAATCATACAGGCAAATATCCTACATATTGTACGACAGATATAATTATATATATTTATATGCATCCGCATGTTGACAAAAAGGTCAGTGTAATACATATTTGAGCTTTCGAGTGTAGTGTGTTGAAAATCCAAGAATATATCCCATCACTCAAACAAGCAAGCTTTTACTGAAACTGTAGAAACTATCAACTCTCAAGCCTCATCAATATCTATCTATATCTACACATTACATGAAAGCACTAACAGAACTAATCGAAGCATAAGGAAACACAAGGTTCCAAATAAATCCCAACAAAAATAACACAACGGAGGAAAAATGTTAACCTCAATGTATAATTATCCATAGAAGTATTGACTTTTCCATGAACGCATGCACTCATACAGAAAAAATAACTACAAAATACGACCATACACACACAAACACACACACACTGATACAACAAAACATTAAAAGAAAAAGTTGTCAATCGTATTTAACTTCCGTTTAGTCCTCCTTCTATGAGTTGGTAATGGATAGTATGGGATATGCACGTTATGTAATATAAATTTGAACCGTGTTTTAAGTCCATACTCCATACTAACTCCACAGCATCCCTGCACACTTGATCTATACAGAGTTGATGGTGGTTTATGAAGCGGCCAAAAAAGGGGTACATATGAATAGAGAAAAGGCTCAACAATACAGAAATGAATGAGTATTATAATCAAGGCTTATTCCATCCCTGTTCCCTATATATTGAGCCATAATATGGGAAGAGTGAGAGAGTGACTGTGAGTGTGTGTGTGTGTGTGTATGTATGTGTGTGTGTGTGTATTCTATATGTGCTGCTCCGGTTTAACTTCCATCATATTATGATTGAAGGTATACATAGCTCAGAGTGAAGGAGAGTAACAACTCCCCCCAATTCCAGTTGAGTTGGCTCATTGTGCGCAAATCCCGTGAATCATTGGACATTTTTCCCTTGATGTGATCGTGAACGTGAGTGAGTGAATCCCACATTCCCCCAACCTAAAGCAGTAGATAGGTATAGGAAGAACAGTTGGTACTTTAAGTAGAATATAGACTGTGGGAGAGAAAGAGAGAGAGAGAGCAGGAGTGAGAGAGAGAGAGGAGGAAGCAGCCCGACTACCTGCCGCGATTCGTTTTGTCCGCCATCGAGAAAGATTCCCCCTTTTTCCGTCCTATTCTACCTCATCTCCGACCCGAATCGCCGCATTACGTTGACTTTTCGCACGTGTTGCCATTAGTTCCACGCTCAATGTCGTTATCATTTCAATAACATTTTGGAATCAAGCCACCGTCCATTCATCCTTTCTTTTAACAATCCTTGTTCCAGCTAATGTGTACACGCTTATATACGGAAGACTCACAGGGAGACTCACAGAGTCCCATGTCGTAAGTATGCCTCAGATCATTTCCTCTTCATATCTATCTACATCCCAAAATAGTGTGTGGAGATACGGGAACGGATCATCATGAAATCCAGCCTTACTTGCATTATAATGATGACCCTCCATAGTCAGCATGCCCTATCCCCTTCCCCCCCATATAGAGTCTATCTATCTATATTTGTAAGACCTTCCTTACACCCAACCATTCGACAAGGTGCAGAACTGATTTCACGCACGATTTTTATCAAAAATCTCCAACGATATTATGGGGACGAGTTTCAAATATCCTCCTTCCCATTACTATTTCCCAAAACCTACACCGTCCCAACAAGTCCCAACACTATCTATCTAAATACTGTACTACTATCCCCCAACATCCACATTAAACGTAACACAGTTATCTCTGAAATAATAAAACTTACTATTATTTCAACCCGGAGTAGAGATCTCTATGATCACATACATACATACATATGTGCATATACATAATTACGTCATAACATACTAGCTGAGCAAAAACACCATAGTTTTTAGCCCTGCATATAAAATTTTACTACGGGACAAAACCTTGCTGTTTCCCAAAATTATATATTTATTAATTATGGAGTTAAAAGTTTACAACGGAACACACATGATGTTAAGTCCCGCTAAAACTCCTATATAATGAAACCATGAAAATTCTTGGAAGTACACAGTTTATAAGGATGCTGTGCTCCCAGGCCCTGGAATCACCGGCTGACATTATTGAGCCCCGTGAACGGGAAGGAGAGAGGGAGAGACTGAGTTTGGAGAAACTTTACAGAGAAACCGCCGTCGATATAAAGCTAAAGACTAGTAGCCCAAGGTGTAATCATGACGTTCTTTAAAGGAGTTTTGGTTTGTGATGAAAGCACCGCCTGTCTACTTGACGTCCTCTTCGCTTGCCTTGTTGGCTCCGCATCCTACTACTCCCAGAAGTAGTAGTAGTCGTCGTCGTCGTAGTCATAGTAAACCGTGGAGGCACACAACCGAGAGCTTGAGCCCCCCTTAAAAATCCCATATCTATAAAGGTGACATTACCTTTATACTTGGCTATAAGTTATGGATCTTGATTGAAGAAAACGAGTTCCACTCCACAGCTTTGAATTTTCCCTATATCAACCCAATAGTAGGAGCTCGTCCAAAGCTTGAATAAAGCCATGTAAAGCTACTCATCGTGGTTACGAGCCCAAAGGAGAAGTCAAAGGAAGAAACTCCAGGAGGAAAAAAAAAAAGAAGAAGCTAACCAATTTTATGTTTCTTCTGGCTTCAAGAAGGTAAGGTGAGTTAAATCTGTGTAGTATACCATGTAATATAGGTACATACATACTACATATATACATAAACACAGATTCATGTAGAATCAAAGATACGTAGCACACAGCTACATATGTATATAAAGCTAACACAGCCAAAAAACAAGAGAGCACATCCTTGAAAACCTTCCATTTTCTTCCTGCATATACATACAAAAACATATGTCTCCCAAACCAAACAGCATCTATCCAGCGTACAGTAACATAGACCCTATACTTACATACATGAGACCTACCGAATCCTTAAAGCCATACAGAATAGAAATTGATTTGCGATATCTCCAGTCGATAAAGCTTTCTCTGATAACCCTCCTCAGACCGTCTTCATTGGAAGTCTCTGAAGGGAAACGCCGTAACCGTCCCTATATTGTTCTAATAAATTCTTCAGCAATATTGAAATTTAAACAATATAGCCATAGCCACGTACGCACATTTCCCCTTCCCTACTCTTCTTAACCTTATATATATATCTATATATAGATACATACATATACATATATAAATAGAATATCCTTCATATACATGTCAAGATGAAGAAGTCCCAAGCGAGCCAAAACAGAGTATTTTTTTTGTAAGAAATCGTCCAGTCGAACAGCACTGAAAAGAATTATCTCCTAAGATTACATAACTGAATTGAAAAATCCTTCCCTGAAAATCTTTTAAATCAAGTTAGACTCCAAGAAGTCAGTCACAATCCTTAATAAATTGCCCTCATCAAAAGATCACATTAGCCGATGAGATTCCTGACTACCGGATCAATCACAGCTCCGCCGAAGTACACAGAAACATCCCTTCTGACCCGATGCAATTTTCCCTACAACAATCAATATATGACGAAGGTACATAGTAGGGTTCTGAGTCCCGAGGATTGGCGGGAGAGCGGGTGGAGGAGATTGAGCGGTAGAGAGAAAAAGAAGGAGAAAAGTACAAGAAAATAATTTGATGATCAATAAAAACCCTTGATTTTAGGGAGTTGAGGAGATAAATCAAGGATTTATCATGTGATTACTAGCCAAGTCAATAAGTCTTCAACACGGTAATAACCCATTAAAAATAAAATAGTCATCCATCAAACAACAAGTCAAGAAAAAGAAGCAAAATCCGTAGGAAAGGAGTGAGTCAGAGAGAGAGAGAGATGGTGAAAGAGGGAGAAAGATGGAAAACATGAGAAGTTACATGTTTCCCGTCTGCCTTACATGCATTCTTACAGGAAAAAAAAGACTCAAAAGAGAGAGAGAGAGAGAGGAGAGAGAGAGAGAGGAGAGGAGAGAGAGAGAGAGAGAGTAGTAGTACAGCAACGAGTAAAGTGACAGGCCTATTATGGCAATCAACAAAGGCCGTACCAGATAGATAGATACTCAAGTTCCATTTCATTCAGTAGCGTAAAAGGTCTCTAAGAGGCAGAAGATTGCAATGAAGAGGAAAGGAAAATGAAAAATTCAAAGGTAGCAGGAGAGAAACAGTGATGGATACTAGTAGTAATCGTTTACTGGCGAATATTTTTCTTCATCTATACAATCCTCTAAAGCCACTCACATCTCTCGCTCGCTCTCTCTCTCTCTCTCCTTCCTCTTCTCCCACAACCCTCAGCTTCTTTTCCTCCATCAAAATACTACGAGCTACCTTTTTATATTCGATATGTTCCCTAAAATTGACTACAATAAACAAGGTCTTAAAGTAATCCTCAACAAATTTTTTTTCCCTCCTTGCTTTCTCTTCTCCTGACATTAAATCCCGACCGCCCACACGTAAACACTTTCGGACGGAATACACAGACTCCCTTGACAACATCCAATTTAATAATTATCCCTGCAACCATTCCGTCTGCAAGGGGCTCCTCAAATTATATTAAAATTACGTATAGATACATCTACAGTAATAGAAGCAGCAGAGCAGCAACAAACCTGAGCTGTTAAATTAGTTCCGCTTAATTAATGAAATAAATTAAACCCTGAGGGACTAATTTTTAAATACCTAAAAATCTTACTTTTCCCTTAACTTGTATTACCAACGGATACGGACAGTATACTGCATCCCTAATGCAAAACTTGGGAGAATGCATGTCCCTTTTGCAGCAATTGCTAAAGTGCTTCTTTTAACCTATTGCAGTTTTTTCCCACACAAATTGTAAAATGCTATCAATATGTTCCTGGTTCCTCAAACACTCTCCTACACGTCGAAATCATTCATGGCACGGATAAGTAATTATTATAATTTATTACAGTTTCTAAAAAAAATCGAGGAGTAAAAATAAAACTTGGGAGGAAGGCTTGCACTATTTCGTTTAGTATGAGCGAGGGCAGGTACACCTTGAACAAACAAACCCCTGGGCACCTTTACTCCTTTGAACTCCAGCCATAAAAAAATCTTGTGAGAGGAGATAGGAGAGGAGACGTATTACCTCAAAACATCCCGATCCAATACGTTACATGGCTAGTTTCCCAACAGTGAACGACTGCACACAATAACTTTTGGAAAGGTACATAGATCCATGGCAGGTAAGGAAAGTTAAAAGGAAAACAAGGAAAGTTCTTCTCTTACATCAACTTGTTCCTAAAAGAGGTTAATGGGAAAAGCTCAGCGTCTGATAATAGTCTGCTCTCACATCTTGTCCCTATCATCAACAAGAGCAAGTACAACGAGAGAGACAGAGAGCGAAAAAGAGAGAGAGAGAGAGAGAGAGAGAGAGAGAGAGAGAAACCATACATTCAAGTACCTTTCTTATCCATTTGTATCTAAATGCATTAGGTATCTCGAACATGCATTATTTTATATGGGCAAAATCCTACTCAACAGACTTTCCATCCAAAAACAGTTTCCTACAAAAACTACACTGCACAACATATGCTCAAAGAAATGCCCATATCTACCCATACATGCTTGAGTGTAACGAGACGTAAACAAAAACAACAGCACACATGAATTCCATATTTTATTATATATATCTACAGCATTACCATTTAAGTAGTAATAAGAGTAGCAGAAATATAAAAATAAAATAGGAACGAAAAGGTAAGCTCCCACTATAGAGCTAAAGAGGAGAATGAAAGCCACACACTCCCCCCTCCCTGCTACTCTACTTTAGCTTTTCACTTTATCTCAAAAGCTCTTATGGCACGAGGAAAAATCTAATGCACATTACATCATCCATCCCTTTCCATGAGTATTTTCTTCAGGAATTGGTCTCAACGATGAATGCCAGAAAGAGAGAGAGAGAGAGAGAGAGAGCAGAAAAATATCAAGAGGTAAACTTCAACCATACAACACACAGAGGTAGTACAGAATAGTAGTAAAAAAAAGGAGAGCCTCTTTAACAGAAACAGGTTAGCGGAAAACAACAGAGCATGACTCTATTCCTTGAGTAGGTAATTTTCCATTTATATCCACCTACTAGCCATGAGAGCTCACACTATGAAAATATATGGGCGTCTGTACCATAAGTGCATATGCATGTAACCGGAACATAGCAATAAGTAAAAGGTAGGTTGGTCTTGGTCTGTCCGTTAACAGTCACATACATACATACATATGTACATAGTAGGTAGTCCCGGACGGAAAGGAATTTATTCCATGTACGTTACTCAATAAGCTCTCCAAGCTCACATATACATCCTCTTATATATTACTCTCCCTCATATATAAAATATATAATTATAAGTATATATACATATAACTGGATACATCCCAGTAGTTAGTGTAGGGAGTAGGTAAGCACTCAAGCCTTCCTCTCTGACTTCTGTGTGTAAATGCTGAGTGAACATGAAATAGCCATTTTTTTCTCTCCTGCTCTTTCCACCTGCATTTCGCCCAATTAGATAAAAGATCGATAAATAAGAAGAAGAAAGCCAAAGAAAAAGAAGAAAGAGTCAAAAAAGAACGCGAGGAGAAAGAACAGGGGAAAAAGAAGAAGACAAAGAACACCGGGATTTCCCTCTCTCTCTCTCTCTCTCTCTCTCTCTCTCTCTCTCTCTCTCTGGTATTATTATTATTACCATGCAACTAGCATTACCTATACTTCGTCCTCCTTTTAACAAGTTCTCATTCTATCCAAAGTTATGTAACGACTCGGGGTTCTACCTTGGCAGGTGAACTTCGTGGCAAGTCTTCCTTGCTACCCTATAACCTTACATTTACTTTATTAAGCTGGAATGAATGGTAGTTTCTAATTCTTGTTCTATTTAAGACTTCCTTGTGTGGGAAGACACTCCATCTGAGTGACTTACATCCCATGTGTATATACGCTAAGTATCTATCTTCCTCTTATATTAGCAGATTAGGAAGGTCCAGGCTTGAAGTAGACACAAATAATTACCTACATATTTGTTTCCTAGGAAAGCCCACGTAAAAGTTCCATTCTCTCCAACTACAATAGGAGGAGGAGGAACTATAAACAAAGTAATATATAAGAGACAGTCTCCTCCACAGAACTCATCCGCTTAATACAAGGAAACAAGTCTACACCTAGTAGTGATTACATTAGGAAGAAAACGTGTTTGCTTCTCAGCTACAAGCTGACTGATACTTTCTCTACTCAATACTCCCATGTAGTAGTACTGGATACCCACATGAGTATCCTTCTTAAACCTGCCCATCTGGAAGGTTAGTTTCTCTTTGGGAAGAGCAAGTTGCCAGGCAGGCACATTGTGAGAAGACGAAGAAGAAGAAGAAGAAGCTTCAGAGGAGAAAAGGTTTCGAGGGATAGGAGAGTGAGAGAGAGAGAAAGAGAGAGAGAGAGAGAGATAGACGGAGGAACGAGAAGAGAATGAAAAAAGGAGAGAAACCAGTCAGCGAGTGTAATTCTCTGGAGACTTGGTATTAATTGGATGAACCGAAGACTAATACTATGGCCAAGTTCCATTGTCACACCTGTGACCGGATTAGACCAGAATTCCTGAGTCTCTCTATCGACGGGGATAAAGACAGATATCTCCACTCATTTCTTTCGTCTATTTCCACACTACCCCATACCGTGCCTCTCCTACTTTTACTAGACACACTCTCGCTAATTCCCAATTTTATTCCTCCTAATGCTTGTTTTCCCCTGACGCTTCTTTCTATCTCTCCTTTTTCTACCTTTTCTTCCTCCTCCTCGTCCGTCCCAATCCCACTACAAACCTCTGTACATACTCCTATTCATCCCACTATAAAACACGTCACACCACAGAACGTAAAATACTTTTACAGATACTACTACTACTACTACTCTCTCCCAACTTCATCACATCTCTTGGGGGGGAGGGGGGTTGTAGCGGAAATACTGGATTCCAAATGCCTATTCTACATATCTACACCTATAGAAATACAACCGTCTGCATACAGATAGATAGATAGTCAGATAGATAGATACCTTATGCTATAAACAGGTACAGTTTGCCAATATTCCCAAAAAGGAATCGTCACAAAAAGGAAAACTATGTATACACAAGACAAAAGGGAACTGCTTCAATCTTCAAACATTTTATGGCTTGTGACTCACCTGTCACAGGCTGTGCGTCCCATTAAATTCTTACCATTTGCCGGTCCAATATTTGTTTTTACCAAAATACTCATACCACACCCCATACAACTTGAATGATCCAATCATCCGCCATATAACCTGTAGACTAAACAGTCCTGTTAGGAAAACAGCTAGAAATACAGCTCTAACCCTATTACAGACCTGGTCTATCTCCTCTATCTCTGTACCGGAGGAAGATAAGAATTCTCTACAGACCAAGACGCAGTGGTGGATACTCTGAAGAGAAAAGTAACGAGAAGTAACAAGAAACACAAGAGGGAGAGAGAGAGAGTGAGAGAGCCAGGGAGTGAGGGAGAGAGAGAGAAGGTTAGCTGGAGAAAAAGTTGGTCGCCAAGCCTACCATAACAATTTGGGTTAAGTTTTAGTATCATTCAGACAAGTAGTCCATTGTGTGGTGGTGAAGGTAAGGCGACTGTGAAACATTTGAAAAAGCCTCAATGAACATAATGGGGCGTTATAAAAACCAAGGTGGACGCTCTCATCCCATGTTACACAATCTGCGCAATAAAATTAAGCGCACCTGTCTGAGCCTCACAGTGTATCCACAAGGAGTACCTTACAGCAATCGGGGTAATAGTAATACTACTTTTAGTACCACCACTCTCCCTCCCCCCTCCACCACCCCCCCCCCCCTCCCATACTTTCCTTGTCTTTCAAATCTATAGTATTTGTTTTTAGCGTATTATATCTACATATATAACTACTAAGTAAGAAGTGGTGGACGACAGGGAAGCAAAGGAAACAAGTAGAGAGTGAGAGCGCCAAGAAAAGCAACCCGTCTCATATCTTACTTAAACTCTGACATGGGGAATGGTGTGTCCATAGTAACCTGGGAAGAGAATCACTTGATTTGATAGGAAAAAGTTTGCTCGTCGTCTCCGTCCGTTCCCTCCATGTCGTGGCATGGATGTATGTATATTCACATGAGTTTTCTCTCTCTCTCTCTCTCTCTCTCTCTCTCTCTTACATTCTGATGGGAGAAGAGTTTCGTCCCCGTCGTTCTTTTGCTTCTACACAACTATCATACTACGACTGTCGTCGGTCCGTGTGGAGAGCCATAATCGTTTAATGTAATGTCTCTCTGTGTGTGTAAAAGGCATGAGGAATAAATACACACACAGGGATTCCACTCCAGTCCATGACTCTCCTCAGGATAGGATGCAAAAGAGTATCTCCTCTCTCCATCAGACCCACCTCTCCGTTTAAACCATACTTGAATGTATTGATAAAAAGTATGATGAGCCCAGGGCCGGACAGTTACTTTTAGTACAACAACCCAGCAAGCACCCACGGAGGTAACAAACTTTATAAACAATGTAACTTAATACATAAAATCTTCATCTCTCCACTACTCCTTCTCCTCCAGATCATATCAACCGCAAGTACTCTACTGGCTTTCTAGTACTCCAAATACTACACATCCAATATCTATAGATATCTACTCCAAGGAATTTAACGTAGATACACTGAGGAAAGAGAAGAAGGCTCGAATCAAATATTGGGACCCACTCTCACCCCTACACACACATCTACATTAAATCAACGAGTAACTCTACACTGGATATTTAGCCCGAGAAAAAAAAAGAAGAAACTTTTATACATGGACATTACAAGGACGAGATCTAATTCCCAAGCAATTACAATCCCTATACTCTCATGACTCTCCCGCTCTCTCTCTCTCTCTCTCTCTTCATCAATGAATCTCTTCGCAATTCACAGTAGTTTTCTAACAAGGGAAGAACAGACCCAAAGCCGCAGTCTATTTCCTGCAAAAACGGACGCCAAAGAAATTCATTCCTCTTTTCCTACCACCGCCCAAATACCTATCGATTCTTGAAATAACACTCAAGCCGCTCTCATCGTCTAAGTATAAAGGTAGTAAACTCTAATAACTGCACTATATACAGCTTCCCTGGACATCAACTTGACCCAAGTAAGTAGTATACAGAGCATCACCAAGTAATAAACTCAGGGATAGCAGAGCTATGTATGTAGTGTCTATCTACATGTAGATATGTACGTATGACTATAATGGAGGTTTCTCTAAGGATGTACACAATAGTGTATGTACTCTCGAGTCTAAAGGAAATATTTAGTTCACGACTCAGGGTAAAGTATACAGCCAAGTATTTGCATTCGTTTGATTCTTACAAGTTGATATCGTTCGGAATGGACGGTAGTCAAACAGAGCCAAATGCCTTGGCGTCGACCATCTACAACCTCTGATAGAATCTCCCTCCGCCAATATATTGGCATCTCGAATGGTTGTCTGTACTTCTTAGGTCTTCGCTTCTTCGTGAGCACTTCCAGTAAGTCCACACATTGGAGCATTACATACATACATGAGAATACCTATATGACCGTCCTAGTATTATGCTCCAGTATGTGGCAGTAATCTGGGTCCAGCGAAGCATCCCAGAGCCAAAATAGAAGAAGAAAGCCTTGGCGTCTACATGTGAAAATGTGATCTCCCTCTGATTTCTACCAAGATTTCTGTCTAAACATGGGGCTTAGTTCAACTCCTCTCAACTGCATAATGCACACTGATACAGCTACATTTATCTTGAACGTGGAGAGAGAGAGGAGAGAGAGAGAGATACAGAGACAGAGAGAGAGAAACACCAAAAAAGAAGGGCAGGGGCATTCTATTACATACCCAGCTTTGACTTCCGACTGGGATAAAACAAACGTCAATCATAATTTGTTCAATTGTGAAAGCAATGTCAGAAAACACTTCCGCTCAAACATTTTCATTATACATGATTTCACGCCTTTTACATATACATATGTAGATATACATATGTATGTATGTACATTCAGAGAATTCCGCTTTAACTGGAATGCACTTGATGCACTTGATTATACACATTTAGCATGTTGGAATTCAGCATCAATTTTCTGTACAAAAACACCCATGTGTAGGGCAAATATGTCAACTCCGTTTCAGTTTCCAATAAGAAGACAAATTCATCCCACATCTCTGGACTTTGTTGCTCCGAGAACCTTGGGTAATTTCCCCACTGAAACCAAATGGAATTGATGATTTGTGTATGGAAGCAATAAGTTTTATATGCATGATGTAGTAATAAAACAAAACAAACGTCTCTCACAGAGAGAATTATGGAAGTAAATGGGGAAAAGTTTGACTCCCACCACTACGACTAGTACAACTTCACCACATTATTCTTCCGGGCTAGATGCCGTGCGGATTTTGTATCTGGGCTACCACCATCTTCTAGTAAATACTTCCACATACAGAGAGAGAGAGAGAGAGAGGGAGAGAGAGGGAGAGAGAGAGAGAGAGAGAGAGAGAGAGAGAGAGAGAGAGAGAGAGGAGAGGGAGACAGGGAGAGACTGAGAGAAAAGACAGACTTTTGGTCAAAGTTTCTTGAGCCGCACGTTACGTTAAAGCTAACCAAACCACCATCTTGTCCTAAAACTTTTCCATGAACATTTACCCCCTTGAACAACTTGATAATAAACTGACATCCGCACATAAGTAGGTACATGATGACCAGAGTACAGAAAGGAGAGTCAGGTTCACTTCCGGGTACTTGGCCATCAAGAGTTCAACGATAGCTTTGTCATCCTTCTACGACTACACAAGGATCTATTGGACTCTGCATAGTAATACCCCTCCAATGCATACCTTCATGACTGAAAGCACAAAATCCAGAATTTGGTGACTATATGTGTGGGTATGTCCCAAGTCAGAGCCCTATATGTAGATATATGTATTACCCACCCACCTACAGTCTCCACAAACTTGAGGAAAGACCTCAACTGAATTACAGTATTCCCAGTAGGTATTCTCTTACAGTCATCTAAAAGCAAACTATTGCTTCCACTGAAAATAAAAAAGAAAACTTAGCATTTTATATGGATTTCAAGTTTACTACATCCACCAAAAAAAACATACGAGAGTCGGAGAGTCGGGGAAGGTAAAACCTCTATCAAGTAACTACAAAATCCTGGTAATCTCTTGGATTGAAACATCAAAATAGTCATTTCCATCCGAATTCTACTTTCCAAGTCAAATCTGTCGTATTCACTACCATGTAAGGAACTAGTACTACACATTAGAGGTACGTCGACTGTCGACACATGAAATACCTAGAGGAATGACGTTCGGAATAAAGTTAACTTTTTCATAGCTGGTTGACTCTCTCTCTCTCTCTCTCTCTCTCTCTCTCTCTCACTCACTCACTCACTCTCTCTCAGTGCGTCTACATACTTTTAGCAATGCTCCTCCAAACAGGACCAGAGAATGACTGCTGACTAACTAAAAAGTTAAATTTAAGCACCTGCCATTAGGGAAAAGCATAACTTTTTCATCGGTACGAGGAGCAAGTATGTATGCAGTTAGAGGCAGGACAGCTGGAGAGATTAAAGATGACAACTTCCAGTTATACGTACTTTTGGCGGCAATCCCCTTCAACATTCCCATTTCGGATTGGAGATACAGTACAAGTAGTAGCGTATCTGTGTTTACTACTTGTTACAAAATTACTCTTTGAATTAGGACAGCAGTATGGTAGCAAGGTAGCGGTAGCTTTTTAGAGAGATATTCCTTACACCATTGTAAAGACACGGCCTAGAAATAATATTGTGGGAATAGAGAGTAGTGGAGCAGTAGTAGTCGTCGTCGTAGTAGTAGTAGTAGCTTTAGCAGTAGTAGAAGTCAGAGAAGAATGAGTCGGAGAAACAATCATATCGCACATGTTTTCCCATCTGCCTCATTCCCTTCTAATGAGTTAGCTGGGTGTAATCAAGTAAAGGCTGCTGCTGCTGCTGCTACAGCTACAGCTACAGCTACTACTACTATTCCTACAGCTCCTGGTAATGCTGGAATGGATGAAAAATACCCAGTAGACATGTGATTACGATTAGATGAACGAGAGGCACCTCTCTACTTCATCCAGCCTACAGTAGTACAATTATTGATGCAGTTACAAGAGCAAAACACTCCCTATCAAAACATATAATTACTGTCCAACGTCCAACCACTCAGCCATGAACACCTCCCTGTGTACACCCTCGTTTAACTCCACCGCAGCAGCAGAGACGACGTCTCTTCTCCTACCATAACTCCAACAACAAGGCCGCCATCTTCAAGGACTACTCACTCATACAAAGAGTAGAGTAAATGCGCCATCATATCTTGTCACTCTACTATGTATAATTACTTATAAGTACATAAAACTAAAAACTTTACCTTGTTAAATTATAGGAATCAGTCCAGAAGAGGTAATGTTTAGAATTCTGTCAACTTTTAAAATGTGGACCTACTATAAGAATAGTCATAGCCAATGCTCCTACTATCACAACGCACCCACCTTGACATTATCCAAAGCCCCCCGCACAATAACAACAAAACCAAGTCACAATAGTAGAGATAGTGGACAGAGTAAGTTTTCCAAGTCCGGGAGTAGCTCCAACTTGGCTCATCTCATACTACTGTAGAACAACCAGTTCCATGGAAGGGCGATGAGGGAGGATGTTGGATGTAGCAGGAAGGGGAAGTTGACATCATATGGGGTGTCATGCTGCAGTTATCGTTACTGGACACTCGTCTTTTTCTCTCTAACACATGCAGTCCCTATAAAATTGCTACCTCAGGCATATTCCTTCATTATTACTAGTATATATCACCAATGGACGCTATACATACATAATTACATAGGTATATATACGAGACTGCCTCCACTAGTGCAAGCTTGCTCCATGTATGTATGTATGTAATTACAGATTACAGCCTACTCGCATATATGTACCTACATACCTTACAAAGGCCGGAGCAATCCCCATTAAACCCACTCGATAGTCCCATCCGGACCAATTTTTGAGGACTGCATTATGTAAAACAGGGGCCCAGCGTCCATCTCCTCGTCAAGACATAAGGGAAGAGTCTCGACGGAGCAAAAGAGATGTATTCAGAGAGAAACAACTCAAACATTCCATTCTGTTCATGGAAAATGGTCCGCACTTTCCATCATGACTCCCTGCAGAACCTGCTCACCGTAAACTTCCTTAAAACGATCCCCTCCCTAGCTTTCCCTGTAGTCACTTTTAACAACCCCTTTACTAGGAAACCCCTGGTCAGATGTGAACGGTAAGGATGTGAGTGGTGAAAAGTGCGGGTATTTGGAAAAAAAAATACAGAGAAAAACTGACCCCAGAATATCCCCCCTCCCACAAGTGGGATCTACACACACACACACTTAGATTAATCCCATGACCTTGCCGTTATTCATAAGTTCACCTCCATGACTACATCAATTATGAGCTGAATACATGTCAGAGTATCATGAGGAGCTTGAAGGGAATCTACAAATGTAGCACCTCACTGGAGCAGCCCACTACCTACCTACTATGACCGGAATACAGACCAAGAATATTACGGACTCGTTACTCCATGCCCGACGGTAAGTAAGGCTCCGAGACTGGCGCCGATCTCACGTCATTACTCATTCTCTAGTGGAAGTTCTCGCTCATTTTCTGATTAGCCCTCACCATACTTGTATCAGTCCTTGTACAATTCCACCTTTCTTCCCAATCCTGCCTTCTCCAGGATATCCATTAGGGTTCCTAAAAATCAATTCATTTCCTCCTGGCTTATCTAAATTGCTCAAAGCCAGAAAAAACAAGGTTTCTCTATTTTTTTTTTAAGAAAGACAGGAGGGGGCAGAAGTTCTTAGGAGAAATCTCCAGGAAAAATATATTTGCTTTGTAGTTTTTCCCTGGAATCAAATACCCACAACATATGTACCCCGACAGAGTACCTGTACCTATACATACCTTCACAACTTCACATCTCTAGTAAAGTAGCAAAAATATATAACTCTAGACAAACATATGAACATACATATTTATTCCCTTCATATTATTATCTATCCTATCCTTCCGCTCGTATATTTTGGCGGAGATTTCAAACGGCACAGTATGAGTTGAACAAGGTCCTTATATACAAATGCTCTCCATGTAGCTAAAACGTTTTCTCATGCTAAAAAAAAAAATCCCCAACGTGCAGTAAGTAAACAAATAGAAACATGTACCTAGAGACCGCAGAGGAAACAGTTTCAAGTTACTCTCCATTGGCTCAAGAGGGAAGTGGAGAGAGTGTGTTTGTAAAAAAAATGAGCAACCTGAGATGATTCGTTAATAAAACTAGACAGGAGACTTATACTTACTGCCTCTCCCCGAGTCTACAGGAATGCATACTTGAAGAACAGTTTTTTCACACGGGGCCCCAACCACATACAGTACACCTAGGACAACTCACGTAAGACGGTAATTTGAATCAAGCTACGTGCACCTATAAAACATTCGTGAAGCTCTCCTACACGGGAGAATGTGATAGAATATTTCGTGTACATAGGATACAGATACAGATACAGATACAGATACATTCCTGAAACAGTGAAATAAGAATCTAAGAACACGCGTGAGGAAATGAAATGAAATGCAATGTGTGTGTACAGTCAAAGTATAGTCGCAGTTTGGAAAAAGTTCAAAAATTAAACACTGACGACGATTTCAGATTCTTTCCACGCATCGAGTTGACAGGGAAAAATGCCATTTCAACTCCACAGGTCGTTGTGGTGCACTTTAGTGAGTGGCTTCTTCTTGATTTTTTCTTCATCCTTTTATACCTAATATCCAGTAGTGGTAGGTTCAGTAGAAGTATCTAGTACTATACTTACCTTCTTCAATTCAACCTTACTCTATGTATGTATGTATCTACAACTTGTACAAAACTAAAGGGGAATCATGGGATGGAGAGGAGAAGAGTGAGAAGAGAGAATGAAAAAAAGAAGTACTACTACTACATACAAGAGTGTATACATTATAGAGCGGGAAGAGCTCTGCCACCACCACCAACCCGAGCACTTTCTTATTTGGTTATGTATGAGGAAATAGATCTCGTGGCGGTGAAAGGGTTTCCGCGTGAAAACTTCCACTCAAGCCTGCTCTTTGCCGGCTGACGACTCTACGACGACGAGAGATGTTCCAGAATAAACGACTGAGAAATGAATTTAAGAGGTGTGAAAAATTGTTATCCTCTCAGCATACAAGGTGGAAAGACACCACCACAAATCATACACAAATAAGTACACACTCAAAAGTAAATACACCTCACTCACTCAGTCAGCAACAATCTCCCTTCAACTTGCATTATCCTCGTAATCTAACCATTTTCCACCCGTCATGCTCTTTCATCTATTATACATTTCAAATTTGACCGCCATTGATAATAAAATAACAAATCATATCCTCCCAGTCATAACCATCTCGGAAACCTTTCTACAACAGATACAATATTAATAATAATTATTTGTATTGTATTTCCCACAAGGCAAATACAAATATAGGTATAGGTACATAGCTTCCACTCAAATACAGGACACCCTCGAACCGTTCCAGACAAATCTCAGTCCTAAGACACTGAAAGAATCCCTTGCTCCTGCTCTAAAACTCAATAAAGATGGACTCAAGGATTAATCATCATACATGAGCCCCACTTCTCTACAACTGTATATAATTATGCAACTGTCTATACAACTAAAAGATGTAAAAAAAAAAAGTCCACCATACAAGGCGGGAAACTCCGAGAGTTTCAGTAGCTGCTAAGTGAGCCCTCCCAATGTCAACATATAATCGGGGGATACCAATAAGCGCTCGCTCGTGAACAGCCTCTTATTTATGGAGATACAATTCTAAATACCTAGGCATAAAACCAAAGGACTGGATTTTACCTTCCTCTTCCCAAATCTATCCCAAATCCACCCCTGTAGTTAAGTTAAATTCCGGAATGACATGGAACGAAAAAAAAAGGGGGGAAGAGGAGACGGAGGGAAAAGTGAGAAACTCTTTAAATGAAAGAATGTGAGTATCTATCTCGTCGTCTTGAAAATATACACCCAGAACTACCACTGCACAACTCCACTAGTAGTATGATGCCGATAAGGTTGCTGTTGAATTAAAGCATCTCTTTTCCATATCGACGATAGAGTCATTCCAACTTATAATGATGACTCTTCGGGTCGAGTTTCCTTCCATTTCCGAGAGTAGTCGTACGCATACATTAAACTTGAGAGACATTTACTCCATTAGAAATTGGAGCTAAGACTCTATAGAAACTGAGGAAGAGGAAAGGTAAGATTCCATTTCGGGAAAATACTGCTACTCTCTCTCTCTCTCTCTCTCTCTCTCACTCTACCTATACCTTGCTCTCGACAACTCCGACTAGCACGACTCCCCTTCATGCAGTTAGTGCCTATGTATATGGTTATAGATAGATAGAGATACGCATACAAGTGAAGAGTAGAGATCCGAAAAGTAACAGACGGAAATGTGAAATCAGCACGGCGGATTTTGGGGTTTTGCATTGCATCGTAATTTATTGTAAGCATTAGTAACCTCGAAGATCCCTCTCTCTCTCTCTCTCTCACTAGTTGTAGTCTCACTCTTTCTCAACTCTCGTCTTTCCACCTTCTCTCTTTCTACATGCTTCCCCCATGTATACCCTCTTCTATAATTTCCTTTTCCACTCTTATTTCTCCAACAAATCCTACACTGTTGTAGTTCAAGTCAGTAGGAAGCAAAGCAAGAGAGAGAGAGAGAGAGAGAGAGAGAGAGAGAGAGAGAGAGTTAAAGTTGAGAAAACCTTTCTTTCATTCTAACCCACCACCATGCGTCCCTACCAACAACATCCCAATGTATACATACACAGACTTGTTCACAACTCCTTGATGTGCCATCGTCGTCGTCTCCTTACTTTTTCTCTCAATTCCTTCTTCCTCTTCCCTCTTTGCTTTTTACCTTCTCCCGGTTACCTTTGCAACTTTCGTCATGCTTTCACCCTCCCTTCCATTCCTCCAAGCCAAAGCTACACTAGAAGTAACTTATGCAGTCCTTTTTTTACTCACTCTCTCTCTCTCTCTCTCTCTCCAGTTCTCTCTGTTCTGTCTTCAGCCTTCCCCCTGAACCACTTAGGAAGGTAATAAAGCCCATACGACTTTGGTATACGTAGTCATTCATCCTTTCCCTACCTACCTCCTCTAAATACACACACCTATAGAGCAATGGCAAGTTTAATACCCACCACTACTACCAGTCTCCGGCTCTTGTACTCTACTTCCAACCAAACCAGACATGAAAACCAAGCCAAAGTTTTCCTTCCTCTCGATAAAAAATTATTCCTGATTCTGACTTGACTCTATCCAACCAATGTTTCCTTCACTCTTCAACTCAATTCGGCTAACTTACTTCCCTACCATAAGCACACTTGAGATCTTTGTATGAATTTCGTGCCAGGCCTTGACTCCAGTCCACATAACTACGCGATACTATAGATGTCTGTACCTACATTTACTACACATCATTGTGCAGACAGACATTCTTCCCCAGAATGCATTTCTCTCTCCGACGTAGTACAGTAGTACTACTCAGGTCCATGTACTTACACATAAACACATCCAACATAGCGGATAACTTTAAGCAATTGACAGCCAAGAGAGAGAGAGAGAGAGAGAGAGAGAGAGAGAGAGAGAGAGAAAAGTAGAACTGTTGGATAGTTCCTGCTTTAAGTAAGTAACGTGTTGGACGTCCCAAAAGATACATACTTCATGTGTGGCAGCAGGGGAAGGAGCGTGTGAGCAGCAGGGAGAGAGTCGGAATGGGAGATGGAAAATTCATGCAATTCGATTGTAACTCTAAGATTCGATATAATCATGTATTTTTACCATGTAAAAAATGCCTCAAGGTGTAAGTATACCCACAGCTGTCTTTTTATACACCGTCAAGCCTTCCACACATAAGGCTATATGTGTTCTATAAGGGGAAAAAAACTTTTCTTTTTGTCCGAAAAATTTCTCGCTCCTCTTCACTTCTCCCTTACTTCCAGCGTTCCAGCCAATCTTACATTACCAAAAGTGGAGTGTACTATTATACATAAATACTTGCATATCCGCTCCATATATATATAGCTTGTAGTTAGCTCAGATCCCCTCCATGCAAGAAAAGAAGACCCCTTCGTTTTTTTCCCAATGTCCATATAAAAAGTATTACCTTGAGCAATTCAACTAATAAAAAAAGTTCGACTCCCTTTCCCCTGTAAAAAGTTCACCTGAGTATAACACACACACACACACACACACATACACACAAGGTAAAAAAAAAGAATATAGTTTCAAAAAAGTTCACCTGAGTTCCACGTATGTATGCACATACATACATACATGCATACAGTAGTAGTGTGTATGTAAGGTAACAAAAAAAATTTACATTGCTTTCATACGCCGAAAGTAAAATTTGGATGAGTTTAAAAGTAAAACATTTGGTGAGGAAGGTCGAATGATGGGTTCTGGTAAAAAAAAAAGAATGTCCAAATGAGTTTTTTCAAGTAGTAAAATATTCATGAGAGAGAGAGAGAAAGAGAGAGAGAGAGAGAGAGAGAGAGAGAGAGAGAGAGAGAGAGAGAGAGTTGAAGAAATAATGGAGGTGGAAAGTTCACCTGGGTTTGGGTTTCATTAAAAGGTAAGAACTTGATTCATATTGCCGAATCCCTCAATAGTTTTCAAATAAAGACATAGTTCTTGAAGTGGTTCCCAACTCCAACCAGTAATTACAAAAGAAGAGTATAAAACTTAAGCGTGAGGTAATAATGACGAGCTATTGGAAAAATGGCCTCTTAAGTATGAATATTAATTCAAACAGAGAGGAATGCCAGGAATAGGTTGAATAAAGTTAAGACAGAGAGAAGAGAGAGAAGAGAGAGAGAGAGAGGGAGAGATGAGAGGGAGAGACACCATATGAAAAAGGACTGCCGAAAGGAACAAGTGGAAGAAAGAGACCAAGGAGTGAATAAGACTTGGACCAAAGTGTATAATATGAAGAATGTCTTTATCGTCTTGGGGAAAAGTGAGTGGCAGGAGGATTACATGAAAATGGGAAAAGTCCTAACGTCGCCATCCTACAATATACATATACATATGTATCTATATCTACTTAAATATATAAAGGTAGTAATACTCTACTCAGGACTCCGACGGACTAGTCGAGTAGTAGTAGAAGCAGTGAAAGGGACGAGGCCAGACAGAGCTATACATACACCCAGGCTAAAGTATAGATCATGATGACGAATCCTCATCTTTCCAAGACAAAGAGGAGCAATTTGGTCGAGGACAATGAGCTAGATTCACAATAGGTGCTTAGGCACACCGAAGATGGCAAGGACAATAAAACTTAATCCAAACCAAATAGTCACGAGTTTACGGGAGCAGAGTAGAACACCGGGGGAACCTCATATCTCTCCAGGCAAGCAAAGTTCCGGTAATCGTGATTGCCGTTCCTCCGACCCAGCAAGCTACCTAGCAAAAGGTTTTAACTTCTTTTCTAACCAACTTTCCCTTCCTCTCACTCACTCTCACACATACACTCCCTGACTCTCTCACTGTCTCTCTCTCTCTCACTCTCTCTCTCTCTCTCTCTCTCTATCCCGCTCCCGCTCTCTTTCCCTGACTCTGACTCTCTCTCTCTCTCACCACTGATTTGAATTTAGATTCATTCCAACCTCCCATAAGGTAGATTCATTATATAATCCTACCTTAGGAGGGTCGTTATACCAAACAATGTACACCTATTACCATCCACTACGGAGCGAGACTCCTCTGAGCCTGACACCACTGTTGGCTTTAATTCAGCTTTAAACTACACCTTACCCCCGCACACCGCCTCTCATAATAGTATCAACAGCAGGAATCATACTGGAAACAAAAGTTGAATTTACCGCTTAGTTTAAAATAGGAACAAATTACCTCCATTTGAAATTCTCCTTCTTTTCTTTGTACACATTTCATCCTTCACTGAGTCCTGTATAGATATATGTAATTATGTAGATATCTACATGTATGTACATATGTCAATTGCTACTGCTCCTACTCCTGGAGCAACAGACTACAAAAAAAGGAAGCACAATGGGACAAAGGCCAATGTAAAAATCAGGAGTGTCAATGTAACGTACATATTTAGAATCCTTCCATGAGATTTAATGATGACGTTATGTGTAACCATCAAGTGAAAACATGTCAAACCTAAAAGGTACACGTCCTCAGCAATGATTCCACTGAAGAGGGTACGCGCACAAATAGTTAATGCTTTCCGAGTGGCTATGAAAGTGCAAAGCGTGTGTAAGTATAAAAGGATAATAATTATATATTTACATACATATGCCCATATGTGCAGTCTGCATGGGAAGTGATATGGAGATACAAAGGACGGAAGGAGAATTCAGACTAAAATTAAGGGACACATGTGGAGTTGACTGAAATAAACCTTTAGGATTTCCACCGCACCTGATTAAAGCTGTGTACTTCCCACCAAAACTACATAAAAGGAGTGTATATGAGTAGTATGAGTATACGGTCGGGGATAGTGCTGAAGGAAAGATATAGATGAAGAGAGAGAGAGAGAGAGAGAGAGTCAGAGACAGAGACGGAGTCAGGAGGACGACAAGCGATGGCAAACGGACGTTGGAAATGAAGAGCGATTCATTACCATAGCGATAATTTAACCTAATCGCCCCACGTCCCCTTTTATGCACTGATTGGGGCATCCGGTTCTACTACAACCTATCTTCTCCACGAAAAAAGAAGATTAATCATCCACTGTATTCATCAATTGTCAATTAAGCATTATTCGCTTCACTTAGCTCTAACTTTTTGGTCTCCACGTTCCCAGAACTCTTGTCTTTCCTCTCTGTCTCTTCAAATTCTTACACATTGTCAACCAAGTCATATACTTCATCTCTGAGCACACACACACACACACACACACACACATTACCCAGAGAATCGTCCACCAGCCTCCTCCTCCTCCGTTCCTCAAAAGTATTATTATTCTTGGCGAGTCACATAATTACTATACACGTTCCTACTTTACTTAAGGAACTGTATCTCTGTATATATGTAGTCGTTGTAGTAGTAGGTGGAAGCGGAATGGGATATCAGCACACTCACACACTTCGAGAACTACCTACACATATGACAAAAATACATATACATAGATGGATATACACAGATATATCCGCATCTATAGATACATGGACGCATCATATCGTAACAACTTCCTCCGACCAGTTTACAGTTCGAGCCAGTCCTCTCACATCTACAAAAATATATAAGTACTCATCACAATCTTATGCTTCCTTGCACACAGGCAAACATCTTATGTACATATGTATAGCGGGAACCGAGATATGTACATAATTACATATGATGGCCATGTATCTGCGTACCCGTAATTTACTGCCATACTAAAGGTACGCAATGGAGGGATGACTATATATGTACTGTACCTATACATACAAAGTACATATGTACCTACACTAGTAGGGGTAGCCATAGGAGTAAAGCCATTCTCATAGGAATTCATTGGTGTATTCTGGTCGTACTCCCTGGTTAGCTTTTAGTAGCTTGAAAACAAATCAATCGTGGCCTATAAAAATTTAATGATAACAACACCTAAAAATAAATTCACATGCACGCACGAAAAAAATAATCCCCTCTCGTTGACTACCAGCATTTATCCACCTAACAAATATCTATATATTTCCATAGCCGCACACACATACCAAAAACCAACCATCATGGATCGTGCACTTAGTTAACAGTATCTACTTATATATATTTGTCTCCCCACATCCACATCCTTTGACAAAGGTTACCTTTAGTATTGCTACCTCCGAAAATAATATGGCATTACTTTCGAAGAAGAAGAAAAAAAAAGTTTAACTTCCCTTGCCAAATTACCTTTGAAACTGACGATGCCACTGATCATAAAGTTAGCTTTAAGCTTGAGCCTTTGATGGGATTTACAGAGAGGGAATACAGTATAGTGGAATAGTTTGAAAACTCATTTCTAGGGTGCAATTGTTTGTGAAGTAATTACGTAGCCAACAAGCTCATCATCTCCTATGAATACTGCCGACAATCCTTTGAATTACATTAAAAAGAAGGATACAGACACACACACACACACAAAAAAATAAAGTAAATGTTAACATAAAATATAACCTTTAGTGTTTCAATAACAGGAGAGCGGTTTTTTAAAAGTAAATAATCCGTATTATTGGCATGGAACCAGTTTTCCACATGAAAAGTCATCTAACATCAGTTCAATGACTACAAGATCACTTGACAAAACTTAACAGATTTTTAATACTGATATTTAATACATACACATATCTTGTTTAGTATATGTATTAAGTTCTGAATAACGTAGATTGTACATATGTTCTAATGTATCTTTTAATGGATCCTATGGATGATACTTTGATAGAAATAAGTTTGAGCCCTAGAGCTTTCCTATTTCCTATATGACTCTTATAATGTTATAATGTCATATACATATATGATTTGTGTAATAGGCCTGATCAACAAAGGTATTTAAACCTGTGTATTGACCTGGCATTTAAAACTACACGGAGGATTTGAGCTCCTCCCTTCATAATATGCACGTCTGGAGGAGATCCATTTAAAAATGTGTTTAAGGAGTAGCAAATGACATTGAGTAGGAAGCTCAAATAACAACTTGTCATCATCTTGATCAAACAAACGCATTAAGTTAACTGACTTTACCTCCATCTGAAACTGAATCAGTACTCAAAAGAATTATTAGTTCAAACACTGATGCCTCTCTCTCCTGAGTAGAGTACCGTATATCTATCTATAACTAAACTACAGATATATGAGGACCCCAAAAGCCACAGTCGTAATAAGCCTTCTATAAATATCAAAAAAAAAATAGATATGCAGGAAATCCACTCCGCTCAAACATAACTATCCACACATTGGAAGCTCTTCTCTGGCAGGTTGCACATATGGGAACATCCTGAAGCCTCACACTAAAACATGTTACAACATCACACCAGCCCAAGCCATAAGTTCATTGCAAGTGTTCTCGAGATCCGAAACCACACATTGAAAGGAAAAAGTACCAGATTATACACATATTTATAGGAAATGCTCCACTACCCATGAGTTACATTTCTGTTACATGTACAATATAAAACCAAATAAATTACATGCACACGTTCACATTTCAATGTACAGGTCGTCCTGCCTGATCATGTTTACTTTTGCTGACGACGGCGAAAAAGGGAATAGTCAGTTCGGGACATGGGAGAGGAGCCTACTAGCATCAAACCATAATACTTCTCTCCCAGCTACAAAATACTGCTACAGGATGAGGATCCTCATCTATACACACACACACACACTCACTCACTCCCTCCCTCCAAATACATTCACAGGAGATGGGAAGGAGCTCATAGACCGACCGAGGTTTCACATTATTATACGCTGACACTATTGAAATATCCTCACGTGTAAAAATACATGCAAGGGTGATAGCGAACAAGAGGAGTTTCGAAGCTACCTATGTACAGGATAAAGTCACGTCAGGTAATGAATGTAATGGCGACGACGGTAAAGTTGCTGTCAGTTGCCAACCCAAAAATAAACTTTGTCGCGAGAATTCCATGAGGTGTGCCATTCTTTCCTATAACTCCAGGAGCATATCAGTGGAGGCATTTTTGAAACCATCTGAAGTCATCTATACATAATCCCAATATATATATATATATAATTACATCCTGGTAGTCATAGTTGTAGTGAAGTAGTACTAGTTACAGAAGCACGTAATTATTTGTCTCAACATTTCTTTCCCTCTACAGAGTGAGTATGCATGTATGCATAAAAGTGTAGAGCTTCATACTGCTCTTATATTCACAATGTATTTACTCTCCAAGATGGAAACAGAGAAAATGTACATCCATGACTGAATGAACGTGTGCGTGTGAGGGAAGGATGGAGAGTCCATGTGGAAATGAATTTAAGCTTGCAAGTAGCACCTGTGATTACTCACTCATTTCTCCTCGCTCTTCTCCGAGCAAGATTGCTTCTTATGTGTCCCTATATCTTACTGTGTCGATGAATGACGCCTCGAAAAAACCTTATAGAACCTTCAGTCTATTATTATTACAAGTTTTACATTCATTTACGTAACACTGTTTACATCAGGTCTCTGTATATCCCCTCTGTACGCCTCACTCTCTAGTGAATTTTCAACTTCAAATGCAAAACCACTACAGGAACAATACCTTGATGTGGAAGCTGCTGCTCTTTCTCATGCATAATAGTCAGAACCAACACATGGTCAATTACCTAAGCTTCCCTTTCCTCACACACACACATACACATACACATACACACACACACACAAGTCAACACATTAGCGTTAACAATAATAAGATGGAATCTTCTTTCTTCCTGTCGTCTATTTATATCCGAGATTTTTTCCCTTGTCTTTCCCTCTTCCCTTATCATTCACAAACGTGAAGTTAGTTAGCGATAGGATCCTTTTACCCAAAGAAGAAATTCATCCCAGCGAGCCAGGAGAAGAGAGGTATCAATTACTATGTATATGCAAGCTTCAGACCTACTTACCTTCATGGATTTTAGTAGCAGTCCCTTTCATAAATATCTATTATAATAGTATTGTATAATCAATTGCAATAATTATTATAATAATTATTGCAACTATCCCTATCGTATTCACGCCCAGGAATGAAACCTCAATTCATTGATTAATAGGTATGTACATAATTATATGTATGACACAATGAATAGATATAGATACTGATTACTACTCCAGAAACTTGATCCTTCCCTAAGATTATTGTCAAATCCACTTGTTCCATCATTACTAGTTTGCATTTCTATCCGAATAAGCCAAGCCAACGTTAAATGATTCTCCAGGGGGCTGTGAATGAGGCCAACATTTAGTATATAGTAATCAGAAATTACAAGCTGATGCAGCGAACCCAAATATTAGTATGTGTGAAGGGTGTCTGTTCCTACGACATGAGAGGAATCAGTATTGTCTTCGTATGTGAATACTTAGTGCTCCGACGTCCTACACCTAAACAAGCATTAGTGAATTCCATCTCCCGCGTCATAAATTACACTTCCTGATTCAAGTTTAATAAGTAAGAGTTAGAGAGTGTATGTACAGGTTCAGGCAGGCTGGCAGGCAGGCAGGCGTCAAGGGGAACTTGATGAACTAAACGGAACGAAGAGTACCAAATCAAGACGGTGATACTTTGATCGAGACGCATGGAATATGAAGATCCTTTTGACTAAAGGAACAAGCCAACATGCTGATACTACTTACTAGTACGCATATTATAATTAGTACATATATAGATAGATATAATAAAATGCATGTACAAGAGGATGATTTACTATTGATGCCACATATTTGATAAGGAAGTCATCAACCTTTTGAGTTTGACTTTTTTTCCCTATTTATATATATTATACTCTAATAGTATTGAATATTTCTTGTTAACTTAGCTCAAATCCAACCGCTTCACTACAGACTCATAAGAAGAAAAAGAAGAAGAAGAAGAAGAAGAAGAAGACGACGACGACGAAAAAAAAACTTCTACCAGAGTTTTGGTTTCCACATTATTTTTTCAAACAAGACTCTATAATGTAATAATAATCAGGCACATCACGTATGTTAATGTTTTCAAAAGGATCGTGTATGGACAGATTGATGAACACACACCAAGGCATGGTGTCTTAATCAATAGGTCATTGACGATGAAACACCCATCAATCCTGTCTTGGAATTTTCAACAGCGTATTATGCACTAGTAATGGAGGGAAAAAATGAGGTCATTCAATCCAAAATACATACTACATATCATTTTCCTCAACAGCTTTAGCCCTGCTCATATATGTAGATGCTCAATATGTGTACTATAATAATGCATCCATACATAAAATCTTATATTCATAAACACATACAACTGCATAGGTAGACAGACATCCCTAAGACCAGGAGGAGTACCTGTTGTCCATGTAATGCTTGCGAAAAAAAAAATTATACTCCCTGCAATCCATCACGATGCATAGCTCCAAGCATAGGCATACATAGATATGTGATCCTATATATTCATATTTATAGCTCCAGTTACCGTGTGTGTGTGTGTGTGTGTGTGATGTATAGGTAAGTATAAACTACTTTGGGTATGCAATCGTTACCAGAATCCGGATCAGGTTGTACCAGCCAGGATCGATCATAATTCTTTCAAGTTTTATGACTGAGCAACCTTAGAGAACATTGCTTGGAATATTTATCAGAAAACATTGCATTCATAGTGTGTAGCTGTTATGGAATATTGATTGCAAATCATATATTCATAAATATATCTCTATAGCTCGGGACATACATAGGCAGGCCAGGAGGATGCCCATGCACGCTCGTTAGCACAGCCCAGTATTAACCTTGGGTACCGCTATATACAAATATACCTCACTATAACCCTCTCTCCACCCTGCTTTATCTTTTACCTCCATAAATTAACGCTCCATTTTGCCTGTCTTGAGTTTGTTCATGCCACCTTCAATAATTTCCTTGCTTGCCGTAACCGCAGTAACATATATCTGCAGTCAGAGGCTCAGAGATAGCATTAAATTCCTCCTCGTAAGTAAAATCGTAAGCAAGCCTACCCTACATATGTATATACCGATCATACATGCCTCACTACTAGTCATATTTTTATAGTCATTACCAAATGCTCCTGTTTTTATTGCAATTTCCACGGTACATGCCGTTGAATCATTGCGAAATGAACATGTAGATATTCCAAACTGATTTATATCATCAGGAATTTCTCTGGTATTACCGCACTCAAATCGATGATCACCCACGAGAACCAATAGACGTATGTGAGTATGTGTGTGTGTGTGTGTGTTTGAGAGGGACTCTACATATGCTAGTACTCCCATATGCACACTCGTATAATGTTAACTGCTGAATCTATCTACATAAAATGTACCTCTGCAAAATTCTCCTAATCCACGAGTGATATGAAAATCGTTAAATAAATACGAAGAAAGGTATGGCGTAACGGCCTAAGGTTTTTCATGGAATTCAACTAAGTAAACGTTGACTGGAACCCATAAACAGACAGACAGACGTTACTTCATTCAACTACATATGTAGATATGTATAATTATACCTACACAGTATGACAAAAACCTTTTCAAGAATAATTACAGGCAGACGTACAATTGACATGACAAACAATTATGGTTCATGTTATGAGTATCACTACTTATACTTATACAGAGTACTCTGACATAATTAGCATGTTAAGGGAAACTGCAAATGCGTCGCAAAAGATTTTAAAGCAAGACGGTTTAGCTATTTACTCATACAATGGAATGATAGCTGAGAACTTCAGTAAGGATATGCAACGTACCAGAGCTTGTGGTAAGTATTATATTTTTATATAGATACTGGTAGGAGGAATATGTACACATATGTAGGGACACAGGAACACATGTACATATATACATAGCAGCCTTGTCTTTTAACATTACACTCCACACTGCACCCCCCACAAGAAGACTTTCATAGCAGAAAACTTATAACCTAATAGACATTGAGGAAACAAATGAGGTGAATTGATAACCCTATGCAAAAAGGTGGCATGGGTAGGTACAATCATGTATAAGTATCTATACTAGTCTGTACTCAGAGACTTACACACTCACTCACTCCCATAGATACTCCTAGTACAACACAGAGTCACATAAACTTAAGTTAAAATAAACGGTCGAGAGAGAAAGAGTAATAGTGATAAGAAATAAAATAATATTTTACAGCTTGCCGTTATTACTCCGTTGAGAAGAGGAGCTAGCGAGCCAGCGAAAGAGAGAGAGAGAGAGAAGAGAGATAGAAGGTAAAGGGACTTCCAGCTACTCCCATTGGACTCTATTACGATGATGCATGTGAATCTCATCAAGAGAGCTCAGTTGAAAGCCCCACCTAAGTATGCATTTCGAAATATACAACTTGCTCTCTCCTGTGTCACTCAATAGCCAATACATATTGAAACCTATGAAGAGGCTTGAAATAAAGGGAGGGAAAAAAAACTTGTATATGCTCTACCATACCCCCATCCTGATTATCAAGACCTCCTTACATACATACGTCCCTACATGTTTATACGTGAGGGAAGGAAAAGTCAAGGAAGATTTTCGCTGACGATGGCATACCAGCAAGCTCACAGCAAGAATATGATATGATAGCCTTTGAGTGGTGAAGTATGAAGCTTTAGTTACGAAATCACCTTCACACGATCAGCATTTTTAAAACCAGATTTCCACAAATGTCTTCCACACGTATTACCTACTACAGAAGGGCTAGCACAAATCCAAAGACCTCCTCACACGCACACCGTTAGGACTAGTAGTATGGTTGGGAGAGTCAGAGGCGGGAGAGAGAGAGAGAGAGAGAGAGAGAGAGAGAGAGAGAGAGAGAGAGAGAGACAGGATAGGAAACGAAAGTGGTTACCGCCAACTCCCTACCTTTACCTTGACTCTCCACATATTCTACCACAATTCTTGTCAATAGTAGTGTCTGCTATTTCGTTTGTAAAATACTTGTCGAGTATGAGCGTCAAAAACGATTCAAACCTAATGTTCAAATGACACGAATGCCCATGGGCTCATGTCATCATATTTCTGCCTACCTTTTCCTATCAAATTACCAATGTCCCCAAGTTGTTCTCTCTCTCTCTCTCTCTCTCTCTCTCTCACTCCCGCCTCATCCACCAGAATTTTCTCCTGATTCAACCATTATTCTCCTCCAATCCAAATTCATATATCTATACAACATGTAATAGTATCACAGTAGAAATAACACACAAGATTTTATACACAATCAATGAGCTGCATCATTTTGTAGCCAGAGACATCATATATGTATATGTATCAGCCTATCAATATCAAATGCATGGCTTCCCCTCTGGTAGATAGAAAGGTAAGTAAAATCTATGGTAATGTACCCTATAAAATTGGGCTTCATTTCAACCAATGAACCCAAGAGCCATATATACATACATATATGTATAGAAATACTTATGTAATACCTGGAAACTGAAACATGCTCTGCAAGGATGAGATTTGATGATGAGGAGGTACATACATATACCAAGCGGGAATAACCATATCACATATCTATATTCAGTACGGAAAACAGGTAATATCGTTTCTTCCCAGCTAAGGTAATGTTTTATGAATATAACTGTTCAGGGAAATTGTGCTCGTCCATATGGACCTTCAACATTGACATCTCATTCAAGCCAGTCCCTTTCCAAAGCCAATCTGAGAGAGCCAGTAGTTGTAAATTGCATTGGTAAAAATCTTTCCGATTGATGATCCTCCCACAAAACTTTATCTCTTACTCAACATCATCCCCCCAACAATCACGACTCCATTTGATATAAGCCATTGCCATAGGTTCCCACTTTCTACCGTCATCCAAAGAGTAGTCCTCAATATCTAAGTATTAGGTTTATCTCCCTGAGTCCAAAGACATGTATATGCAGTTCTCCTCGTTAAATAGCATGTACAAGAAGATTGTGGGAAACACAAGAAAAGTTTATATATACTCTCTCTCTCTCTCTCTCTCTCTCTCTCTCTCTCTCTCTCTTTTGCTCTCTCTCTCACTCTATCAATACATCCGCAAAAAGTAACACAAATATGTGTGTGCATATTTGTCAAGTTATACAACACGCAGAGGATCAGAGCTGAATCCAGTAAATGCTCGGAAACTTTTCGTATAGGCAGAAACGTTTTGTATAAACATTATTATCCGCGTGCTGTCATTGGGTGGATGTAGTGACAGGCAATAGTGGTTTGTAGCATACCTTACCTTTTAAGAAAATATCTCCTTTTTCCTCCGTGTTTGTCTGCTTCTCTTATACTGTACTACTGTACTCCTGCCTGGTGCTCCCCTTGCCCTTCCATTACATTTACACACAAAATATCACATAAGATTGAGGAAAGTAGTAGTGTGAAGCTTACAAGTTTTATACACAGCTCCTTCCTCACCTACCAAAACTTTCGTATGTGCTGTAAGGTATAAAGTGTGTGAGTACCTATCCAACGTCCTACCAAAAAGCCGACTTGGTTGTCTACCTTATAGACAAACATTTCAACATTCCCCCTTTTTGAACTGATGCCAGAAAGTCATGGAACGTCAAGTCGATCGAAGTGAAAGTGAAAATGGGTGGATCTTACTTATGTTCCTGATTCAGTGGCACCTGACAGCCATTTGTGTACCTGCCTTCCCCTGCAATCCTCCCTGTAATGCCTATATACATACATACATACATGCATGGATACTACATCTCATGTACGGAAAAGAGTACACATCCCTTTATATCTAGATATAGGAATCAGAGTTCCTTTCCTACCTCGGCTCTCATCTTGTCCTTCCTTCCCTAATGGTCCACTGTAGATTCAGGGCAAATATCCAATAGATCAAGTTAGACAGGTAGATAAAAATGACGCTACACTTAAATCTCTCCCTCTCACTTGGTTTCGCATCCTCCTCGCCATATACACACAGAACCAACTTCGTACTTCTATGTGCGTACCTATTATATCCTTATCATCAAACAATACTGACGTCACCAAAGGAAGTTACACAGAGCTTAAGTCTAGACTATACTTGAACGTCCTTTTTTTTCTTTGAGAACAGCACAACACACACACACACACACACAAAGTTAAAACATCTAATGCGATAAAAGGCACGGCAGCATTCAATTCCAACTTCTCTGGGGCGACTAAAACCAAAAGTACGCATCAAACGCTGTAAAAAGCGTGTATGTGTGTGTATGTGTGTGTGTGTGTGTGTGTGTGAATGTACGTTTCCACAAAAGCGGACTCACTTTTGAGTATAAAATCTGAGACATGGAGGGAGTTGAAGAAAAATATTGGGGAAAGTAAAAAATCAGCAGAATATTATTTCTGCACTCGGTGCTACATTTGTTTTTTATCATTCCAACAGTTTCTTCACTACTTCCCCACCAAATAGCTATCAGTAGTACTGCATAAAGATTCTCTATTTAGCCATATCCTCACGACCACCGGAAAGGATTCACTCCACAAATTGGTGATAAAATTCTTCAAAGTTCACTGTAACATATTTTTCCTCTTGATTCTCAGTAAATACCATACACTTGAAAAATAAAAATATACATAGGTACATACATGCATACATTCATCGCACTCAATGTAATTCATGATGGTGTGATGATTCTACCATGCAATAATTTCTAAAAAAGTGTTTATTACACTTTCAAGAACGAATCCATGCACCATAGTCCGTCCAAAGTAAAGTCGAGAGAGAGAGAGAGAGAGAGAGAGAGAGAGAGAGAGAGATAATAAATACTAAAGTCAAAATCAGTGAAATAATAAAATGAACTAAATGCATGGGACTGTATTCAAGTAAATAGATAGATAGAGGTTGGAACGTTCAATTTCATTCAGCATTTATTAGCTTCACTCATACTAATCTACACGTACAACTGTTCCTGCCAAAGAAATGAATGTTTACCGACTCAGAGGCTCCAACTTCAATATCACACCCTATTGGTAGGAAAATAGATAACAAGGATGAGTCCGAATGGATGGATGAATGAGTCACGTCAAGCCTAAAATGTTACTTCCAAGCCCGTATGTTCCACACATGCAGTCTCATATTTTACCAAAGGGAGGGGGGAGATGAGGAACATGGCTAACTCCTGCATTTGAGGAGTTGTGACGGAGGAGGTCCAAGAGATACAACAGACACACCTGTTCCCACCTGGAATATTTACCTGTTCCTTTTATTACTACACCTCCTCCAAACAAATGCCCTCAAGGCTGACTTCAACATGGCCACCTGTACTATATCCAGTAACTCTCTCTCACTAAATGTGTTTGAGATTAGATTATGTTGTAACTCTGCCCTGACTCTTGGAGTATTCATGTAATATCTAATAACAATAATATAGTAGTAGTACCCTGTCTAAAGGATGAGAATCTAAAGTCAACCTTCCAGGAAGCAGTATTAACGAAGAGGCTAAAATTAGATATTAATGTAAAAATCTTGCCTTAGAGAAGATCCCCGTTTGGTACGCAGGAAATTCCTGGAGGAAACAATCGCACGGGGGGAATTATAGTAGAGCAGCAGCAGCAGCAGCCCTGGCAGCAGGAGTGTGGAATATAATTACATATACATGTTCCCGAGAAATAATTACCATCAGGTGTCTACCCCTGTGAAACACTCCCGTACAATGCACCATCTCACACAGACACAAAAGGAGCTTTTTGTTTGTCAACTGGCAGTTTATCGTTGACGACAAAAGGTAAGCACAATACTACAAGGCTCTATTCAGAGTTGAGTGCCAAGTCGTTCCGGAAAATATGAACCTTTTATTATGGATATGACGTGCATACCTGTGCAAGGAGCATAATCTCTTCTTCCTCCTTCCCACTACTCCTCTCCACCTCTCCCGAGACATCTCATGCAGTTAAGCGCACACACACACACACACCCATACACACACACATACAACGAGCATCTATAAATTGGCGAAATGATTACCCCCGTGCTAATAACTTTTCAAGATTTAATATTCCAAGCGTTTCCTCCTATACAGGCAGGCTACTGTGAGGATTGAGAGAGAGAGAGAGAGAGAGAGAGAGAGAGAGAAGCCGAGAGAGCCAGAACAAAAGGTGAAATACACATGCCTATTCTAACTCTTGTATTTGAAATATACAGGGAAACAAGGACAATACCGGGTTATTATAATTATGATTCCATAGTAGAAATAACGACAGTAGGGAAAGACATCCCTAGGATTTTCCCATACCTTTTGTATTATTGATTAGAATATATTGTTTGTATGTAAATACCCCCGGACCCAGAGGTATAATCAACGACATCACGATCGATAATTGTTTAAATCCTACACTCAAACAGACAATACGCTATTCATTATTGGGACAACAACAGTGGATTCACCAGGAGATAGAGAAGAAGCCTTCTCAGTCTCCCTTTCCATGTCCTATACGCCAACGTATTAACTACAGTTGTTCCTCTATAAATAAGCAATTTCTCCGCCAAACTTTATCCCTTTCATCCTCCCCTAATACTCTGTAGTCACCTGTTCATAGGTATGCCTAACATCCCCAAAGTATACTGACACTGTAGTATTGTAGCCCATCAACACCAGCAAGACACATTACATATTCCCTGAATAATTACAATTACGTGGTTACCCATGAAACAATTTCCTATTCAATGTTTTCAAACTGTGTACATACACACATGTACAGTATACTTACACACACATACATACATATACACACAAACACACATAATGCCACACAGCCCATAGATAATTACAATTACAACAATGCAGTCATAAAAAAGCGAAATGATTTTTATTTTCAAGCCACAGAAATTCCCACACGTTAATTACTTCTGCACCGAGGTTAATAAATCCATAACAAGAGCAATACATGTCATCAATGTAATTACTAATTGTGCATTCATTAGCAAGGCATGTCTCTTGATTGGTCAAATGTTCCCACTTGACTGTAATTTTCCTCACTCAAACCCACCAACCAACAATGACAATGACAGGATAGTCAGAAAATAGTAATTAAAAAATCTAATGGTTCCGAGACGAGTATATCCTTCACACTTCGTACTACTACTAGCAGTGTCATCGGCCACGTTAAAGCCACATAGAGTTATGTAAAATCACCCCACTGTAAGGCTTACAAGAAAGTAAAGGGAAATGAGTTATTGTTGTTATACAAATTCATACCGATGCCAGAGCACAAACACACCGTTGACATTGAAGTCAATAGTTATTCAATTCTTGGGTAATTATTCCACATTGATTGAAACCATTGACAGGAATTAGAAAGTTTAGTACAACAGTTCATAGCGTAATAATCATAAAAAATCCTTTGTCATCCTCACGTAGAATGAAAACTTTGAAGGTTTGTCGTCCTCTTTTCAGTTCAATAATATTTGTCATTTCATGAAATTGGTATTCAAGGAGAAACAATATATCCCGATTGCTTAATATTAATGTGTTCTGATGTTCCATGTAATTACATACATACATATAATTACACATATATATATAATTACACTCTCCTTCCCCTTTACATTAGGATGCATGCATCCCTTGAAGGAGTAGGGAGTGCTTAATAAAAATGTAATTGAGAAGTCTAGTGTCCAGGGACGAAATGTAATATATGTGAGATATGTGTACAAAAAAGGAAGATTCTCGAAAGAAGATGAAATAGTAAGAAGTAATAAAGTCGTAAAGGTTTCTAAATTGGTGGAGGGTTGAAGAAAAGGAGACAGGGAAAAGAAAGAAGAAGAAGAAGAAGAAGAAGAGAGAGCCCGCATCATCCACGCCTAAAACAATAAATAGCCATTTTAAGGCTCTTGAAAAGCTTGAATGCTCGGAAAAATAAACACTATACTGGAGGAGGAGGGGAATCATTCCAAACTGACGAAATGTGATGGGGTCAATTATGCTTTGGATCTTGTCCCGAGGTGAAACCCAGGCCTGCTGGAATTTATCAAGCGGTATGAGCATCAAGACTCCCTAAATCCAAAATGACACTTCACGTTTTCCGTCTCTGTCTCGTCACACAGTGCTTGAGAAAGAGAGAGAGAGAGCGAGAGAGAGAGAGAGAGACAGACTCGAGCAGGTTCTCTAGAATCCTACCGTTTTCTCATACATTCCCTTCCATGAGTGTACGTATGGAGAGTACTTACGTAGACTTATTAAGCACATGCAGTACATATACGTATCTGTAAGTACAGTCATGTTGGATTTAGTAGAACTTCCCTCGTCTTCCCCAGTTTTTACGTTTCCTAAACTCTACGTATATATATATGGGACAAATACGGGTGCGGCCACCACGTTCATTTTCAAAAACAACTTATATGTAATTACTTGAGGATAAATAATATATGTATGCAAGCGTTCGTAAGGGAGTCTCATGTCTTCGTCCTATGTTTATGCCAAAGAGCAGAGAGAAGGAAGGATAGACACAACAAGAGCTGATTCTCACATCACCTAAACCTACCAATATTCCCAAATGAAAATCATTTTCATTTGACCCCTACAACTGACCTCTTTCATAATAACCGTCCGCTCCAAATACGTATCTAGGTAGTATATAAGTACTATGTACCTATAATTACATAATTATTCTATACGGAGCCCCCTCATACTCACCAACTCCTTTATCACATGCATGAATCTTCATGTCAAGAGTTTTTGTCTACTATTTTTTTGTCCCAACTGGATCATTCTAAATCTAAATCAATCCAAATGTGGAGAGTTAACGTGAAGTAACTACGAAATGCGATGTGGACGAGAGCTATTAGCAGGAAGGAGAGAGTAGTAGTACAGAGATGAGTGTTCACTGTGAGTAAGCCACCTCTTCCCTTTTATCGTGCGTGTACTTTACAGGAGTACAAAGCAGGAGCATAGGTCATATGTACATACTACACGTTGAATTAAGGCAAAAAAAATAGATGACAAGCCTCACTTTGATTCATCATCTTCTGCGTGAGGAAACTACACTTACTAGTTATGAATGCATGTAAATACTTGATGATGGTAGTTCCTTAGAGGGAATAAGCTACTGCTGCGACTGCTACTGCCACTGCTACTATGATTATTATCATACTTCAATTCATGTAATTTTCAAGCATATGGGTGTATATACAACTGTTTCATCGCAGAGTTGGACTCTCAGGATGGTTTTAGAAAGGTTTCAATTGGACTTTTCAGATCGAGAACAGTGCCCCATGGGTCAATGGACATAGATGGACTAATCAGGTCCTAATCAGCAACCTCCACTCAAGAAGCCATGGGTGTATACACGTTTCCCTCCTCTCCTCGTCTCTTATAATAATCATGTGTAACATTTATGTATATAATGTGGAGAGATACATAAAAGTACAGGAGTGGACGGTAGTTCTCCTGCGCTAAATTGAAGCTTTAACTCTTGACTGATCTCTCTTGCTGGAATCTCTCCTGGCTACGCGTAGTTACTTATTCCTTGAACAGTGAATGTGTTATGGCTCCAACCTTCTCTCTCCGTAAACTTTACTATAACCAAGTTGACGTGACATCCTTTGAAACAGATGGGATGCATTGAGCTGATTAGACCATGCACTCCCGATGAACCAACCACCACCACCGCTCCTCTCTCTCTCTCTCTCTCTCTCTCTCAATTCCTGAAGCTTATAGAGAGGGAATTTTCTTCCACCTCCACATCCTTATATAATAATAACAAGATACATAGGAAAAAGCAACATGCATATTATACCACATGAACGACGCTCATTTTTTGGCCTGTACAAAACTACCTACTGAATGGCTGGTTAAAAACAAAAGCCACACCTAACCATTACGCAAGTTAAAGTAACTGTACTCTCTCACCTCTCACTGAACACATAACAACTCGCTTAAAGGAAAACCATGAAGACTCTAAAGGATTTTATCCATTCTGGTTTTAAAAAAAAACGTTCTGTCCTCATATAATCTTTTTTCCCCTTTCCTCCTTCCCCAGCATGGCTCACATGACTTTCAAGACGGAACGTGATTGCTACACCAACCCTACCTATGTATGTATCCCTCATTTTGACAAGTCGAAAATCCTGCTGGTCTACCCGCTGAGAGAGGTGGTCTGAGGGAGAGATAGTAAAGAGTGAGAGAGAGAGAGAGAGAGAGAGAGAGAGAGAGAACTGTAGTAGAAAACTGGAAAGTTGGACAACTCAACTACTTTTTTTCATTGGAGAACAACCGTAATAACAAATCGTTCAATAAAATCCGCTCACCTACATCCATCTTCGAACCAAAGTTTTTGTTTTCTCACACACGAGTCTAAGAGTACAGACTACACTGGAGGATTCATTCCTCCAACTATTTTCTATTGCTTGGACGCTTAAGACTTTGGCTTGCATGTGACTACTGTATGCCTAAACACGAAAGGCTCTGGGAAAGAATTGATACCTTTTTTGGGGGGGCCAAGCAGTGCCTTGCAATAGAATAGAAAGCTTTCATGAGTATTTTTTTCGAGTACAAAAACATACATAGACATTAACAGAGGACAAAGAAGTGGGAAAAAGAGAAGGGAGAAAGAAGAGAAAAAGTTGTAAGAAAAAAAAAAGTTGTGTTCTCTGTACATTTCTAATGTCTCATTTAGATTTATGGATTTTTTCTTGGAGTGACGGTAAAGTGACGTCTGTCGCACCTTTCATAAAACTAACTTACTACTTTTCCCAGGAGAGAGCTACATCCTCAGATATTTGTTTCCAAAAACTTGTCATATTTTCAAGGGAAAGATATATTACAATAGCTATAGACAGAGCTAGTGTTAGGAGGAGGCTACTATGTCTGTCTTTATCATCCCACTGAAATTAAGGTGTGCAGGGGAAGGCTGATAGATCAGCCCACCTTTATCCAAACTTACCAGTAGAATTCCACATCTGGCTTTCCATGATGACTCGAAAGGTTAAGACCTCCAGACAAAAAAAAACAGTAGCTTCTTATATTGTCCCTGTAGTATGTACCTTGAGGAGAGGTGGAGGGAGAAGGAGAAGAAGATGCTTCCAAAGTATTTAGGAGGGCCCAACCCTCGAGTACACACTCGGTGCATTTGACACTGGTCTGTCTATGTTTAAACTATCTTTCAAAAAAAAATTTTTTTATCCAAATACATTAGGAGCTCCAACTCCTAACCATAGCTCCAGACAAAAGGAGTGAGCCATTATACATATGCACGTGTGTGAAGGACTACCATGGGTATAGCACATATGTACGTACATATTCCCAGACTCAATTTTCCCTGTCGTGCTATTCTCACTTTTTAGATTGTTCCTGTATAGGGTTTTTACTACTTTCGACTAATGTTAGGGAAATCCCGAGCAGCTCACAGGACGGACTGACAAAAACATCAGTCCGGACGGATTGGGAGTGGGATTGGGATTGACTATTTGAATGTACAGAGGGATTGAGAGGGAGTGGGATTGACGCAAAAATGTAGAAAACTGAGTGGGATTGATGGTCAGAAATTAAACCACATTAATTTAATTAATTTAGTTAATTAAATTAAATTGGATTAATTAGAGGCGCTTTTTAAAATTGGCGCGGTATGTACGCATGCGCGCGCAGCGCGTGAGATTGAGTGGGATTGACTATCGGGAGTGTGTGTGTGCATTAGAGGGATTGGGAGTTTTCTCTATGGTACATAGAGTGATTGGGACGGAGTGTGAAATGAGGTATCGAGATTGAATAGGGATTGGGATTGTAAGAAGAGGGATTTCCCTAACATTACTTTCGACAAGTGAAAAACTAAAGGATGAACACAAGTATCTAAGCTGAGATACCTCCATGGATGAGGGTCTGGAACTATCTCGAGGAGTGTATACATATATAAGAGAGATTGAGTAATTTTATATGTAGTTATGCATTCCGGGGAGCCAAATGCACGCACCCCCACTTGAAGAAGCAGTCTTTGAGAACAACAGCTGGAAATGAAAACACACGGTAATTTCCAAACGGAACGTATGAATAGTAAAGTGTGAGGAGTTTAAGTATACAAGTAGACATACACACACGGGAAGGTATGAAGAAAAACAAGTTAAAAAGGGTCCTTCTCAGGGTTCGCTTTCGGTGTTCGTGTTCGTGTGTGTGTGTGTGTATGTGTGTGTCTGTGTGTCTAAGATTCAAACCATAATGCATCTCATTCGCATCCCATTCCCTCCATTCTCATGCTTATTCCCTAGCGTTAAAACTTACCCATTTTTACAACATTTGACTTACAGACATACTTTCCTTCCACATCTTTAAAGACACAAGAGGGCTAAACCTGTGAGCTTTGCATCCTCCTCGTCCACATAAGTGAAGGAAGGACAAATGTGAGGAGCCATTACTACTGTTTTACTTCCATGTATAGTTATAAGTGGAGTTATCCATCTGTACTTTAACATATGCTCCTACCTTTCATGTTCACGTTACTCATCATCAGTAGACTGGCTAAGAATTCCCAGTCGACATCTCTTCACAACTCTAATTTACTCAATCCCGGCTTCCTCCTTCTCAAGGACCGAGGATTGTACAAGACAGTTCTCCACTCCAGCTCTCACACCGTCCAAAGAATATTTGTATAGCTACTACTATTCGAATATAGGACACACAGACATGGTATTCATAAGGTTCCGTCAGAGTATTTTACATCCAGAGAGAGAGAGAGAGAGAGAGAGAGAGAGAGAGAGAGAGAGAGTCAGAGTCAGAGAGATAATCCTTTCTGGAAAGATTGTCCACACTGTTTTACACGGTAATGCCTGTTCCATGTTATTTCAAGAGAGGGACCAACTAGACTAAATTCTACCTAAAAGCAGAGTTCAACTCCGTTGGAAAATGAGTTTTCCAGGGTAACATTACCTTCTTCTCCCGTGAATTTTGGGGGGGAAAAAAATCTCGTTGTCTATTTGAAAATGAATTTTCACACACATGTAGAGCCACATCGTTAATACCATAGGAAAGGAGTCACATTTCCCAGGGTTTAGGTAGTCAAGAGAAGACGGATCGTTAGTAATATACTAAAACTAACTGGAGTATCGGTGTAGAACTGGCATTTTGGTTTTACTCGGTTTTTGATGAGCTACCTCATTTCCTTACACGTACAGGGTTATGAGTTAAGTCTCTCAAGTACTATTCCACAACCATATATTGCGTTAAATATGGAATGCACCGCTCCATGTGAAACGGATGAACAGGAGCTGAGTTAATACTTATTCATACAGGGTTGTAGTTTCTTGGAGCCGTAAGTTCGTATTTTGGAGGCATGCATGGATATATATATATATGTACAGTATGTAGGTAGCCTCATATCTCCATCACATATGTATATTCATGGATGTTCCACTGTGCTAACACTATTACAGGCATTTGCATAGAAAACCGCAGTCAAATAGTAATAAAATGACTGCATGTGTAATTTTGAGTGAGTCCATGTCTGTTTGAGAAGAGTGAAATGAGTCAACCTCAAATCCTCCTTGGAAGCTCTGGCATAGGGATAGATATATACTTATATATACAGCTGGTTCTTCTTCTTCATCCTCCGCGCATTAATCTGCGTTCTTACTGTTAGGGATATTAATATTACTTGTCTTTCCTCATTTCATTCCATAAAGCTGTTCCCATGTACTATGTAACATACTACTAATGGTGGCAGGAGCTAGCGTTATTAGAGTTCATTTTTCCCTACAACTGTAGATATTATTTACTTTGTACCTCCTACCTACCCCTTTTTTTTACTGGGTCATCAACACATTGAGTACGGTATATATATATATATATCTATATCTATCTAGTCAAATGGAGTGTACAGTATCTATCTATCTAAAAACTCAACTAAACTGTGAAGTCTACGACAAGATGATGATGCATGCGATCGAACGACATAAAAAAATATTTGAAGTTTCAAAGTAGTCGTACAGAGACGGGGGGGGACTTCATTGGAACAGAAATAAGTAAACAACCTGTGAAATCCACTTGAAAATCATTTACAAGGTGATTTCTTGTTCCTGTTAAGTACATTGGTTACAGGCACGGTTAGATACGTTCCTCCTAACAGTACTAATCTTACTCATATGACAGTTCCTTGGAATCTCAAGGAAATACTTTTAAATTAATTGCACATGTGAAGTAGACTATTTTCTTAATCAAGACATTACGTAAGCAATTTATGTTTGTAAGGTTGTAACTATTTGCAAGAGGAGTAGTAGAAAAACAGGAGATAATAAAAACCATCCTTTACATGACAAGGAATTATTTTCTGTAATTACGCACCTATGTACATACATGTATGCAATGTACTGTATTTACTGACTCAACGTCATCCTACAGAAATTAACAATGTGAGTCTACCATGGAGGCATTAATTCTAACTCATTTAATGCTATCTCCATGGACGTGCTATATCCTGACATACAATTACTTAACGAACATGTGGAAAAGGCATTGAACCATTTTCAGTAAATAAACTTTTCTCATAAATCAGCACACAGGTATGGTACATTACCTATAGAGGTAGATATTTGTAGTGCAGTTGTAGTCGCCTTTTCTCCATTGTTACTAACAATTAGTATCAGACGGCAAAAGGAATATGGGGATTGCTCCTACTTGCACACACTCGGGTAATAACTACCCATCCATGCTAACATTCTCTCCAGCCAATTTCAATTTTTATAGCCATAACGTAGGTTTTATACCTCCTAAACCCGAGCTTCCTACCTTTGTTTTAGGAATTGATTTTCAGCAATAATAATAATAATAATAATAATAACAAAAGTATGCTACATAGACACTGGAAATAATAATACAAGACCACAATATAACTCGAGGATCGGATACAAATACCTCACCTAAAATTCAAACGACATACCAACCACATGGCAATTCAGAGGGTTTGGATATACCTTTATAATTAAATTTCTGGGCGCGTCTGGATGTTCTATTTTTATTTTGAGGCGATACAAGCAAGTACACTTATTTGTGATTGCAACTCACAAGTAGTTTAATAGGAGAGTAGTACTAGTAGTAGGTACATTAAATCAAGCTTTTTAAGCTCAAGCTTATAAGCTCGTAAAAATCCAGGCGAGGAAATTACAATAAGTATCAGCAATAAGGTCTGAACCGGTGGTTTAGTTACATGACTCGCATGAACTTCGAAGAAAAAATCAAACGTTGTCAAATTTAGCTATGAGTGCCTTCACACATACACATGCACACACACACACACACACAAATGCAAGTTAAAAGAAATAAGAGAGACAGAGAGGTATAATCAGACGTAAGAAATAGATGTTCACATGTGCCCACAGATTGGTTAAAAAGGTGAGACCGCAAAAGGAGTGTGCATCGCGCATGTAAGTAATTATGCATAGCCGAAATATTTTGAAACTGTTACAAGGGAGGCATGGAATGAGTCCCGTGTGTGGAATGACATTTGTCAAGTTAATAATAACGACAAATGGTATTAGTGAGTTCAAAGCACAGAACACGATATTTGCAGGAAACTTAATGACTTTCCTGAAGGTTATTTATTCCTGATATCTAAAATGAAAACCTGGAGTTTTTTTCCTTTTCGGCATGATCTGGATAAAGCCGAGAAATATAATCTTATTGATGAGAACCAAAGGCTTACAACTTAAATATGGCGATGAGGACTACTACTACATATAAGTATAGACTATAAGTATAACTGAAAGATAATATAATTTCTCACTTATCATTGTGGTTGTTTTTGATTGGGAGAATTATTGTGAAGTGCAGGTTTCAATTTCATTAATGATTTATTTTAAATGAGTACTCTGTGTATATAAAAATACATATGTATGTATTTACATAGGATACTGGAGTAATCTGCAAAACAGGATGATGAGTAAGTTTTACTCTCAGTCAGCATATTCCTTGACTCAAATATATGTAAACACCTACACTTAAGTATCCATGGAGAAGACAGGGGAAGAAACCATTGGGCACAGATGGGACATCAAAGATATGGGTCTTTTCTACATGTATTTTTCAAGGGATTTTCACCGAAAAGGGGGAATGGTTGAAAGCGAGAGGCAAAGCAAAAGGTCGAACCGGGTGGTTGAAAATGAGTTTTAAGGGTTCTCACACAACAGCAAGGATGGGTTGGACAGACTTTTACGACCATTTGGCAGGTACCATAAGGTGGAACTATGGTAATACACATAAAGAGAAACAACGGCTCACGTCACGGCTGTTTCTTACACATTCCTCGCTTATGAGTATACATGCATGTTCACATGCGGGCGGACGTAGTAAGTAAGTAACCGGGGGAAAAAAACTAAAAAGGTATGTAGGTATGTAATGTATGAGTGTCTGTATGAGAGAGCCAGAGGACTATGACTTAACAACCACAATCAAGTATGGAGTCTATCACAAAAGTTGTTAACTTCACTTTCAATTTACGTTACAAATAGGCAGCAGGAGGGAATCAATTTTTAGCTTATATGCACATTTAGGTAGATAGGTAATACCTCAATGCATCCCACAGTGACTTTCTGGAAGGGCTCCGGACTCCATTTGCTTACTGATAGTCTCTCTCTCTCCTTCTAACCATCATTTCCTCCCTGACTCAATCCTGTCCCAGTTAAAACAAAGGGGATCCTTAATAAATGAACAAGGAAAAAATCAACTCTCTTTTTTCTGGAACAAATGTTCACTCTTGTCTATACTCGAAAGTTTTCCAACCATAAACTCATAAATTTAGACAATATCTGACTTGACCTCACATTAAATCTTTACAGGGATAAGAGATTGGAGCCTGAGAAATTGACACCAGGTTTTCCACGTAAGTTCCAATGTTTCCGTCTGTCTCTGGTAGCCACATACATACGTAGGTTTGCTTGAAATGTCACTGCGAGTGACACTACATATATACTGTACTGCTTATATAGTTTTAAGGTTTCATCCGAACACCACAAGACCGGGACTACAACAAAAACAAGAAGCCGGCTGGAAATAATAATCAGGAGAGATAAACATAAAGCTACAGATCTAGACACAGTAGCTTTTTCCCATAGTTGGATTTGCTCATAAGCTTTTGAAAAACTGGGCTAGTAAAGTGCATGTCTGAGCGTACGTTTGAAGGCCATATTTGAAAAGCTCTTCTGATTCTACCCTCTTCATCAATGAACACTACGGACTGGAAATACAAAATGGAACGAAAATGAAAACGAGGAACACGTCACCATTTTCATCACGATCCGAAATCACCCTCTCTCTTTCTCTCCCAGCCATTCTGCCTGTATCAAGTGTTCAATGCTCTGCTTCTCAATCTAGCTTCTAGCAATCTAGCTCATACATACCCACTTTTACGCAACGCAATAGCAACAGCCGTGCTTAAAGAAAACTGTGTCCCACAGAGGTCTAATCTAATCACACCATGTATTGAAAAGGAGAGGCAGGGTTGGAACAACCCTCGGAAATACATAACTCGATTCCAGTTGTCGATCTTTTCAGTCCAATGCAATAATGCATTAGCTTCACTTTTACCTCTCCCGTTTCTCTGAGCTTCACCCGTAGTACTTTTGCTTCCATAGAGGTTTTGCTTACCCGCCTTTACTCTCTCTCTCTCTCTCTCTCTTTCTCTCACTCTCACACACTCCACCTAAAACCCACCGACCGGCGACCGAGTGGTTGCATGAATCTGTAGTCGAAATGGAATCCCAGCAAGCCACCTCAATGTCGATAAAAGTATGGGATTTAAATCCAGTCGGTAGGACGACTCAATAGCGACTCTACTATGGACATAAAAAATGCACGGGGTTGAAGTAGATAGTGTGGCTGGAATGGACCTGAGCTACTCCACGGTACTGTTGAATAAATTGTTGTCACTGCACCGGGAAATGTGCTAAAAACATTCGTGTACTACAAGGTATGAACAGGAGAGTACAAAAACGATGATCCCGTCGGAGCTGTTGAGGTAAGTGAGCGAAAATGTAAAGGAGTGTGATACTTGGAAAAAGGAAACCCACTTGGATGCATAACGGCTGGAGCTTATTGAAACGGAAAGTACTGTGAAGTAAGTTTGCTGGAGAGTGTAATAAAAAGTGTTACGAGATAAAAACGACGGAATTTTAAAATCCCCTAAGACAAATTTTTGGAATGAAATTTAAATTCAAGTGCAATTCTTCCCCTTTACGTTGTAACCATGAGCTGGGAAAGCTCTTTACGGTATTTATAGGTAGGAGACTGAACCGGAATTTTGGGCTTTAGACGGTGTAGTGTAGGAGCCATAAAAATGATTTTCACATAAATAAATCCTTAAAAAACACCTTCACACGTGAAACGTGAACAATGGTAAATTGCTTTCTTATTACAGGAGTCACCAAAGCGATAGTCATGAATTTTTCAATAGTCCCATTGTTCTTTCTACAATCTGGTTCAGGTTTAACTTTTTTGCAAGGTTTTGGCGAGTAAAACCGTGATATATCTTAGGTAAGCCTGGGTCTCCGTCTCCGTACATAAGATAGTCTCTGGCTCCATCCAGAAGTGCTGTGTAAACCCCAATACAGTTAAAGTAATTGACTTGGTCGGATCTGGTTAAACAGTTAAATGTTTTATCAGGTTGAAATAATACGGGGAAGGTGTGTGCCCATTGCTTGCTTACTGGGAGCTATATTTATTTTTTATTCTCCGTTGGAGACTTTCTATTCAAATCCCTACTGCGATGATAGCTTCATTTTGTTGAATTGAGTATCTAATGTACAAGTAATTGCTGTAGCTAAGGTTCCATATAAATTAGACGGAACATTACTATGCGTAGGATGAATAAAACTCTAGTATGTAGCAAGTAGGGGAAATTCTGTCTTTGTTATCATTTTGTTTACGGTTACTGGGATCTTGTTCGAGGTTTGATGATACACAGAAGGTAAAAGTGTACAGGCGCCAGAAAGTCGTTGTGAAGATTTGAAAGAATCAAATCCCGGGAGACCTCGACAGAGCAAGAGAAAAGAACGACGGTGCACATGAAAATTACACAAAAACTTATGAAGCTTTAACCAACCCGTTTATTTATTCTTAAATTGGCCGAGACCATGAAACATACTAAGTTCCTTCCATTCCAATGAATAGTTTCCTTGTGTGCTCAGATTTTGGACCGCTATTACATTTCGTAATGGATGTTATCATAATAAAATCCCATTTTTACATACACTAAATCCTCTAGAACCGCCTTTTTTTATCCCACAGAGAACCATTCCTGGGATATTTTGATTTTTCGAATTATTGGATTTAATTTATTCAGGGAGTACAAATAAAAGTACAACTTTCTTAGTATAAGAACAACACAAATTACAGCTACTACTACTCCAAGAGATGCAAATTCATCTGAAGATTATCAACACATTGTACAAGACCTTGGTTTGGTCAAATCACATTGAAATAATTACGGGAATGAACTAACATATATGAAATAATGACGTTAAATGACAAGATCTCATTGGTACTTGTCCCACAGCATGACTACAGAGAATCTAATTCCAGTAAATATATTTCCACACTTAATTCCCAAACGAGCGGGGAGTCTACATGGTGAGGGCGCTTGGTTGCACGTAGTAGTTCGCAGTAAATCAAGAAAATCGGAAGCGCTTGGGTCATTCCATGAATTAAATGGAAGCAAATTGAAGACTTAGTCAAGCTGACCTTTTTTCCGGCGCGGTTGAGCTTGTTTCCGGCGACATCGGGCCGAATTGGAGCCGGCATACTGGACATCGCTGACACTGGCCATCATACTGTTATCTTGGAACTCTGCACAGAAAATAAATAACTCATTAGCATTCACTCCCAACAATAATCCTAAATTTCACAAACCAATATTTCATCTGACACAGTCACACCTCCAACCATGACTTCTAATTTGAAGCCTTATAAAAAGCGAAAGTTCAAAAGTGAAACTTGTCTCAATCCCCAACAATTGTCCGACATACTACTCAATCATTAAATAACACTATAACTTCTCAATTATTACCTTCTTAAATACTTTTCATAGCCAATGCTCAATCTATATGGAAAATATCAACCCTCCTGGACTCTGTCATGAATAAGTCAGGTCCGGGATTCACTTTGTTTGGAAGCGTGGTTACGAAAATCAGGCATCATGTATTTTTCTTTGAACTGATACAAAACATAATGACGTGTCGACAATCATTTACAAGAGACTCCACCTGAGTGACAAATGTTTCCAATGAGTGGAAATAAACAGTTGAATCAAAAGTAGACTACTTATTTCTTTTCACGTACAACTTTTTTTTTACTAATTAATACAAGGCAATAATTTGTAACTTCACAGTTCAAAAGAGTCACTCCTGTCTCACAAAATCAGACTATTTTCAGTGTTTAATACCTGGCATTCAAATAGTACATGGAGAATCTCAAGTCATCCCTTTCGATGATCATACAAAAATTAACTGTCACTCACGACGAGTCACAATGAAAACCTAAAAGTTAACTTCCTCGGAACTCACTCCTGTAGTTTACATTTGTTTTGTCCGGAGTTTTATATAATAATTATTATTGAATCCGTTGGCACAACAGGGTTCTTCACAATGAGTACAACTTGTAAAAATAAAATATTTACGAGACACGTGCAGACAAATGATTGATGGAAGATGTTTGAAAACGAGAAATCCTGGGATTTGGATTCAGGGATTTACACACTTTTGTAACTTTTACTGTGCTTTTGGAGTGAGTGACGTTCAACACTAATTTCTTTAGACGAACATAGTTCCGTTGTTCTTTGGATTGATTTGCTAATAGATGTTTTATATGAAAAAAAAATGAAGGAATTAACTGCGAGTCTACAAGGTGTGTGTGTGTGTGTGAATGAAACGAGAGTAAAAACGAGCAGGTGATTTGGTGCGGAGAGCGGGAGCGGGTAACTACACATCCACTTTGGCAGGACTCGTGTTGAGAACTGAGCCTGGCCATGCACCTTGGTGGGCAAACCTATTCCATTGAGTGGAAGGGAGGCAAAGGTGTGTGTGTGTGTGTGTGTGTATACGAGAGAACTCTCGATACTCACTCGTGCTCACCTCCACCTCTTCCTAAAGATTTCCACATTTTCCATTGCGAACATTGGATTCCCTCGTCACACCGTTCACTCCCACCGTGTGTGAACATCCATAGGCACTAGATAGATACTAAACTACCATTCCATTCGCTCTTCCTCATGCGAGCGGTGAATTAGTTCTGACGTACATATCACAATTAAATAACAAGCAAGCCCAATATTGAAATGCTTAACTTATTCGCAAATTGTCACTGCTTCTCTTTTATAGCTTAAAACATTTTTCTTAAACCAATAAATACAAATTGTTTTAAATAATTGCTCAATTGTTTACTACATATGTACTTTACTGTATATATTAATAATTAATTCGGATTAGTTTTACTAAAAATAATTATTACTAAAATAAATTCAAGAGACTTGTTTTAATTTTTACAGCGGGTTAAGTGGGATCCATTTTTTAATGGAAATAGGGAGCTTTTTAAACAACAACCTGGTGTAATCTTCGGACGTTCTACAACTGACTCAATCTATTAACTGACTGATAAGTTGTTTCAGTACTGTTCATTCCTAGACAGCAATGCTATGTGTATGCTTTCCATCAATATTATAAAAATGGGTTTTTGGAATAAAACTTAAAATGAGCAGGGTTCTTCAATAGCGAGAGTTTAAAGTTATTGTGGAACCAGGACAGATCTTACTGAATTTTAATGAAATTAATTATAAAAATTGTATGGATTGTTTTTGGGACCGTTATGGGTTCTTAATATTCAATTCTGAATATTTATAAAAATCAACAGTTGGACAGTTGAGAACAAGGTTTCCGCTGGGGGATACCATTTAAAAAGCATTATAGAAAAGCTCTGCTTCAGATAGGTTGTCCCCCAATATATCTGCTGATATTTTGCACAAAGGCCAATCAAGAGTATAGGAGCTTATTTGTGATGTTTAATTAGGGGGACACCATGGTTTGAGTACCTAATAAAGTAATATATAATTTTGTGGATTGTGATAAATTGTGATTATCTATGTATGTATATTAAACGTGTAGATATTGAAGTTCTTTTTCTTAAATTGCTAGATTTAAAATTTTTTACTTTGAAAATTTAGCTTGCAAAGAATTAAGCTCAGGTTAATTTTTTTGATCGCTCAAAAATTATTCTGAATAGAGGAAAGTTTTGGAACCGTTTTATCATTTTAATTATTTAACAATCAACTGTTATCGTTTTTTAGAAATCTTTTCCCGCAACGATAATTATAAACATTTTCAATTTTTGTATCGTCCTGCTAATTCAAAAATCCTCGACAGGGCAGTCTCACGGAAATGATGTACTGTATTCAGGACCAAGCTTTTTAACTTCAAAAAAGTAATACTGCTGCATTGTTGCGGTAAAGTAGTTTGTTTAAACTTTATTGGACTAATTGCAACCATTTTTGAACTCTTTATTGTCTGCAGAGCTATGCAGTTTTTTCAAATACAGTATTTTAAAATACGGATTTTCAGACCACAAAGTATTTTGTATTTCAAAATTGCCAACCTGTGGGCAAGTATTTTGTACTTAGTATTTTAAGAGCCAGTAAGTACAAATGTATTTGGTATTTACTTACTCTCAGTGACATGTGAAATGTATTTCGAATAAAGTATTTGGCTCAAAATACTTTTCACCTGTATGATTTTTGACTTTGACATTGTACGTAGCTTGTATGATCTGCAATATCTGTGAGAATTCCATTTTAGCGTTGGAATAACATCGGTTGGAATGAATCCCGGTACTACATCAAATACGTTCAGGTTCTCGGTATTACATATCGTCACTGAAGAGTCAAAATGGTCTACGAGCGCATGCTTTTGTACAGCACAAACCATTTTACCTCTTCACCAACGATATTTAAGGTACGCATAAGACCGACTAGATTTAATTTTCAGATACTCTTTTTCATAATAATTATTTCGAAAGTAATTACATTTAATTAATGATAAATAAAAAATTCATATTAACCTATATTATATACTTCATTAAGAGTCAAAACGACTTAAATTATAATTACTTATAATGAACTGACCTATTCGGCAATAGTTGAGCAATGTGTTACTAATGTGCCTTATATGCAGCCTTTGAAGTGATTAGTTATCTGATTATGTTTTAAAAGATTGCTTCTTAAAGCAGTTTGTGTTCTAGAAACCAATAAATTAATAGCTAAAAAAAGCTTAAAAAGAGAATTTGCTTTTGCGCCCTCAAAAGTTGAAAACAAGTTTTCTGGTAGATGCTGTCAGAATAAATCCCAATAGTTTATTGAAAATGATGAAAACTCTTGAAATGACGAAAAGCAACGCCCCGATGGATAATTTATTCTGGAGTACTCTTTCAATAGTATTAATAATTTCCAACTTGCACCCAAAATTGCTAAATTCAGTATTCATTGCAACCCAACTTTTTCACAGCTATTTCTGCATCAGCGACAATAATATCGTGGCGTTTCTTTTCGTCATTTCAAGAGTTTTCATCATTTTCAATAAACTGTTGGGATTTATTCTGACAGCTTCTATCAGAAAACTTGTTTTCAACTTTTGAGGGCGCAAAAGCAACTTCTCTTTTTAAGCTTTTTTAGCTATTAATTTATTTCGACCTTTTGGACTTGTAAAACTATTGCTTAGATTAGTAGGAAGATTTCAGACAATATTGATGTTTGCGAGTGAAGTACATGCACGCTATTGTTGGCTATTTTTTGGAGATTTTGTTTACGTGGACGTGAAACATTCAAACTTGGCTTACAAAAATTGATTATTTACTTGATTTTCAACCACGAAACGTTTTGAACGATCCAGAGCGCTATCAATGCATGATAGTTACATCACTTTATTTAATGTCGGACATGTCTTAATGGACCCCAAAGTTAATCTTATACAAACTGTATTTACTCTCTTCCCAAAGTTAGAATTTAATCGTTTTGGTTAGAAGTTAATGGCTGATCATATTAGTCACACCGTACTAAATATTCAAAGGCGTACACAAAAAGTGTTAATTTATTCGAATTAAGTATTCAAATTCCAAGATGCTAGATTTGGTAACTTATTTAGCATTCCGGTATTTCTTATATATTTTTTCTTTTTTTGTACTCTAAAATGGCATTATTTTTTGTTGACTTGGACAGGACTAAGTTGTATTAACACTTGGTTACTATAATTTAAGCCTGTCCAAGTAAACAAAAAAGAAATCGTTGCCTAAATTCTAAAAAGTACCATTTTCATTTCAGAACCTATGCTTTTTAAACGGGTTCGCATAGGGAAGCGCAAAGGTACGAAAACTTGGTTCCTGTTCCTGTTCCTGAACACGTACCTATAAATACAGGTACAAAATTTATGTTCCTGTACCTATGCTAAAACTTTGCAGGTACGAATTTTCCGTTCCTGTACCTGTTCACACATCCAAAATCTTGTACCTGTTCCTGAAACTGTACCCGTTCCTGAAAAGTACCCAAAACGTGTACCCATTCCCAAAAGTTATGCAAGTACCCGGGTTCGTCCCCAGGTACTTTAGTTTAAACATCCTATCTACTAAGTTGAAAGAGTGGGCCGTCGTCGTCTTCGTCTTGGTGTAATAAAAATTTGAGATTCAAATTTCCGCGCGCTGTTTTTCATTGGCTGAGCCAGAAATTTTAATAAAAGTAATAAGAGTAAATATTAAAAATTCTTAATAAAAATTATTCAAAAAAAATTGTAAAATTAGTTTTTTTTATTGGCTGAGCCAGCAATAACTGGCTAAGTAAATTATTAAAAATTTTTTTTTTAATTAAAAAAAATATTAAAGCATTATACTGTTTTGCGCTTTTTCTTTTTCCTCTTTGAATAATTTTGCTCAAAAATGAAAAAAGGATGCTAAAAAGTCTTAATAATTTGAAATTATTAAAAAAAACTTTTTTACATTTTTTTTATGGATTTGAGATTCAAATTTAAGGGAGCTTTATTTTTATTTGCTGAGCCAGTAATAGCTGACTAAATAAATTATAAAAAATATTCTAAAAAAAATAAAAACGTTATACAGTAGCAAGGGCGGCGGCATTGCACGGGCAGCCGTCCACAACCAAGGCGGTCCACTCTTTCAAATTAGAAATTAGCCTAATTATATAATGTCAAGTTTAATATTTTGTATAAATTACAAATCATTGCAATCCCAGTTTTCCCATCCACCTTGGTGGATGGCTTGAATGCTAGTATGAATTTAAGCTAAACGGTTTTTACTATTTTTTTTGCTTTTTCAATAAATAATATCATTGTTCCTGCATATTTTTGTACTATAAAAAAATTATTGTACCGTAAATTGTTTATTACTTTTAAGGGCGGAAAAGCAACTTTACTTTTAAGCTTTTTTGCTGCTAAGTTTATCTTCGTAAATGCTTCCGAATGTTTCCAGTGGAAATAAATAATTAAATTTTATTACTACTTTTAAATTACAATAAAACCTACCTGCAGTAATTGCACTGGAATTTTATATTTTTCTTGTCATATTTATAATGACTGTACACGTCAGACCTTTGTTTTGAGTTCACATTTTCTTCTGTATCACTATTGTGGTCACTATCAAGAATTATTTCAATGGAATTGTTTGCGGAATCCACGTCTAAACTGAAGTAATTACTTTAATGCAAAATAAGTCCAATGAAGTAATTTGTTTTAAAGCAACTAACGAGCATGGTAAATGACATTCATACCCATGCATGTACAATTTTACAAGTCCATGCTCAAAATTCATTTCGAGCGTTCATTGGTGCTTTGGAAATGATCGAAGTTCAAAAACGTCAAAGTACCCGGGTCCACACGTCTAAAGATGGGTCATTCCACAGTATGGACCTGTTCATATTGGGAACACACAAACAGGAACGACTTTCGTTCCTGTACCTGTTTGTGATTGTGGTCACAGGTTTCTGGGTACAAAATAAAAGTACCTGTTTCGTTCCTGTTACAATTGGGAACTTTTACACTGTACCCATTTTGGACCTGTTCCTGTTCCTGTACCCAAATACCCGGGTTGGTCCTGTTCCCATGAGCTTCCCTAGGTTCGCAAATGAAAATGGTACTTTTTAGAATTTAGCCGACGAAATGTTAAAAAAGAATAGCGATTCATTGTTTTCTTGTATTCGTGCAAAAAATTCTTAAAAATAGAAATCAAAGCATTTTTTGTACGAATGAAAGAAAAAAATGAACTGATATGCTCAACATGTCATGTACATAAGCGACCTGTAAACCAACTTAAGGATTCAACTAATATTTAAGGTGTGATCCCTTAAAGATCGCATCATCAAAATTTTATAGTAACATTCTAGTTATGAAAAGAGTCTCACAATAAAATTTCATGCATTTCTGATTAGTGGAACACCCTCAAATATTTTCCAATGTTAAATGAACGGTCATCATGCAACTTAAATTCGCCATTTGCCTCCAATTTTTGTTTATTTTTCCGAAGGGCTCAACGACTTTAAGTGCTACAGGAACAGTGCTGCGGACAAGTTCAAGTAATACTTGAGTTTTCAAGTCAAGTTCAAGTTCGGGTCAAGTTCAAGTAGGCCAATTTTTTTACTTGAATCTTTCGGGTCAAGTTCAAGTACGTACTCGTCTTGACCATGACATTCTAAGACAAGTCAGGTTCAAGTACAAGTAAGAGTAATTTACTTGAATCTCAAGTCAAGTTCAGGGTCAAGTAATGGAAAGAAAAAACTTGACCATGAACTTGAGATTTCATGGTCAAGTTCAAGTAATTTTAGATTGCGTATGCCATAAAGGACGGAAGCAATTTCAAAATCACAATCCAATTTCATGTCGTGTCCAGGGTGTATTGTTTGCACATGCCATAAATCAAAGGACAAAATTCAAAATCAGAGTCCGTTTTATAAAGGTCTTGTTTACCAGGCGTTGCTCATTGTTAGTTGTTGCAGCGGCCTCTCCATAAAATGAAAGAATTATCTTGATAATTCATATTATTGCTGAGAATTATTATTTTCAACTTGTGTAAATACACTCCAATATAAACTGAGCTTGGATGGCTCTTTACAAAAAGAGTTTAATAAATAAGTAAATACTAGTTTATTAACTTTTAAATTAAGAGTACTGGTAATGCTCAAAGAGGTATATGTATATATACATATATAAGCATTAAATAAAACTTGACACCATGTAAAACTCGTCAATATACAGTGAAAGTCCGTTATAAGGGCTCAGCTTATAAGGAATGTATGGATATCAGGGATACCTTTGTTTGACCCCAACTTTCATTTACACAATGCTTTAGACGTTTCGTATAAGGGAAATTCCTTTACAAATTATATAGTCCCTTATATCGAACTTTTACTGTATTCAGTATACGCTCAAAGTTGTCCTCGAATGGTTTTAAATAAAAAGTAGCAGTAAAATTGTTTTCTGAATGTGTTTTGGTTTTAAGTCTGAAGGAAATAATTTGCTGCAGCAAGTTCGACAAGTTATTGTAGCCATGTTTAATTTTTTGTGATACTTAACTTGAATTATCAAGTTCAAGTCGCGTTCAAGTCGTGGTCAAGTCAAGTTCAAGTCAAGTTTGGAAATTTAACTACTTGATGAAGTTCGGGTCTTACAAAAGTTACTTGATTACTTGAACTTGACAAGTCAAGTAATTAAACAAACCGGAGTTATCAAGTTCAGGTTGTGTCTTGAAAATTACTTGAAGTTTCGTGGTCAAGTCAAGTTCATGGTCAAGTTTTGAAATTACTTGACCCGATCGCAGCACTGTACAGGAACACAAAAATTCATGGAGATTCGCAATGATCTCCCATAAGCTTTTGATAGTAGAATTACATCAAGCTGTTCAGGAGATATCCAGCAAAGTCACTTTTTGAGGTATAGGTGAAAGCATAGAGGTTGCTTTTTAGGGATTCTGGACAGACCTGAGCATGCACGCAGACCTGGGCACGTAACCTTTAAAGCAACTTCTCAAAAAGAGTGAGCATTAGGTAGGTATTATAAGGAAAGTACTGTATTTAAAATACAGTATTTTGTATTTGAGTATTTTAAATTACCTACGATGTATTGTATTTTTATTTGTATTTTAGCAATGTAACCTGAGGTATTTTACTTTGTATTTCCCATATTTTATTTCAGGTATTTTATTTTGTATTTTGTCATTGAAGACCAAGTATTTTGCATAGCTCTGATTGTCTGCTAATGCTAACAGTCAGTTTATGCTAATATTATCTACGTATCCATTACGAGCTGATATGAAATATTATTTTCTTTTGATATAATTATTATTTCGAAAATATTATTTTTAGAAGAACCCTTCAAGTTTCCACGACGAAATTTGTCGTAGGAAATGTTATTTTTACGTAAAAGTGTTGTGCAAAATTTCAGAAAAATCTATAGGGTGAACATCTTTTAAAAAATCGTTATATATTATAAACAGCAGTTAGTTGAACCAGCACCTGACTATGCACTCAGGAGGCTCGAAAATGTGCTTATTATTGTGATTTGTGATTCTCTTTTGGATCTCTTGGGGAAATTCAACAAAGGTGCCCTAGGCATGCCATGGAAGATAAGTCCTTGACTCTTGAAATCGGTTTATTAGTTTTGTCTTCATTTGGAAAAGTTGTTTTTGTGGGAAGAGTGAAAACAGTTTAAAGCCGATAGCATTCAAACGGAACTCCCAACAATATTAAATTCCGAGTTCGGAGAAAACTCCGCTGGGGATTTTTACGCGCAGTAATTATTATCTGTGGCACATGAATTTTATTCTTACATAAATGTTTTTTCACAACAGCAGTCATAAAATGCACTTGTAACATACAACCAAACGCATGATTACAGCATCCATAAAGCAATAGAGGAAGGCATTGTCAATTATGCTGTTGGGAAAAGTGACAAAGAATTGTGTATTTATTAAGAATTTGTTGTGTGGGTTTCATCAAGTTGTCAGCGTTGTACCACCTCTGTTAATTGATTTATTCAACGACAATATTTAATATTATAGAAAGTGACGAGTCGATGAATGCAGCCCTGGGCTGAAATTTAAACTGTTGAAGTCACCTCATCTTTGACCTTCTCATCTTCATACCATTTATTTATAGTGGTACCCAATCATTATTTTTAGTATTAAGAATTCGCTGGTACAGTTTGTACTGGCAGACTCTCACAATATTCTAATGAAAATATTAACCTTGGCAGTTAAATTGTTTTTTTCCGGATGTAATTTAACATGCAGCGTAATAATCTCCAAAGGAATTTTCTACGCGTAAATTTTTCTTCCGTGGCGTAAAAATCTCCGGCGGAATTTTCTCCGCGTAATAATCTCCACCTGGGCGTAGTAATCTCCCGCGGAGTTTTCTCTGCGTAAATAACTCCGCGTAAAAATCCCCGGCGGAGTTTTCTCGTAACTCCTTAAATTCATATCAATTTTACCTGACATTTTCGACTTCCATGAGCGCAATGATTCAATGTCCTGACTTTGATTTATTTACGTGACTGCTGTGTCGAGGCTTTTTGGATTAGCCCAATGAAGCAAAATAAATGTGAAAATGTTTGTCAATATTGGTGTAGAAAAGGACTTGAAAATTTATAATAGTTGAAAAAATGTTGAAACGGTTGCAAAGCTTTCCTCTATAATTATTTGGAATCTTAGAACGTCCAAAAACAAATCTGAATTTAATATTTGCAAGCTAATTTTTCAACGTTGATTTTAAAACTGGCGATTTAAAAAAAGATCTTCAATATCATTACGTTTAATATATAGATAACTAGGAGCACTGCACAGCCAGATATTGCTGGCTCAGCGAGGCAAATGTAAATAGGGGAGGCAGTAAATAGTTGTATATATACAATAGCATAATATTAGCACAACCCTAGTAAGAGTGTAGACTAACGTACGGTAAAATGATTTTTTAACTTAAGTTTGCTTTAATAATTTTTTTAAATAATTATTAATCTCTATTAATTTGAAAGAGTGGACCGTCTTGGTGGTAGACGGCTGCCCGTGGCTATGTCGCCGCCCTTGCTACTGCATAATGCTTTAATTTTAATTTTAATTTAAAAAGAAATAATTTTAATATTTTTTTAATTAAAAAAAAAGAATTTAATAATTTATTTAGCCAGTTATTGCTGGCTCGGCCAATAAAAAACAGCGCGCGGAAATTTGAATATCAAATTCGTATTACACCAAGACGAAGACGAAGACGGCCCACTCTTTCAACTTAGTAGATAGGATTCATCGTAATTCACAATTGTGTATATGTATTGATGTCAAAGCCTGGTGTGGTCCCCTCATTATACACCACAAACACTCTTGATTGGCGTTTGTGCAAAATTTTAGCAGAGATATTGAAGAACCCTTGCTCGTTTTAAATTTTAATGCAAAAAATCATTTTTGGAGTTGATAGAAAGCATATAGAGTTATTTGTTTGGGAATGTAGAGTATTGAAGCCACTAAATGATTGGCCATTTCCATAACATGCGTTATATCAAGATTTAACTTTTGTAAAAGGTTTTTATGGAAGCCAGAAGGAAACTTTAAAACTTCCTTCTTGTACTTTAACGTGTATCTCTTGTATTTTTTTCTCTACAATTTTTAAAAAAGAAAAAATTGAAAATCATTTATTTGCAAACTTCTTTGCTTAAACATGATAACTACGTACGAACGACCAAGACCGTCATCAACCACCATCATCAACACTGCATCATATTGCTGGAGCTTCAGATACGGCAATAATTGTCAAGAAAAGGCAGGTGACTGAAAAATTTCCTTTCTTAGCCATTACAGATGACCTTCAAGTTCAGATTACGTAAGTTCGATCACAAAACTAAATAATTACAAATTGAGTTACTTTTTATGTACTATTTGTATAATTGGCTCGGCAGAAAGAAAATTGTCTTCCTTGTATTAATGATGATCGATCCTCAATCCACCCCTTAAAACGAGGCGCACTATTAATTTCTTTATTCAGGACTCCTTACGGGCTGACCCCATATCATCCGTTTTACCGTTTTTAAATTCAGTTTTACGTTGTATGTAAACCTAATTTGCTTAATTTATGGAGGACAGGGCAAGGTGAAACGAGATAATAACCTACGACGAACTGAGGGTGCACTGTGCAGCCAGACAGAGGTACTCCTATCCCGAATCGCTCAGTAAATCCACTCACACTAAAGTGAGCGTTGGGTGCATGCTAACTAGCAGTACATCTCATAGAACCCAACACATATCTCTCTTTCTCTCACCTCCGCGACACATGGGCGCTGGACTTTGAAGCCATTCATCAGCTATGGTAGTTGAGTACATTCAGTGATGGACTACTGCTGTGTCCACACGAGGCGCATTATTAAAGCTGCCAGATGCCTACTATTTTAGTAGACTATTTGGGAAGGCAGTTTACTAAAAAATCATGAGATCTACTGTCTACTATTTGATTGAAAAAGCTTCTAAACTTTACTGTTTAATATTTGCCGGAAATATTGAATTCTAAAATTATTCTGTGCTAGTAAATGCGAGCAAGATCCAGAGGTCGGATTTTTGTGGGCAGACGGAAAGATTTTTCCCAGGGAAAAATATTTCTGGCAGGGAAAGTCTCAAAGGGAAGGGATTTGTTTTTACGAACAGAGATTTTTAAAATCGTTGGCCTTTCTTTTGGCAGGGATTTTCAAATTTGTTGACGTGTTTCAGGGAAATGTGTGATGCAAACAGGGATTTTTAGATTGGTTGACCTTATTTGGCAGCGATTTCATGTCTTAAAGGGAAATTATTTTTGCCACCAAGGATTTGGAAAATCTTTGACCTTTTTCTCATCGGTGATTTTTGAAATCGTTGAGGACCTCCCTGCATGAACATAAGACTCAGCAGGGAAATTCAGAAATGATCTTCCAGGGAGATTTACACAAATCCAACCCCTGGCACGATCAAGCGAAACTTGTCCGACATTTTAAAACTTGGTACCTGTAAATTGTCGAATCATTAACGTCTTTCCATGTAAAAGTAGCTCTATCATTTGAACTCAAATTATGTTCATTGTCTCATTTCTGCAGCATACTGCAATAGTTCATTATTGTGAAGTAGTAGAAATCATAAAATTAAAATAAAGTGGAAATCACCATTAAATATTTTTATTGTATCCGTTAGTTATTTAAATGTAAGTACTCTGTGTGCTATTATTTGAAATTATAATGGTTTCAGAATGCACTTTCAACGATGGCTTAAAAAAAGTAAAGTAAGCAATATACTGTGTTTATTTTCAAAGAATGGTTGTTACATCGCATTAAGAAAATGTTAACGGTAGATTGGATCAATTGTTTTTATACGACGGGAAAAAATTTGAAATAAAATTAAAAAGCCTAGTATTTTGCTTATTTGAATCTGGCCGCTTTATACATCCTACATTTATTTGCAGTTATTACATTTTCAGTAAAAAATAAAGTAAGCGCTGTCAAACGTACAAGAGCAGCAGTAGCCATCGATCTGTACTTATTTCTTTTCTGACCCTCTATGATGATCAACTAAGTCATCATACCTGACACGTTTAACTCGAAATATCTTCAAAATTCTCGGGTGGCGTCCGTCAGAGGATATTTAACACTTTATTTTCTTCTCACCATATGGTCTGCTAAAAATAAAATTAAGATAAACGAGTGGCAAAATTACTGAAGTGAGCACTCATTTGAACTTCTGACAATTAAGAGATAGTCTTTCGACTAAGTCGACTGTAATATTGTTGTTGTATAGCTAAGAAGTTGACTTTCGAGAATCACAACGATTCTACTCATGAATGGTTGTTGATACCCATTCTTCCTTTCCGCATTCGTCACCCGTGCCTCGTAGAGACATTGCAGCAATGTATTTTATTTGAAATAATAATTTGAATGCAACAATATTTTATACGAATACCCTAGATGATCTTTTTTGCTATAATTAAACAGAAATATTATATGAGATAACAAAACAGCTAAACAATCTTAACACAAGGGGTTTAACTGCCCAATTTGGTCTATACCCTATTTCAGAAATTTTCTAGTATAAAATAATTACTGTTACAACATTTCCTAAATATCTATTTGTAGTAACTTCATTGCTGGAGTGGCTTTATCTGATGTGACAATAAACAAATATCGTATGGAAACTGAGATAGTTTTATAAACCATCAGCAAAAATAAGCACAACCAATTTATGTTATCGTGGTTAGCAGAATTGTGGATCAGATGTCTGATCAGCTGTTTTTTAAATTAGGTTAGGATCCCTGTAGTTTGGTTGACAAAAAATAAATTTCAGAATTGTTTTTAAATTAATCTGACGTTGTGGGATATACTCGTTTTTAAAATAATATCATTGAACCCTCAAATAGTCCATATGCTAGTCCTGTCATTTTGGTCCTCAAGAAACCCGATGACAAAGGCATACGTAAACCCAGACTAGTAGTTGACTTCAGAAGCCTTAATGCAATCACTAAGAAACTTCATTGGCCATTAACTAGCATCGAAGAAATACTTCGAAGACTAAGAGGACATAAATTGTCTCCACTCTAGATCTTTACTCTGGTTTCCTGCACGTCGCGGTCGAACCAAGTTCCCGAGAAAAATTAGCATTTGTACCAAGGAACGGCCAGTTCCAATATAAGCGAATGCCGTTCGGAGCAGCGAACAGTCCTTCAACATTCTGTAGAGTAATCGACACTGTACTCGCAGACCTCAAGTATGACGTGGCTCTTACACCCAGTACTTTTTATAAGCCGTCACTTAAACCCATACCAACAGAAATATCATATACGCCTTTTTAAATTACTAGCAATTACATGGTCTGTTCAACACCTTCGCGAGTACCTCCTGGGTATCCCTTTTACTGTACGTACCGATCATCATTCTTTATGTTGTATTCTTAAAACTAAAGAGGACCTATCTCCCAAACTGCAACGTATGACAACACTCTATTTATTTAAAAAGCAACGCGATCACACATGATTTAATAAAGAACGTAGTTGCACAGACCAAATATTCACCCTGCTCTCTATTATTCAATTAAGGTTAAATAATCCTGGTGGTAAACTGTTTGCCCTATTCGTAGATCTTGCACGTGCTTTTGATTCTCTGTGTGACGACCTACTATGGAAAAAGTTTGATCACTTGGGGGTAAGCATGAAATTTATTAAAGTCTTAAAAAGTCTGTATGACAATGCCGTTTTAAGAGTGCGAGTTGGGACATCCCACACGGACCCGGTGGACATCTCCCAAGGGGTATTGCAAGGTGATATCCTGAGTCCTCTACTCTTCTCTCTCTATATCTCGGATCTTGACCGGTTCTTTTTTGACAATCACGCTACACCTATTTGTCTAGGGGGCATGAACTCTGTTAACCATCTTTTGCTTGCAGACGATAACGTGACTCTTGTAGACTCTAAATTAACCCTACAGAAAAAGATTGACATTTTAGACAAATATTGCAACCGTAATTTCCTCTAAATCATTCTGTCTAAAACAAAGATTATCATTTTCCGCAGGGGAGGTAACCTATTGCCTTCTTGGACCTGGCATCTCAAGGGAAGTCCTATCGAAATCGTTAATGAATACCCATACTTGGGTGTAATATTTACTCCTTCAGGTATGTTTCATAAAGCATGATATACTCTGAAAAGGAAGACTCTTACTACTATTGGTCCTTCAATTAAAATCCTGAATGCCTCCAGAACTGATTCCTGGGCCTCTCGCATGAGTATTTTAGACGCTACGGTATTACCAACCATGACCTATGCTGCTGAAATCTGGGCAGTGAACATACCTATGCATGTGGAGACTGTGCAAAATCAATTTCTCAAAAAAAATTTATGGCTACCAAATAGTACACCAACCCATGTACTAAGAATTGAAACGGGTAGACAACGAATTTTTTATAGAATAATTGGTTGGGCTCTTAGGTATTGGTTTAAAATTTTATTGATGCCAACATCTCGTTTAGTCAAAATTGTCTACGAAAGGCAAAGACGGTTAGATTCACACAATCCTTTATATAGGAAGAACCCTGTGTGGGCATTCTTTATTCGGGACCTTCTCTACAAATACGGTTACCCTGCAGTCTGGGAATATCAGTCAGCTGATTATCTTGCGGGTTTTTTTCCAGCTGTCATGGCCGCCATTTCTGACTCATTTATTGCAGAGGGTCTGGACCGAATTAGTTCCTCCGCCTCCGTGCCTGATTATAAACTAATCAAGAGCCACTTCTCCACCTCTAGCTATCTATCTCTCAATATCCCATTCCATTACATAAGACTTCTATGTAATATAAGACTGATTTCATCTTCTTTATACAGAAGAAATAATTGTTTTAAGCTTACATTTCCCGAAACATGTAATTACTGCAACTTACTAGAAGAAAATAATATATTCCATGTCTTAATCAAATGCCCCATGTATGCACTACCTAGACAGCGTTTTCTATTTAAGCCCGGCTTAAGTTCTATTTATAATCAATTTAACTTACTTAACATCTTTAAATCCTTCATGTGATCTGATTTGTGAGGTATTTAAATTTATAAGTAATTGCTCCACAAGGAGAAATTTTGTAGATATACTTGCTGATTTGTAAACTGTAAGGATGATATGGGCGACGCCTGAAAACGTTCCTGAAACTTAAACTTAAACTTAAACTGCATCTCTAGATAGCTGAACTATAAAATTATCTATAACTGGATCAACATCTTTGCAATGTACTTTATTACACTAAATAAAATTTCATCGTCAGTTTGACACTTTATTAAAGTTTTCCTATCTGGGCATTCCACATTATGAATTAAATTTACCCCAAATATTCTAGATAGAACATCTTCAGCTTCATTATGAATACCTTTTCTATAAATGACAACCATCTAGCTATTCGACCTGTAGGATCCTTTATAGTAATGTTAATGGTTTATGGTCAGTTTCGACTGTAAATTTAGTCAATTATATAAAACCAAGAAATTTTCTAATACCAAATATTATTGGCAACGTTTCTTTCTCAGTTGTTGAATAATGCATTTCGGATTTTTTTAAACTTCGATATCTTATCCCTTCTCGTTCTTGCATCAATATAGCCGAAGAACTAGTATCACATCAGTAATTGTTATAAATGGTTCATTTAAGTTAGGCATGTACAGACATGTTGCTTTCTTCAATTCGTCTTTAAAATAATCAACAGCGTCTTGGCAATCAAATCAGAGTCCATACAAATTTAGAATTCTTCATCAGCAATCTATATATTGTCTAGATTAATACCCAAATTTTTAAAAGAAATGTCTATACAATCCCACAAAACCTAGAAATCTCTGTACCCCTTTTAAATTTGTGGGAATAGAATATTCGTGTAATGGCGGGAACATTTCTTTCAAAGGTCTATATCTCCCTTCTCTAATAAGATATCGCTGAAAAACAGCTGACTTCTTTGCAATTTTAGCCTTCTTTGGGCTTATATGAAATCCACTATGTTTCAATGCTGTGAGCACTAGTTCTAAGTGTAATAAGTGGCCATCTATTGAATTGCTACAACAAATAGCATTATCTACATATGCTGTACCATAAGACCATAATCCTTCTCCCATAGCAATTTCTACAGCATCCTGAAATCAGAATTGTTTAATCTAAAAGGAACTACTTTAAATCTAAATAATTACCTAGGCACTCTAATTGCTGGGTTATTCCTAGCAGCCTCATCTACTTCAATCCCATTGGTTGATCTAAAACTGTTAACCATGAAGCACCTGATAATGCTACAATTACATCTGGTAACCTAGGAGCACAATTATTTTTAGCCATTGTAAGATCATTTAACCTTCCGTAACCAAAGGTTACCCTATAACCATTTGTACAATCACTATTCCTTTTGGAAACATGACAGACCAGCTGTAGTGGCGCTGGTACCTGACGCCATAAGGTCATGACCTTGTAAGGTCCAACTGTAATAAATTACAGAATCCTATAAGGACAACAATTTGGACTCAACTCAGTTCCAGACGCTAACTCCAGTCAGAGCGCCATACTTGATAATACTTTCCATTGTAACCACTAACCAGGATGCAGCATCAACACAACTTATCCAGCCAAATTAACAGCTAAATATACTTTAATTCAATTTAATTAATTATTTCAATGTACTATAAATCAACAATTGATTCTGTTGTCCTAGAATAAGTAATTACTTTGTAAAAACAGAATGGCATATTATAGGGCAGGTGCTGGTGAAAATTGTGAAATATGCAAAAAAGCTGATAGTCGTAAGTTAGCTATTCGTTGTTTATTATGCAATAGACTGTTCCACAACACAAACTGCCTGAACCTTACTAAAAACAGCTCATTATTCAAATCACTAATAGATTCAAAAGAATGGAAATGCACCGAATGCATTTCTGTCCACGTTAGTCAAATTTGCACTGAACTCCTTTTAATAGGGAATAACAATGATTCGTTCTATTTAAATAACTCACAGCTGAGTCTGCCTGTTCTAACCGTAACACCATGTAATAATATAGACCTACCCAATGGCTTCTCTATTATGCACATTAATATTTGTAGTCTCCGTCTTAAATCAGAGCAGCTCTCTCTTATTATGTACGAATACAAAGTTGACATCATGTGCATTACCGAAAGTTGGCTTAACTCAAATATAAATGACTGTGAAATAGCTATCTCGGGTTACTACATTCATAGATGTGATAGGAAAAATAGTTCAGGAGGTGGTACAATAATCTATGTAAAACAGCACATTATTACTGAGGAAATTTCTCTGTCAAACTCTACTATTGAAGCACTGCCAATCCTTATTAAACTTCCGTGCTCAAAACCCTTTGCGGTAATTAACTTGTATGGACCACCTGGTCACCTAGTCAATGAAGACAACTTCCTGCATGAAATGGAAAGAATGTTCTATAATATACAATCTAAAGCTGAAGTAATAATTATTATTGGTGATTTTAATGTCGACTACCTAACACCATGTAATAACCTAAAATACCTGCAGAATTGTACTGATAGATTGAATCTTACTCAAACTGTATCTAAACCTACTCGAACTACATTACACAGTAAGACATTAATTGATCATATTTATACTAACTCTATTAATTACGTTAAAAGTTCAGGTGTAATTGACTGTGGATTATCTGATCATGACTTAATCTATCTAATTCACAAAAAACCAAAATATAATATAGCACCTCATGTTATAAGCACGAGAAACTATAAAAATGTTAATCTAGCAAAAATTCGTGAGAAACTTGAAACTACACTATGGCAAACAATTGATGACTTTGGCGACACGAATGACAAAATCACAGTTTTTGAGACACTTGTTGAAAGTATACTAGACACCGAAGCCCCATTGATACGACGCAGAATTAAAAGCAAGCCAGCTGAATGGCTTACTGTGTCCATCAAAAGGTTTATACACAGAAGGTGTCACCTCAAAAAGATTGCCAGTAAATCTCAATCCCCTCATGACTGGAAACTATACAAAGAATTTCGCAATAAGACAACGCTTGCTGTAAGAAAAGCGAAAATTGAATATTATCAAAAACAGTTTAATCAAAAATGTAAACCCAAAGAATCTTGGGACTTGTTCAAAACATTGATTGATGACAAAGTATCCACTACCAATATTCCTGAGTTAATTATTAACAAGGAGAGTATTAATGACCCCAAAATTATATGTGATGAGTTATCAAATGCTTTTGTTTTAAACCATAAGGATGAAGATTGTGAAATCAATCAATATGTAGATACTCTTAAATCCAAACGCAATACACTTTTATCGGACTTTAATGATATCACACCCACTGAAATTACTAATATAATTAAGAATACAAAAGGTAGCTCCAGTGGGGGCATCAAAGGTATACCACCTAAAATCATAAAGTTATTCCCAGATATATTTGCTCCAATTTTATGTAATATTTTCAATAATTCTCTCAAATCTGGCAATTTTCCAAATGCATGGAAAACGGCTTTAATCACACCAATACTCAAGCCCCGTAGTAAAAAACATTCCCCCAATTCGTACCGTCCAATTTCTGTACTACCATATCTATCCAAGGTTTTTGAATCAATTATTGCTAATAGAATCATGGATATCATGGAAAGTAATAAACTCCTTTCTAAGATTCAATTTGGATTCCGGAAAAGAAAATCAACATTACATGCCCTAATTGAAATAACACAACGCATTTACAATGCATTGGAAAATAATCAGCTAGTTGCGGGGTTATTCGTGGATTTAAAGAAAGCCTTTGACAGTGTAAAATACACTAAACTGATTGACAAACTAATTACCAAATACAGACTTCCCACATACCTAATACAAATAATCTGTAGCTACCTATCTGGTAGACACTTCTGTGTAAAACTTGGACAGTTTATATCAAAACCATATCCATTAAATGGAGGTGTACCCCAAGGTAGTGTACTGGGCCCTGTACTATTTATTATATTTTTCAATGATGTTTGTGACCTTATTAATAACTCCGCAGTGTATGCAGATGACATTGGATCAATTTGTACGGGTGCTAGCCCACAGCTATTAAAACTAAGTCTTGAAATCACATTAAATGTAATCAATGACTGGTGCAACACTAACGACATGAATATTAACTTTACAAAAACAGTTTTTATGGAATTTTATAAACCCTACTCTAAAAAACGTGCCACACTATCCTCAATTCAATGTGGAAATCAAAATGTCAATAAAGTCAATGCTTTTAAATACTTAGGGATAGTATTAGATTCTAACCTTAAGTTTGATCTACACTGTACTAGTGTACATAAGAAAATATCCTTCAAATGTGCTAAGTTAGTGAAATATAAAAAAATCATTAAAGATAAGCTTATTAAAATTGTTTTTAAGTCCTTAGTTTTCTCACATATTGACTATGCCCTCCCTGTATAGGGTTCAGTCTCTGATATACATACAAACATGGAATAGTCTGCCTTTGGCAGTTCACAACAAAAATCGTATTCTTGATTTTCAGTATGAACTCAATAAATGGTTAATAAGTAAGCACTTGAATAAGTCTGGATGTTACTTCATATACAATTTTAACTAACACTGTAATATTATTAATTAATTGTACGAGCGTATGTGCATATTAATTATGTGACTAAATTCTGTGTATGTATATATATTAAAATATAGCCAGGCAGGGTGGCTGAGTTGTCAGAGCGTCCCGTTCGTTGCGGCTGGAGTCGGTTTCGATTCCAGTAAAGCTCTGACACTTTAATAATTTCCACTGCTCTTTCTATCTTCTACTATAGCTTTGGGTGGGGTGAGGAGAAGGGCGTGAAAGGGGCTTGCACTCTGAAGACTGAAACCATGGCCTGGATGCACAAGGGGAACTAGCAGTGGACATCCTTTAGACGGAGAGGAACCAGGAGAAGCTGCCAATCTGCATTGCTCGCTAGACATTCCAGTCTAATGAGCGTCCGTTAATCTCCTTCAATTAACCCAATACCTCCTCTCCTTCCCAATTATCTCCTACTCTACATTTCCTCGGCTGGAGCAAAGACTAGTGATATACTCCCTTAATGGGAGGAATGGACTGAGGGGTGTTTGTCCCACTAGTCTAGCTCTGTGCCTCATATAAGGGGAAGAAATATGTACGACACCCTGTACATGTGATTCCCACCACTCTATAAAAACCGAAGAGAGCCGGTATAAGCTTCTCAGTTGTAACTTCACAAGTTCTCAAAATTGTGTATGGCATGATGACTTCTGGTTAAGTGCAAGAATAAAATGTGCCCCCTGTTTGGGCGAATATTAATATATTATATTATATTAAAATATATTATATTATATTGTCTATCTCTGGAAATCAGTGATTGCACTGAGTAGGTTTGACAATTCAATAAAGCCATTACATTACATTACAGCTTCTGAAGACCTTGGCCTTTCACAAGGTTCAATTAAATATAAATCCATTAATTCATCAATGAAAATTTGAAATACTTGTCTTTTAGCTGGTGTCATTGGTCTACCTTCACTAGCCATAGGTTTTGCTTTACCTGTCTCAATCTTATGTGTAACTAATTTACATCGTCCTGGTTTTTTAGAAAATGTGTTTGAACTTATAAAATAGTACTTTGATTTTAATTTTATATTCAAAAGTCAAATCTTCATTATTGTCAATCATACAATAAATAATATTCATTCTCTTAATATTTTTATCTTTTTAGTAAATAATGTTTCAAGTCTACAGTCATCTATTAATTCAGCAATTTTTGTAATACTGTATTAATCATCATCTGTTGTTATATTATAACATTCAATATCCCTAACCGTACCAATGTGTCTTGCCCAAGTTCCTAGATTCGCATGCACTAAAATATTATTATCTCGTAACAAATCTCTTCCCAAAATAACATCACGCTTTGCAATAAGAAACGAATTCAAATCTTTGTGAAATATTTCCAAATGGATATTGAATATTTATAGTTACAAATTCATTCCAGTTCCACTAGCAGTTCTCAATTTAGCTATTGTGTCAACTATCTTCTCCCTCTTTACTTTAACATTACAAAATTATTTCCTACAATATAAATTTTTGGACCAGGATCTAATAATGCTAATACTTCCCTCCCTAAAATTTCAATATTCATATGTACATGTGAATATACTTTCAAATCGAAATCGTTGTGAGGTTGAATATTGTCCATCTGAACTTCCTCACTAATATTTCAGAGGATTCGCATTTCCCTGACAATTTGCACTATTTCTTTACAACGATGATTCTCGACTATTTATTTCATTATAAATTGTTGGGTTAGAATACTGTTCGTTACCACTGTGTTTAATATCTTCCTCTGCCTCTATCTGTCAGGTGCTGCTTAGGTTGATTTTTGTCAGATGCATTATTATTTTCGTTCTCATTTCGTGTATAAGGACTATTGCGCCATTGGAAAGATCCATTAGATTGATGATGATCATTATTATTGCAATTTTTGCGATTACCTGATGGGCTGTGACTTCTAGATTGATATCCATTGTTGTGATTTTTTTAATTATTTCCCTTGCTCCTCCAGTTATCAGAATAAATAACTTCGTTGGTGGCAAATCTACTCTTATTTATTGGCCTGGGGTGAAATGCACTAAACTGATCAAATGTATTCTCATGAATATCTGGCACATTCTTATTATACCGATTATTCTTACTTGATGGTATAATCTCCTTGTAAGATAATGCTGGTTCAAGTCCTTGATTTGGAATATGTACTCTATATTACCTAACGCAACGCTGTTTTGAGCTTTCTATGCAATTTACATCAATTCCCTGATACTGCAATGTTGACTACGAAATTATAGAAATTTTGCTCTGTATTGTGGATACATTTATTCAATTATTTTATCTATTCCTTCGGATTCAGGAATTGAAACGCAACACTTTCATAACAATCATCTGCACTCATCTACTTCAATGTGATAATATACCATTGGTTGATCTAAAACGGTGAACCATGAATCTGATAATGCTCCAATAACATCTTTTAATATAATTGCACAATTCTTAACAACAATGTAACATCATTGTATCTTCTGTAATCAAAAGTTACCCTGTAACCATTTGTACCATCTCTATTCTTTTTGGGAACAATAACCATGAATTCTACCATAAAATCTGCTATCAATACTACTATTATTGAATCCGTCATACCGCGTTCCTACATCATTAGCCTTTCCAAAATTAATTCCATTTTGAATACCAGTAAATCCCGCATTTCAAATTTCCGGCGAAATCCTACAGGATCAATATCCTGAATCGAAGATAACTTTCACAGTCTATACTCAAATTGTGATCAATTTGTGTATTTGATCAATAGTAGATAATTTATTATTCAATAATGAATTTATCTACACCATAAGTTCGGCCTGCTGGTTCCAACCATTAGGACTTCCAGCTTCATTATGAATGGAAACATCTGCAATATCATTTCTACTGATGGCTTTAGCAGAACTTCCACGACTAGTTTACATTGGCATTATTAAAATTGATGAACCCCTAATCCTAGCATTGTTCACTCAAAAGTTTAATTGAATTTAGTTTTTTAAAAAATTAGCATAGATCTGTTGATTCAAATGATAACTTTGAATTTACTTCTTCATTTCCAGCTCAAAACCAAGTTTTAAATAAATTTGAATGTTAAAATAATAATAATTTAAAACTCCCTTTTTTATTTCCATTTCAAAAGAAAAATTGGCATAGATTATTTTGTATTTGCAAAATAATACAAAATATACTTTCGTGTGAAAAAAAGAAGTTCTTTACGGTTGAGCAATGTAAAAAGAATGCCTCATAATGTGGCTCAATGGTAAATCTTTGCTCATAATAGTATTACTTTATTTGGTTTAATCATTCAGCATATAATACAATAAGTAGGATAGGGCTTCCCCGTCCTAGACTCTAACTGTTCTTAATAAGTCAGAGAGACCCCGACTATTAAGAGAGACTGACTCCTCCAACTGACAACAACCCCTTTTATATTTTTAGAACTACAAATCTATTGGTCGTTAGCTTTGGCCAGTAAATTATTCACAATTACAAATGCAGTTAAATGTAATTCAACTCAAACTAACAGTAAAAACTAACTTTAATTCATCCTCATTTCGGTGACAAAGGCAAAGTAACAATTATATTACAGTACATAGGTGCGTGTATAAATTATACTATTAGCATGTGTTATACGAAACGCCGCTGTAACCTGCAACTGGATTGTGTTTTAGGTTGCGTATGATTAACAAACACGTGAAATTCTTTAATGAACTTTTGTAATTAACGGTTGATTCTTCCCATAAGTTATTGTACATTAGGTTTCCAACCCTGGATGATAAAAAACGAATGTAACAACATGCCTACGTAGATTTTTGCAAAATTATTATTATTTCGTAATGAAATATTCTGGAAAAAGGGACAAGCCTGGGTAAAACCAGAAAGGTTATAGGTCAATGGAGGTGCGGAATATTCCTACTAAAGGTGTGCATATCATTAATTATTTCAGTGTAAGCAAGATTAGGTGGCCGCCTGTCCCTGGATTGCATAAATACCCCGCGTATACACATATTTGTGGCCTATTTATAGACATGCTCATTTGGAGCAGGTTACGTCTGACTTTCTACAGAGCACAAAATTTTACACGGTTGTAGATTCGGGCGTTACAAAACTGACGGAGCTATTTATCCGATAAAAAATTATTCGATGGCGCTGGAGCTTCAGAGGCGGCAACAAATGCCAACAAAAGGCAGGTGACTGAAAACTTGCCTTTCTTAAGCCGGATTTATCGTTTCCCTCTTGCCGTGGCTTATCTTTACATCAACTGCGGGTCAAAAATGAGGTTCCTACGTTGCATTTATACTTTCACCTTAGAGGAAAGTAGTTTTTGCTTTTCGCTTGCCTTTTCGTTCCCGTGTTAATAAATGAATGAAAGTATAAACTGATTTCCTGATGTACTCCGACCAACATGATTTTTGATCGTTTTTTGAAAAACGTTCTCCTTGCAACAACTACTGCAATGAGCCGTGTCGAAGTCGGCAATTCTGAAATACAATTTTTTAAATAATATAAAATTATGCGTTCTTTCAAAGTCTCATAACTAATCTCAAAACATTTTAAGACTTCCAATTACTTTTGTAGAATGCCCCGTTGTACCGAACGATTTCTTTGTTGGCTCCGCATTAGTCAGAATGACTGCTAACTATGAACTTTGATCACCACAACTCAAAGAACTTATCGTATTTACGCGCTCACCTTCATCCTAGACATCCTGGTTTGCATCAACACTGGTAAAAATCGTGCAAGTTTGTGAATGCCAACGCATAATATGTTGGTTTTAGATGTAGCTTATTATTGTTAATAAAATGTAAACTTTAGTACTCACGTTGTCGATATTCCTTCAGGATCTTCGCAGAAACGCATCGATTCAGTTTGTCGGTAATTTGTTATCGTTCCCTCTTTCTCTGACTTTTGTTTAACGCCAGAATTCAAATATTTTTCAAAATTCGTGCTACATCCATATCTATAATTGATCAATTATTAATAAAATTAAACGAGCTACATATTTATTCTGTAATATTAAACTAGAATTATATGTGAAGTAACAAATAAGTTATAAGCACTAGTTTTTACAACTCAACCTTTTGCTCATATTTGAACTGAATAACCTTGTTACGTTGTGTAAAGTGTTTACACTTTTGATTAGCAAATGCAATGAATACTGGATTTGTGTCTTCTCCAATCCCTTATTTTTTCCGTCGGTACGAAATAGAACTGGTCCAACATGTAGAAAAAGGAAGACAAATTAAAACTCACGCGCCCGAATCGAAAGTATAAACGGCTTCGCGCATGAAATGAAAAGCATGTGAGTATCAAATTATTTGTAAGGACTCACTGGGAGCAAACGCATAGCATAAATGTTAGAAAAGGGAAAATTTCATAAAACGTAAAGGAACATGGAGGGGAATTGAAACTATAAACCCGGCTTTAGCCATCGCAGACGACCTTTAAGTTCATATTACGTATGTTAAATCGCACTACTACCTAAATTATGTTTACAATTGGCTTAGCAGAAAGAAATTCGTAGTCCTTGAATTAATTATGATCGATCCTCAATCCGCCCCTTAAAACGATGCGCATTATAATACTGTCTAGTATAGCGAGGCGTTTCAGTAACCCAGATTTCATTCAGCCACCCCATTTAGATACCTTCATTTTTCCTTACACAAACATACTGCTCTACACTAAGTTCCATAGCGGATGGTACGCACTATACATTGAGTTAAAACCTACTAGATCGAGTTCCAAGCAAGCAGTGAAACGAGCTAGACGTAAAGAAGGTTGCTCCGTTATCTTAATCCTGATAACAGCAGGTATTCCTGTAAAGCCAGTCATACCCAAGCAAACTGTCTGTATGACTTTATTTCCCTCGCCATATTGTGACCTATTTTTCTCATGCAATAAACATACGCAAAGTGACGGGAAACTTCAAAAGTCCATGTCTTAAACTAAAACATCAAAATCTTGAAATTAAAATCTGGAAACCAGTGGACATTCTACTTGATACAGAGCATACTATCACCACTGCCCAAGCCCGTCAGGTCATTCAGTTGACAGACTTTTTGGCACAAAAGCAGATACTATAGGCGGGGCTTGGGCTCCTGCAAAGGCTAGTTACTTCCATTTCACTTACATTGTTTCTTTGTAAACCATCCAAATTATTCTCGTAATTACATATGGGTAGAAACGATCCCTCAGAAGCACTTAAAAATATTCCAGATGGAAACTCCAACGGGGACAAAATGATGGAAATCTTACTGGACCTGCAAAATGACTCCAAGGAGAATAAGGTGGCAGTCAATGAGATCAAATCTGATGTCTCCAGTATTAAAGTCACCCTGGAGCTGCACGGTACCCGATTGACTACCCTCGAGAAAAAAGCAGACGCACAGCAGAGATTAAACGGCAGAGTCAGATCCGAGATGAACACCCAAGAAGCTGAGATTGTGCACCTAAAAAACGACCTGATCGAGCAGAAAATTGTAATGAGCTCAACCAACCTTATTGTTACTGGAACCAACGCAGAAAGTAATGATGATAACGTCAAATTGTTACGAGAACTTAAGCAAGTCCTGGAGCTGACGGAAATAGATGAAACATCATTAAAAAAAGTATCGTTCCTTAATTTGGGTAACTTAAAAGCCATCAAATGTATTTTTAAGCAACCAATATATGCTAGCATGATGTTCAAAAATGCTGTGAAGTTGAAGGGTTCCAGATATGGGATTCAACCTGACTTTACGTTCCACCAAAGGACAGTCCGAAAATTTCTATCCGAAACTGGGAAAAAGTACGTTGAAGGAAAGGACTCCATCTTTCAAGTTAGATCATGGCGATATCTCATTGTCAAGCCAAAGGACGGTGGTGAAACGTACTACGAATCTGATGGATCCAAGGTGGTTGTAGCCAAGAAAGAATGGATATATCCTATTCGACAAATACAAGCACAGACGACATCAGCACGTTACCCTGAAGGGGCAAAGGCTCCGTCATCTCACCGTGGACCACCTCGACCAGTTATCACAAGCGCGTCTCAAGGTTCAGCATAGCACGAGGGCACCAAAATACTACAGTGGAATTGCAACGGAATCAGCACTTTACAAAATTTAAACGATAAGGATACAAACTTTTTCAACTCCTGCCATATTATTTGCCTTTCTGAAACGTATATTGAAAAACTAAATTATAAGTACCCAAAATGTTTTAATTATTTCACTTCATTTACTGCCCCAGCAACAAGAAAGTACTCAGTTGGCAGAGCTAGTGGTGGAATAACAGTATTCGTCTCAAACGAAGTATTCAAATCAACTCTAATCTCAAGCTCTCAATATTACATTTTGCTAAAAATAAGCCACGTGAAGACAGACATGACATTTGTGCTTGCAAGCTGTTACTTCCCACCCTGCTGTGAAGTTAATTTAATTCTTGATTTTTTCGACGACATTAGTAATTATGCTCGTGACGGTATTGTCGCCATGGGGGATTTCAATTGCAGAATAGGAAATATGAACCAGCTAAAGCAGGGATTTTGTAACTTTCAATTTAAATCAAATATACGATACGCTCGAAAATCTAGAGATGACGTATGCAATACAAATGGTAAAACACTATGTAACTTGTTAGATGAGTTTGGATTTTGTGTGCTAAATGGTAGAACAACAAATGATAGTGAGGGAAACTTAACATTTGTAAGCCATCAAGGAAGTAGTTCAATTGATTTATGTTTTGTTAATGAAAATGCTCTAAAATTTATAAGCGACTACGAGATATGCGATATCCATTTAAGCGACCACCTTCCATGCTGTCTGAACCTTAGTATATACAGAGAAGAGATTAAACCTGTAATGAAACAAAGATACAAGTGTGCTGAGCCAAATTTTAGCCATTTTGTTGACAGACTAAAAGTAGAACCACCCGTTATATGTTACGATCAGCTAAACAAAATCATTGTATGCACGGCTCTGCAGACCGGAGTACTCCAAGTTTACCCAAATAAGTCAAACAATCCAAACAAACATTGGTTCGATAATGACTGTAGGCAAGCTTTAGCTATGGTCAAACATTCATATAGAATATTTCGTAAACTTAAATCTAGGCAAAGCAGAAATATATATGTCACACAACGAACAAATTTTAAAAAACTAGTTAAAAATAAAAAACGGAAAAGCTTTTACGACCTTCAAAGTATATTAACCGATTGTAAGTCAATCAGCAAATTCTGGATGACAGTTAGGAAGTTTAGAAAAAATAACAGCACTGTCAAATGCCCTATAAAAATAAATGAGTGGGAAGATTTTTACAAAAATGTACTACCACCAAGAGAAGATGAAGACTGTGTAGATATATTCTATAGAACGGTACCAGAGCTAGACAATCATTTTAGCTTTGAAGAGCTGAAACATGCTCTACGCTTACTCTCAATTGATAAAGCTCCGGGCCCAAACTGTATCCCAAATAGAGTATTAAAAAATTTACCTGATAACATTCTGTGGTATTTGCTTGATATATTAAATAACGTTTTTGCTTCTGGTGAATCCCCACCTGAATGGTCGGAAATTGAACTTGTAATGATATTTAAGAAAGGCGATATAAACATCCCCGGGAATTATAGAGGAATAGCCCTAATTAACTCTATGACTAAATTATTTACAACTTTACTATGTAACCGCCTCACCAAATGGGCGGAGCAGAACAATAAAATCCCCGAGAGCCAGGCTGGTTTTAGAAAAGGCAGAGGATGTTTAGACCAGATATTCAGCCTAATGGCTCTAATACAGATTAAACTGAGAGTCAGGAAAGGCAAGCTTTTTGCTCTATTTATTGATTTCCAGCGCGCTTTTGATAGTATTCCCCATGAAAAACTGTGGCGCAAACTTGACCAGTTAGGTATTAGTGCAAAAATTATAAACGTATTACGATCAATATATTCTAAGGCAAGGATGAGTGTAAGAACTAATGTTGGATGTTCAAAATTCTTCGATATAAGCATGGGTGTCCTACAAGGAGAAATTTTAAGTCCTCTTCTTTTTTCTTTGTACATAAGTGACCTGGATGATTATTTAGAAACAAATAGCTGCTCGAAAGTTGGGCTAGGTGGTACAAATAGCGTAAAAAATCTATACTTTGCAGATGATACTGTTACACTAGCAGAGAGCAAAGGGTCCTTGCAAAAGGACATAAATTTAATTAGCCAGTACTGTAAGCAAAATGACCTAGTAATTAACCTGAATAAGACCAAGATAATCGTCTTCCGAAAAGGAGGTATGTTAACTAAATCCTATAAATGGTTCCTTGATGGTGAGCCAATAGAAATTGTAAATTCTTATACTTACCCGAGAATTGTATTCTCGTCTAGCGGTATGTTCTTGAATGCAATGAACGATAGACTGAGGAAAGCTAAAATAGCATTAGCTAACGTCCTTGAAATATGTAACAAATCATGTATGTACTCTATTGAAAGTAGATTCAAACTATTTGATTCAATCTGCTCATCCTCCCTAATGTATGCATCCCCAGTGTGGTCAATAGGATACCTAGGAAATGACAGTATTGAGGGACTACAATGTCAGTTCATTCGGCGTACCCTGAGATTGCCAGTATATGCGGCAAACTACATAGTTCGAATTGAAACTGGGAGAACTAAACTTGCTAATCAAATATTTTCGGACATTCTTAAGTTCTGGTTCCGCCTACTTCTGCTAGATAATAACCGTGTGGTTAAAAAATGTTACTTGAGACTTTACGAACTACATAAGGCCAACATGTTACATAATAAGTATAACTGGATAGCAAAATTGGAGAAATTGCTGAACGATTGTGACTACGGTTTTGTATTCCAAGCTCAATGTCCTCTGATTCTGTCGCAAAATATCACGGATATATTAGTTAAAACCAGAGAGATGTACATTGAAGCAGATTTACTCAAGGTACTAAACACCAGTAACAACGCGTTATATAAGCATGTATATGGAGGAGTAGCTCGTAAAGAATATCTCAAACTAAATGTAAATAATATATATAAGAGCTTAATTGCCCAGCTTAGAGTTAGCGCTAAACGATTATGCTATAGAAACCTTCGGGTTGACTTTGAAGAAAATGATTGCCCCTTATGTAACCAATCCGTGTTATTCACTTTAGAGCACTTTATTTTCAACTGTAAATCCACGGTTGCTTATCGGATAAAATATAACCTACTGAAATTGTCTAGAAGGAGAGACTTAGTGGAACTCCTCAGAATATTGAGTTATTCTGATGAATATACTATCAAAAATTTCTGCATTTTTATAATTATATGTATAAAACATTACTGTAATCAAGTTCATGATGGGTAAGTCCCAAGTGAAATAAAACTTAGCCCTTGATTGGCTAAAATGATGATGAAAACCTACTAGATCGTTCATTATATGATGATTTATACAAATAATGATCGATTTGGATTCGGTGTTTGAAAATATTTTAAATTTATGTACGGTTGCTTTGGACATTGGACGCTTGATGGGAGAAATACGGTGGCTATAACAGCATTATCTAATATTTAAAATAGGAACGTTCCGCAATGATGTCTAGATCAATGAATTTATTTTACACACTACGTTTACTTACAGTTAAAAAATAAGGTAAGCACTGTCAAACCTTCAAGAGCAGCAGCCATTGATCTGTACGTTTTTCCTTTCTGACCTCTATGATGATCAACTAAGTCATCATATCTGAGAAGTTTAACTCGAAATATCTTGAAACCAAATTCTCGGGCGGCGTCCGTGAGAGGATGCTTAATAAGTTATTTCCGTCTCACCATATGTCCAAAAATAAAATTAAAACTTTAACACTCCTTTGAACTTCTGCTAATTAAGAGATCTCTGCCCGTCGACTAAGTCGACTGTAATTGTTGTAGGACGTTGACTTCCAAGAATCACAACGATTCTACTCATGGCTGGTTCTGGGTAGATGTTGATACCATTCTTCTTTTCCGCATTCGTCACTGGTACCTCGTAGAGACGGAATGAAATTGTATAAGTGCTCATCTCTCCAAGGTGTTTTTTCAGGTTACATTTCCCAATTTGTTATTGCCTCGATGTGGAACAGGCTTAAGAGCGAGAGCTCTGACGTTGTGGTTTATACGCTTTTTTAAAAATAATTATGTGCTTAAATTAATGCTTTTTTAACGGGATCTCCAATCAAAATGGTACTTTTTAGGATTTAGCCAACGATACGGAGCTTACTATAGTATCTTAGTAGTGATTACTATACTTTACTACAGTAAAGAATCTTACGCAATGATGTCTAGATCAATGGATTTTTTTTACATACTACGTTTATTCACTGTTAAAAAATAAGGTAAGCACGGTCAAACCTACATGATCATTAGAAGCCATCGATCTGTACGTTTTTTCTTTCTGACCTCTATGATGATCAACTAAGTCATCATATCTGAGAAGTTTAACTCGAAATATCTTGAAACCAAATTCTCGGGCGGCGTCCGTGAGAGGAAGTTTAATAAGTTATTTTCTTCTCACCATATCGTCTGAAAATAAAATTAGGATGATGAAGTGGCAAAATTACTGAGCTTAACATTCCTTTGAACTTCTGCTAATTAAGAGATCGCTGCCCTTCGACTAAGTCGGTTGTAATTGTTGTTGTATAGCTAGGATGTTGACTTCCAAGAATAACAGCGATTCTACTCATGGCTGGTTCTGGGAAGATGTTGATACCATTCCTCTTTTCCGCATTCGTCGCCGGTGCCTCGTAGAGGCGGAATGATATTTAATAAGTGCTGCTGTTTCCAAGCGCTGTTTTTCAGGTTCCGTTTCCTCATTTTTTTTATCCTCACTGTGGAACAGGCTTAAGAGCGAGAGTATAATCATTATATAGCCTATTGCGAGGTGTGGTTTTTAACCAATTTTACGAGCAGTTGTCCTTATCGTATCAAAGGAAGTAAATTCGGTATGACTTTTGCAAATCTCCGGGGGAGTCTGGGAGAGAATATCTTCATTTTCTCTAGCCATATTCTGTATTTGTGAAATGTGGAATTTTAAACATATGATTTAAACTTTAAAGAGAATGCGTACAAATATGGTAGAAGCTATGGCCAGAGAGGAATCGAATGAAGAGAATGAGAGTGGATCGAGTGAAGTCCGCGGAAGAGCGTAGAACTAATGAATGAACTCTATACATGTGAGGTGAGGAACAGAGGCGAGCTTCGTTTGTCTGTGGAGCGGCTCGCTTCTGTTTCTCACGTTCAGACTGTTGGTATAGTACACTGTGTGTACATATTGTTGATTTCCACGAGTGTCATGAATTGATTGGTGAATGTGGAAAATAATGTTGTGTAATGTTTTGTATGATGGAGGGATGAAAGATGAGCATTATCATATTGTGTGTGAAGGAGTAAGTAGTGTTTGAGCTTCTCAATAAAACAAACTTTGATTTGCCTCTACATTTTTGTCTTAAGTCCTTTTACGTACTTCACACTGGACATCAAAGGGTGTCACCTGTAAAAGGACAGCTAAAAGTAGCAAAGAAAGGCGAGAGTCAAAACGTGCGCTGGTAGCGGCGCTGATCCTTCGTGTCAAATTCCAACAAACTGGTTGGAAGTATTTTTCCTTGTTGGAAAATATTATTATTGTGTCAATCTGAGGCGCAACAAATATAAATTGCGAAAATCTCAATAAGGATGAAAAGACACTGGATGCATTGCAAGAATTTGAAGAACTAGCTATCGTAAAATCGCAAAGATCTTTACAAATTCCGCCCAATGACTTCACCGGCAAAAAATAAACTTTACTTTTCTTCCAGGTAATTCCGAGTAAAAAGTCCGTGTAACTTCGGAAACAAAAAACATTAGACACCCGTTGATGTATATAACTGCAGGACGATGAAATACAATTGAAGGTATATGATACTTGTGTGTGTACAAACCCAGTGGGGCTAGTGTGAGGAGAATGAGTGATGGGTGGGGTAATGTAAGACCAAACATTTGTTACTTTATTGCAGTCAGAAATGGTATAATTAAAATATAGAGCAGTTGTTGACTCGAGAAGTGTTAGCAGGAGAGCGAGTCGTTCACAAACGACTCTGAAGGTTGCAAATTTCTAGCGGTCAAATTCTAGTGACATCGTCTGGACAAAGAATCGTAGAAAATGGTAATTAGAATAAACAACATTCGAGTGGTGACTAGCACCCATCCAGCTAGGTAAAATATAAATACAAAATTAGGTTAATTATAACGGAAGGTGAACCAACTCTGGTCACCTTAGATAAGCAAAGTATGTTGAGGGTATTGGAAGCCCAACAATGTATCTATGATCAAATCGCCGAAGGTAACGTTAGTTCAATATTTGCAAGTGCATAACTGGATGAGGATTAAACAATCAAATCCTACATAAATATTTGAATCAGATCAGTTGTATTCTCAAACGAGAAACCGGGATACAAATTACCGGAATATTTTAACAGTACTGTAGTCAACAGAGTGAGATTCAGAAATCGAAGCTGCTGTAAATGAATTAATTTTGTCTTTAATATTTAAACTATAGAAATGAACGTAATTAAAAGCCAAACTTCTAAAAATCGAAAACTGATCTTATTAACGGCAGTATGTGCAACAGCAGACCATTGCTGGTGAAAACGTCGCCTAAAACAAGTAATGAAAAGAACTCAAAGGATTTTCCCCTCCCTTTCTTCGTAAAGAAAAAAGAATTTTACGCTTCAGTAAGTCATCAAATTTAAAGACAATAAAAACAATCATTATTTTTAATATGGAATATTGTAATGTTATGTGCTCTTTAAATTTTTGATACTTGTAGATCTCTAATATGTTTACCGAGGATACGCATTACTATTATATACTATTCTCTATTCCGATTTGACAAAACTTTTCTTTACATGGATTTTTCTTGGTGTTTCTAATGGAGTCATGTGACAAGAGATATAATTTAGATAAGATTAATAAATTGTGCATTATAATTTGGCAAACCCTTATACACAGAGCATGATTTTGATTAGCATGTTTTCATCCATGAGTACATTTATGGTAAGTATAATTACATTAAGCTGCTGCGTTTCACATCTTGCAGAACCTGGAAAATGCAAACTTAATTACATTCTTCTCGGGATCTGCTAGTTTTTCATTTCCGCATTGACAAATTTTCCAAACTATGCTGTTGAATTTTCTGGAATTGCAATTCTTACAGGATTTTCAGGAGCGCTATATACTTCGTCTATTTTCTCAATGAATTGTAACAACGGATCTTCGATGCAATCTTGCTCTCAACCTCTTTTTGATGGACTGAATATGAAGTTTTGATTCTTGATTCTGCTTGAACATTATGAAGTACGTTTAAGTAAAAATTTTGAGATTTCTTGATCAGATACCTTTACTGGAACAGCTGTGGACACTTGGAAATACTTGCAGAAGCTGAACCGGGCTCTCAAACCGGGCTCGCAAAAACATCTTGATGTAGGTCCTGGTATTCCTGCAAAAATATCTTACATGTGATTTCTATAAATACAAATACCTACAACAAAAATAAGAACACTCATTAATCATATTAACCAACGCGTCTTATCCTGAGCAATTTCGAGGTTGTTATTAGTAGGATTTGCACCCTTGCATCCGATCAAATTGTCCGAGGTTTTATATTAAGAGTTGTCAAAGAAATAATTTTTTCTTGCAATAGTAGCATTAGATTTACAAGGAAGTAATCATGAAGTTGAAATTCAAAGGGTAGTGTGAACTAGAGCATCACCCCGTGGGATATTTTTGGCCCGTACCCGCCCGCGGCCCGTAAATGGTTACCGGTGCCCGCCCGGCCCGAAATTAAAGTTCAACAATAAAGCCCGGCCCGGCCCGTAAAATTTAAAAAAGCCCGTAGCCCGCCCGCTAATACCAGTCCAGCTTGTAAATTCATGGCTACAGACCCAGAACAATTTTCTTATTCAATTTTACATTTTCGCCTTTGTTTGAATGAAATTTGTAAGGGCTGGGGTTACTTCCAATGCAGAATTCTTACATTTATGTTTGGCCAGAGTTAAAGAATCATCATTGAAAAGACCGTACCCGCCCGTAACCCGTCAAGTGTAATAAATTTTACCCGTACCCGCCCGAAGCCCGGGCGGGCCGGGCTTTTTACGGGCTTACCCGCAAATTTTAACCGCCCGAGATGCTCTAGTGTGGACATGCAATGCTTTTGTATTCAACATGGATGGAAATTGTTTGAAATTAATTTTAGCTTAATGGTGTATTCACCTCTTTGAGGCAATCCAGATGTTTGAACCAAGGCCAAATCGATTTTGATTTAGTCCCTTCATTACCGGAACCACTTGGTAAAGAAATTAATTTCTTCCTCTTTGTAGTACGTGTCACGTAATCCCCTCCAACTCTTCTTCACATCAACTATAATGCAATAAAGCAAAATATAATTGTTTAGTATTAACTCAAATCGTTGTTACAATTAATTTAACACTGTATTAGCATAATTTATTTTAGAGAAAAAGGAAGATGAATTAGTTTAGTATGAAAGTATTTCTTACTTTTTTTGCCACAACCTGATTCCACTTCTTTCCATTCGTTTACAGTGAGTTTTCGATCTTTATATCCTTTATTTATTTTATCAAAAAGGCACGGCCTCAGACAAACGCTTTGTATGAGCTTTTCTTCAAATGTCTACTTTACAGTATTATATTATGGACTTCATGAAAATTCAAATAGCTTTTTAATCCAAAGAAGAACAAAGAATGCGCAATGGCTCTTTCGATTTCGTACCACAAGTTAAAATAATTGAACTCCTGCGTTTATGAGAAATTCGGACAAAGGTTCTTCGCGCGCGATAGCCTTTTGAAATACAATTTTATATGATTATAATCTAACATTACAAATTTCTTTAAATGCACAATTTGCAATTTGTACTCGCGAACCCATATAGCGCGTTTAGGAGAGAGATAGAGAAGATTTAAAACTGTCCTCTCATCGTCAAATTATAACATTACGTAAACCCACAACCTTAGTAAAGCCTTTTTAATTGCAAAAAACTACACAACTTCTTTAAAAACACAATTACTTTTATATGTGTGTATATACCTTCAGCTTTGACAATTATTTCACCTTGTTTGGCAGTATCATTTACAACGACGTTCATATTTTTTAGACGCGTCCCTTGAAATCTAACATACAGATAGTTGTGTATGCTAAAATAAATGCCAAATTTCGCAAAACTTTGTCTTCGACATTTATAAACTGTCTTTGCATAGCATACTCTAACATGAAACTGTCTCGTTCAAATTCAAATGGGTAGTCACCGTTTGTTAAATTATATGTTGCCCGTGACAGTATTCCCGCCCTTGCTACTGTATAATACTTAGGTATACTAGTAAGTCCAAATGTTTATGGTAATTTGTCCTCGCGAACATATAAAAGAGAGAGAGCGAAGATTTAAAATCCTTTCAACATCTTGAAATTATGGTATAGAGATATTACTGCAAGCAAATCTCTTATAAGATCAATCAGATAAGCAGATATCGTATCAAACATTTACTGAAGTAATCTCCATAACTTACTGGATTATTTATTGATTGTCCAGTTTCCTGTGGGGTGAAAGTGACATAAATATTCAATGGATTTTTTCAAAAAAATCGCTCCAGTAAAGATCATTCAATGATCGTGCAAAATTACTTCGTCTACTTGGATCGTTGGTCTTTGTTAGACTTATTCGTATATTGCGTTTTAATTGCGATTTGAGTGACGTCCTTGTAATATTCGTCATTGTCATTTACCAAAGATTTTGTTAGGACAAAGGCTAACGATGGAAGCTCCACTTAAAACAAAAAAGAAATCCAAACGGAAAGAATCGTCCAGAAACATCACAAAGGTAATTTGGTTGCTTCATTGTATTTTAGATTTTTAACGTGACATCTTGAATTATGGGATGTTAACAGATGATTGTGCAAATATTTAAGGTGGCAAATGTTACTTCTGAAGAAACTGTTGCTACATTGGAGACAGATGTTTTAGAAGTGCAGATTCCCCCCGTGAAAGAAGTCACTTCCGTTGTGGAAGTCAAGGATAATTGCAAGAGTTACATTGAGCCATTGCAAGAGGAGCATGATATTGCGGAAATTGAAATTGATTTAACGGGAAAATGTGTTCAAAATGGCCATGAGTCTGTAGATTTTGAAGAGGAGGCCTCTAGTCCAGAATTGTTATCTATAATTTCACCTATCCAGTCAATCCAGTCTTCCAGTATTGTTGAGGAGACTGGGAAAGCCATGCAATTTGATTTAGAGGAGACCAAACCTTTTGAAGAATTAATTAAAAATGTGGAGGTGTGCCGAGAAGCACTGGAGTCATCTCCGACGGCTCCTGCTAATGTGGACTCAGGAGATTTCTTTAGCTTACAGTCAATGAAACAGTCACTGGACAACGTGAATGTGTTCAAAACACTTAGTCAGGTTGTAGAAGAAGACAATACTTTGTATGACATGGTGCTACCCCGTCGTCCTCTTGAAGCCAGTAGAATTTCACATCTGTACAGTAACTTTTTACTGGAAAACAAGGAAGAAGCTGTGAGCTCCTTTTTGAGTAAAGTTCAGAGTTCGTATCCAAATTTTGAATTGTATGAGTTGCTCAATAATTACTCAAGAGTTTGCAATCAGCTGAGTGGATGCGAAAAATCTCTTCTATCCTTGAAAGACCAGTGTGAAGATTTTGAGAAGCAGGTCTGGACAGTCTCGTCCAAATCAATTACGAAAGAAGGAACATGTGAGGACCAGAACATAGTTACGGGAATGTACCAGTACCATACTGCCCACTTGAATAACACGGTTGTGTGTCAATTGAATAAAGTCTTAAAAGATTTGAAGGAACTTTTGAAAGACTCATTTCCACTGTATGTGTACTCCGTACAGTTGTGTAAAGCTCAAATTGACCACTTCTTCTACAAGTCATTTCATCACATTAATTTGCAAGATTTTGGAATTCAAGGATACCATGCCGCTTACCCGAGCTATGAGATACAAAGTGATGCTGAACTGTTAAAGTTGAGTATATCCACTCTTTTTCAATTTATCCGCAAGCCTCAAATGCATCCGCAATTTGCAAAGGATTGTCAGAATTGGTTAAATCAAAGTGTTGGGCTGTTGCTTCGAATAGCAACGTTAGAGGATCACATGTTCATATTAAACCACGTTATTCGGAGCCCTCCTGGAACTATATCAAAGTGGGCTTCAAAATTCGTACAGGTTCCCGCACTACCTGTTCCAGCCTACCCGGATGAATATGTTGCTACTTCTTTTGGACATCTACACTTAGACTATTCACTTACCGTCCTCTCCTGTATTTTAAATTCAGTTCCGAAACGGGAAGAATTCTTGAAACAACATGTGATAGCTCAGAAAAACATTGGTGTTCCGGACTCTAGTCTGCAGTGGGTAGTTGTTGATTCTGACGGTGAAGACGATTTAGGAGACTCTAGTTGTTTTAAAGAAAGTGATGTGGTTGCGTTACTCCACCAGGTAAATAATCAATGCTTCGTAAGATCCCACTGAACGTTGTTGTCACTGTATGGACTGTTATTAGTAAGTAATAATTTAACATTGTATTTTTGTTTTATTTTAGGTGCCTTTTGAGTCCATATTTGCTCGAGCTTTGTTTGTGTGTCAAAGAGATGATGGGTATGTGTACAATGGAAGGATTGCAACGGAACACTCGTTATTGAAACTTATTGCGTTCTGTAATCAACTCGTTGATATACTTGGTGATGGATTCGCAACATACACAGACGACAGGTATTTCGAACTTCGAAGGAATAAGCTTATTATAATGATAAAAGTAATTTGCATAAGTACTCACATGTGTCCTTAACTGCTTCAACGGAATTATGTACATACGTACGTATTTAGGGAAGATTAGTGCCAGGAAGGGATTTGAATACATAAATAAAATACTTTCATTACCTACTTGTGCTTTAGAGCTCAGGTATATAGTATTCTTTTTGCAGGACGGCTTAAGGCGGCTTTTAATCGTTACATGTGTTTCTTATTTTTTTGCAGGTACCGTAGACTGATTAAGTTACTAGGACGGCTGATTCTACATACAGCTCATTATGTCACAGATCACCTAGACCAGGTTACGAAAGTAGATCCTTTGGTTAATTCCCTGGTAACGATGGAGTATAATCTGTTTTTGTTACGTACCGTCAAGATATTACTTCGAGGTAGAAGCATTGGTACTTTGCAGTTCCTCGCGTCTATCCCATTCAATTTAGTTTCTATTGAGATGTTATGGGAAATTTACGCTCTACTTACCTATTGGAATATGTACGATGGAAATGAAATGAAGAGTGAAGACGTTCCTTCGGATTTTGAAGAGCAACTTGTCTCTATGAATGAATCTGATGCTTTTTATTTGTTGACTACTATGAATAGTATGGCTATTGCTCGAGAAGGCAAAGATAATGGTTTCGTTCGGATTGTCACTATTCATTTGTTTCAGGTAAGTTTATATAATTGTGAACATTATTTCGCTCGATTTCATGATTTTTAATGTTTTTCTGGATGGTTTAGATTGGTTTTTTGAGTCCTTTAACTCGCGAGAGTTGTTCAAAGCAAGCCAGAGACCTTTTGGGAAGTCTGACCAATAAATTTCCTCATTTAATCTCTGTTCTTATTCAGAGTATCAAGCCAAAAATGGATATTCTAGAAAATGTGAGAAATAATTTATTTTGTGGTACTACATTTATGTGTATCGTTGGTGATTTAGAGTTTTATTGTCTTTTGATTATATTAATATGATTATAATACATTAAATCTATATATCTTAAATATACATGGTGGCTCAAAACGATTTCCCGCCCCTCCCACATAGAAAGTAAGGAGTAACTCATGAAATATTTGATTTCAAGAGTTTATAGAAAAATCTGTTCCAAATTTTCTAAAATTTGTTTCATTGACCTGCGTGAATTTTTACGGTCACAGGGGCCACGAACGTAATGGAAAGCCCGAATCTTTAATATTGGACAAAGTATTGATCATTCAAAAGTTTCAACAAAAAATAAATTTCAACTTAGCTTACAATTTTTGGGTTCTTCGGCCGCATTTTGACTTGGACTGATCGTATTATACTCAAATAAGTTCCAATGAAATTTACTACAAGCCCAAGGAAATTACTATGGTTATATCTGCTTTGAAAAAATGACACGATTAGAAAATCTCCCTTCTTTAATCCTTCCTCATTTTCGTTCTTGAGACCAATTTTCTCCCAACATTGCTTCGTATTTTCAACACGTACGCTCACAGTCTGTAAAATATCCTACAAACAAACGTCAAGACATATTCTTCAAAACATTTAATGTGGGAATAAATTATTGTTGAATTTAAACTCTGTATGAAATTCACGGTCGTGACCCCTGAATTACAGAAGTTGACCCTGGTCAATGAAACAAATTTTTGAAAGGAAAAGAATTTGCTACAACTGAAGGAATCAAATATTTCATGATTTACTCCCTTAAGTGGTCTAGAGGGAGCAAGCGATTTAACCCACCCTATATATACAAATATCTAAAGTACAGCTTTTGGTTTTCAGATGTCCTTATATCTCCTGAAAGAACTTGCGTTCTCATCCTGGAGACCCACTGAAATAGATGTAAATATACTCTCAAATTGGCTTTTGAATTTCAATCCCACCAGTCTTGAAAATCAAATGGGTCGATTTATAATTCAGTCAATGTGTTGGACATTCGATGATACAGGGCAGCTATTTCTTTCTGTGGGAGTTCACCGCAAAGTACGCAATTTAAATTCAAACAAGTATGATACTGACGATCGTATAAATAATGGTATAACCTACTCTAGGTGGCGATTTTAGTTGTTGAGTCTCATCTGAAGTGGGAGAAAACTCAAAGCATTTTAAGCGAAGGTGTAAAACAAGTAACTGGAATGAGATTCCCAGAAATAAATTTTTCAAACTGGGGTTGGGAGGTTATAAAAAGGCTACATCTCCACGTATACGATCAAGTGAATGATGGGAATATACGGCTTACAAAATTTTTGAGGGTAATGTATTTATCAGTAATTTTTCTAATAAATATTCGTATTCCTTTCGCGTTGAATTCGCGTTTTAAACTGCATGTTGTTAATGTAGAATTTACCCACATTCGAAGGACACAGCGAGCTTGAACCGTTGAGAAAATCTGTAGAAGATAAACACCCCTTGGGGTCTTTCGTTACTCTGTTAATGACCCCTTGGGGTCATTGCTTACCTGTTATTGCTTCAAAAGGTTTCGATTTGATGGATACGCTCATCTCTAACTATAGGATTGAGCCTTTGGTGCAGACTTTGTTTTTCATTACCCCACTTTTTGCAAACTCGAAGGAGACAGTAGCTGAGCTTAAAAGCAAACGGTAAGCAATGCATATTTAATATGGATTGAAAAGTAATTCTTGGCTTGTATTATTAATAGAATCAAGGAATAGCCAAGTGGAATTTTATTTATGTTATTAATCGATTTCCAAAGGTTTTTGTCCATCATATCTTCACTTCTCGCATCAGATATGACTTACGTGCGTATGGCCAAAAGCCTCGTTTCTTCCGAATTTCCTGGTGCAGTGACAAAATTGGTGGGAGAAATGATTGAATCACAGCTACAACAATGTCAAAGGTAGTTATTTTGCTTTTATAGAACTCAAACTATTGAAAGTAATTGTTTCATTGATCGTAATTGTAATATTTATTGAAATTTGTAAATAGATTGGAGACAGAAGAACGGAAAATTGTTCGAATGTGGACTGAGCTATTAACAGGCTGTGAAAATTGGAACAAAGACTATAATATATTATATCTTCTCGATATTCTTGCTCGTTTTTCTTTTTACCATGAGGAATGCCGTACCTATTTTTATGGGTTTTTCATCGACCTTTACAAAGTAAGTTCGCATAACTATTGTATTAAAACTGACATTTACAGGATGCTAGAAAGGATTTCTTTTACGTTGCAGAAAATACCTTCAGAGATTGGTGCTGGCATAACTTCTTATTTATTCAGTTGGTCAGCAACAAGCGCTTCGTCCCTACTCCCGAATCCGTCCTACCCACAGATGCCATATTTGATGTACTTTATTTTACATATCGAAATGCAATTTGAAAACTTGACCGGCTTTTGGAAGTCAATTTGCCATTCTCTAGCTCATCCTAAAGTCACAGTAGATAGTGCTGTAAAGGTAGGGAGCAAGCTGCATATCATACATATTTACATTTTTAATACCCATGATATAATACGATTATGTTTTTACTTGTGATAGAAAGCCAATGCATCCTGCAACTTTTCTGGGTCCGTGAATTTTTTGTCGCTCTACAGATTCGCCCAGCAAGCTTTAGACGTTCCACTGGAGTGCCCATTGGCTTTAGTTTTTTGGCAAAAGTTTTTTCTTCGCTTCTTTCACCGAATCTCTGCAGAGTATATGCATATTTGTTATTATTTAATTTTGACGTATATCAATTAGCTGTTATTTTGGTTCCAGGGCATTCCTGACTAGTGCTGTTGAAAATTATTGCAATGGTGTCATTTCTTTCAGTGAATCCTACCAAGGTGGTGTTGGTGACAGATATTTTGAAGGGTTGATCAATTCAGCTTTTCTGAAAAAGTTGAAACGTCGCATTCATGATTTAGTGGAATATCATCAGACCAGCTTAAATGGGTTATCTGATGCACTGATAGAAAATAAATTGGATAATAATTACGCTGCTAACCCTACAGTCATGGTTGAATTCTGGAAAAACAGACTAATGTATACCTTGCAAATACACCTTCATTTGTCCCCAATATACAAGCCTATGGCTTTAATACTGTAATTGTGTGTCTATTGATTAATAGGCTGGCAAATGCTATGTCACTTTGGATTGAAGAGCTACAACTTCACAAGGACTCATTATATTTACCTGCACTTCCTCCACAATTTCTTCCAAGTAAACTACTCTTACTGATGGAGGGATCTAATGTATGTATAAGTTGCCAGAATGCATAGTTTATTTTTACCTAGCTTTAAGAGTTACTTACAGGAGTTTTTCCACTTTTAGGAAGATTGGAGTGACTATATAGATTTTGAAGTCATATCTCATTCTTCATTTACCTCTGTGAAGTCTTACCTTAGCAGTATTTGTCGTATTGTGTGGGTGGAACCACATCGAGTTGTTCGAAGTCCGGAGTGGATATTTGCTCCTGGAAATTCTGAAGAGGAGATCCTGAAAAGACTGAAGACATATGATTCACCAATAGCTCCACCAGGAGTTCCAGTTTTTGCTCAAGTGTTGCCTGTTCCCAGTCCCCCTATGTACGCCGATATTAATTCCATGAATTCGGGATTAAAACCACACTTTTCTCATCTAACGGAATTTGCCCGGTAATACAGGCTAATTTTTTTCAGCAAACCAGTATTTTTGTAGGTGAAGCAATCAACCTGAGTCATTTCCTTTTCTACTTTTTAGCTCGTTTGCCCTTCAAATATCCCAGCATACAGCTCTCGACTGTGCCTACTTGGAGTTTCTTCCTGATCTATACACCCTCCATGATACCGAAGCTGTTATAAATGTGCGTTGCAGTGGGACCAGAAAATGGGAACCTTGTAGCGGTCCGGCTCCTATTTTATTTAAGGTTCAGAAAGCTTTCGATTAACTTGGCGGTTGGTTATTGAAACAATCTTGTAACCGTAAAGAAAGATTATTGCAACTGCAGTTTATTTATTTCATGCAGTACAAAGAGGCCCGTTTAAACGAACGCATTGGCCACCAAATTCAGCTGAATAGAACAGAGTATCATTCTTTGATTGATCAGAAAAGCGTCCAACCACCTCCGGAATTTGTATGCGTGTCAGCCGTGTTCATTGAAGATTTTATAACGTAAGAACGAAGCATTTAAACGTGCAAATAATCCCCACGTTATTTCTTCATTTATGTCAAAGTATGTACTGCATATTGAAACTAACTATTTGATTATAGAAACTTAGTTTTGTGTCACCGCTCGCAAGATGCGCAACGAAATGAACAACTAAAAGTTTTCAAAGTGGGGAAGGAGTTGTTTTACCACATACTGAGCCTCATGAATGACGAGTGTAATTTTTATCCACCTACGCGTCAATTATTTTCCTCCTTTGTCGAAATTCTTGGTGCACAGTTTGTGGCTAATGATCCCTTCCAGTACAAAAAATTAGTGAGCATTTGCATCCGCAATCCGCAAGTCGTTGGAGCTGTTGCACCGCATATAAATCTTGTCAATTCTGATGCTAAAAGCCTTATTGATATTTACGAAACCGTAGCAAATATTTGTAAAAGAAATCCGGACTTAGCTTTTGTGATTTTGTCGAAGGTAATTTTTGAAATACAAGTTACTAACATTTGTAATATTTATAATTGTCAGTTGTTATCTTTGAAATACTTTAGCTGGACCTCAACGCGTGGCTAATTAAGTCTAGGCCTAGTGTTGCGGAGCGTACAAAGTTAATCGCCATTATGTGGAAAGTCATTACTTCAGAAGGAATTTCACCAGATGATTCAAGTCCAATAGTGTACTCAGTGTTCAGAACGCATTTGAAGAAATTGTTACTTTATGAATTCCCTCTACATTATGGAGATATTTTGAAGCTTTTGCTCGTTGGAAGTGAAGAACAGGTTGTTCCACTAGAAATTTGGTATGATTTCTTTCATGCCCTGAGCAACTGCAAAGTTACTTTTAGCCAGGGTAGAAGCTATGATATCAGAGTAGCTGAAATGAAGCGTTTTGCGTATGAGTCATGTGTTCTTCAACCTGCATTGGTATGTAACATAAATTTTAAGCAATACGAATGGGTCATTAAAACTGTAGGTGCATAATATTCTGTATTACCTGGGTTTGGTTCTATATCTAGATCGTTGAAACAGTCAATGTATTATCCAACCATTTTACCAAAGAAAGGCTTGCGATTGGACTTTACGGACTCTATCCTAAGTATAAGCCATACATGGAAGTACGTAAATCATGAATTTATCATCAAAGTAACGTAATTTTCAAAACATTTTTGAAAAAATGTTCTTTTGTATTTGTTTTTATATTCTAGCCCCTCAGTTGCTTCCTACAAATGATATCTCATGCTGTGATAGTTTTTAATTTAAAAACTTTAAGTATTCAACCAATCAGTCAAAGTAAGTATGGATTTTTTCATAACACGTCTGTAATGATGACGTGGCCTGATTTTTCTGGCATATTTTATCGGTATATTTTTTATTGTTTCTTTTGAAATTCTGAGCTTGACTTGAATTTAATAGCTATTGCTGAAGTTTGGTCACTGCTTTGTGATTTGTACTCGCCATGGATTCTTCCTTATGATCAGAAGATGATACAGCACCAGTGCTCCAATTGGATTCAACAACTTAATTTCGATTCTACTAGTGTTTTGCATCCTTGGATATCCGTTGATGCTCAGTCCGCATCAATTTTCGTTGACAACTTTTCAGAGGCTTTAGTTTTCTTCGCTGACAATTTGCCAGGTATTAATTGTCCACTATTTAAAAAATGGTTGACATTTTGCTGCGTATACTGACTGCTAAAATCAGATTCTTTATATCACTCACGCAGGTGCGTCAGGCCTTTTGTCCGAACTTCTGAATTTTTATCTGAATCATTATGCCCAGCCTGGCGTTAAGGATCACGTAGTCTGTATTGTGAATAACAGCTTTATAAATTTAATACCTTGGAAAGTTTTTTGGCCCAGTTTAAATGATTTAGAAGGAATGAACAAGGTAAGTGTCAGAATATAATTTAGAAATGTATTTAATCTATTCCTCTTAGAATTATGTAACATCATACATGTTAGATATCTGCACAGCCGGTTTCAATTTATTTTTAGGTCGTTGAAAAATATTTACCTGCTGCTCATAGCTTCTTGGGGTGCATATTTGTGCAGATCAATTGGACTGAGTGGGTGTATGACTTCTTTAACTCGAATGTATCACTGCATTTATTTGCGAGCTTGAATGCGAAAATACATTCCATTCTTCTGAATCTGTTTGTAAGGTTGGCGAATGACGGAGTTTCCCGAGAGGTAATTAGATTCTTGTGTACGAACTTTACCTGGTGCGTCACGTATTTAATTGAATTTACTCATGATTGGCTTATAATGTGGTATGATATTTTATGTGTTTTTTTTAGTTGTCGTTGTGGGGTGATGTCACGGAAAGAGCATTTAAAATGAAATGGGACTGTGTTCCTGTAAATTCTCTCGAATCTGTCTTAAATTGGTTCGTAATGAGCGTTGATCCAAGAGTTGTGCTGACTTACCCCAATAGTCATGCAATGGAAACCGCGTCGTTATTGTAAGTTTGTGCTGACTTAAGTTATTAAAGATTCAAAATTTTTCCAACATCAATTATTAGTATTTCTTTTGATTTGGTTTTATAGGTTATTAAAGATTGCGTCCGGTTACATTGACTCCAGTCTTGAAAATATTCAAGTTCCTGAATCGTCACCGGATCTAAACAAAAAGAGATATTTGTTTGTTCGTACATATGTGAGATTGTTGGTGTCAGTTGCCTCAAAATTTAAAAATTATTTACAAACGGAGGTGAAAAATATTGAAAAGTCTGTTCAGAAGATGTTAACGGAAATGGTTAATGTAGTAAAATTTGAAGGTAATTTGCTTGCCTAATTACTTCCTTGTGGCATTAAAGTTGCTAAATACCGGTCCCTATTTTAAAATGTTGCACATGTTTTGTAGTACGGCGTCACTCATCATTATTATTAATAATGAGTGCATTTATTGTACTTCATGCAGACATCAGACCTGCTTAAATGGAATCATAATGTAGTTATAATTTATTTCTTATTTCTTACAGAACAAACACAGGCGGAACTCATGCAGCCTCTTAAAGAATTATTCGTATTAATGTCGAATCACTATTTGGGAACTTTAACACGTAACGCCTTTATCGAATGGTGTGAAATGAACAAGGAAGTACCGCTCACCGTTTTGTTATGTTTAATTCGGTGCTGTTGGGATAGCAAAGTACCTGCGTATACGACAGTACCTTTGATTGAAACTGCGATTAATCTTTGCTTTCAGCATCAAGGTAAAATTTCAGGCCTCTGCCTTTAATAGTAATTTTTGGAACATATTTCATCTTAATAACTCGAGTAGAGGTTGTTTTACACATTTTCCCTGATTTTTCAGAAGCAACTTGGGACTCGATAAGTGAAGTGTCTCTTGTTAGCACAAATATTGCTGAATTGGGGACCTATTTTGAAGTCGCATACAGGGATGGACATTATTTAGTTTTGTATTGCTTGTTTTTACGACGCTTTGATAGCTTAACCCAAGGTGGAGTAAGTACGATTTCCTTTTTAATGGATGTTCTGAAGAATCTTAAGCCAAAGTAAGAATTTGTTTTGATTGATGAATTTGTGATATTTTATATACACTACTTATCGATTTCGTAACATTTTACGTTATATAATACATTAAATTATTAATGTTTGCATAATTTAAACTGCTTAAGATGATAGAAACAATTTGTTCAAAAAGTGAGCTATTAATGTACTTCATTATTTACAGGGAGACTAACGAAGCAGCTCTTCCTTTATTGTACGAGATTATTTTGAAGTTAAATGTGCATTTACTTTTTTCGGCCAAAAAGGGTAGCACGGTTGAGAAAAACGTGAAAAAGTTTTTAAATACTCTTTCTCTTCACATGGCAAATCTTGGGGATGACAAGGGTGGCTGGGGTCTTCTCGGTGCACTCGGCATAGGCCAGTCCTCAAAGTTGTCAGTCAGGTAATTATTCTGTTCAAATTCTTTTATTTTAGACCAGTTGAGGGAACCTAACCGATTTTCTACTCAATATATATTCATCGCCCAAATTAATTGAAATATTGTTTGTGCTCTTCTTAGGGGTAGGTTGTTCTGCCGTTGCTTAAGCATATTCATTCAAGCTCAGTTACCCGTTAATTCATCTGTTCGTTTGGAATCAGTTGATGCTGGTCATTTTAACATGGATTCTAGTAATATTAAACCCCATCAGGATGTGGGGAATAATATAGAAAAGTTACAAGGATTGAAATTAGTGCGACAATATCTGGACTACACTGAATGCATTGATGCTGCCCTAAGTTACATTACAGATGAATCCCACTGTCTTTCTCTCGCCGATATTGAAACTTACATTGAAAAATTAAGTGGATATCTCTTTACAGAAACTTTTCTTATTAAAGAAAAGTGAAATACTGTGATTTTCGCAAAGAATGCAATACGTTTGTGCTAAATGCATCATTTTCAGACTTACTTTTAATCGTTATACTATGTGTGTCGGATACAACTTGCTGTCCATATCACATAATTGAAACTGTCCATTTTAACTAGCTTCCATGATATATTTTATGAATATCTTAATTCTTGAATCTTTAGCCTTGTGTTAACTACGTAACCAATGTTGAACTTGTATAAGTTCAACGTGTACATGATTTTAAAGCATTAATAGTACAAATCACATCTTTATTTTACTCGGCTCTGTTTCGTACATTAAAATGATGCTGAAATAAAAAACTAATTTCGGAAGTACTTTGTGTAAGTACTGTTGCTTCTTTGTATGGATGAGTGTGTTGGTAATTCCGGAACAGTATTGTGATTTGTACTAGCCTTTGTGTGACAATTCATATCTGACAGCCATTAATTAATCCCTTGGCCTTGTAAGGTGAGCATATTGTCATTCTATGGTAAAATTTTACTTTGCTTGACAGTAATACTTTATTTCTCTGGCACTCTACAGTTTTGTCTACAGATCCAGTTTAATAACAGTGCTTTAAGCAAACAAAATATAAATATTTGCGTTGGTTATGTTCTTAATTTTTGAGCGTGTAAATGACTGTGAGCTACTATATTAATTCCTGTAACAATTTTTTCGATCATTTCCTCTGGTTGCCCAGATGTGTTCTAAATTCAGTGAAAGACTTTGTACTGGTGTCGGTTTGTTTGTCGTGTACATCTTGACTCATCTTCTGTGTATCGGCATTTACTTTTTGGTTTAATCTATTGAGAAATAATGAACGGCTATTAATTAATATGATAATAATTATAATTATGAATTATTCATTTATTCCAAGTTTATTGTTCTCTATCTGTACGATCACTCCTAAAGCAAAAGAACTTGATATTCAATGGAGTGCTATTATACAGTGCTTTTGTACTGAGGAAAATTAACTTTGTAGAAAACTATTTTTTGCTGTTGGATTACCAAACATCCGATGTTATTTAAATATATCATAAACGATTTTGAAACTCATTTCACTTTATTCATTTAATGAAACTAATTATTTCTGAAGCAACTTTTTCTTTACCGATACTAACGTTGGTTCGTACAATAAATTAGCAATGTAAAATGCAAATACTATAGCTCGTGATCGTGATCCTGAAACTGTGTCAACGGCAATCTATATTAAAAATATGACTGCTTCAATAGAATTGTGTTAAATTTGAATTTATCTTGGCTACCTTGTAACGACTATGAATTTGGCTCATACTGTGATTTTTGAACATTTTTCTGTAATTTTTCGGAATTCGGTTGCATATTGTTTGACGATATAAATCAGCTCATTGTTGCACAAAATATTATGGCATTTTTCATTCGTTATTTATTATCTTTAGTGACTTCCAAATCTTGGCTACATATCCGCTAACGTCATTAATCGCCAAAACATCTTTCGACTAAGAAACCTGATACAGACAAGCAAGAAGCGATGTTTTGCCATCCCAAGGAACTGTACACTTGTGATGCAAGAAGAATCACACTATGCCCCAGTAGCTATTGATAAATTGCTCTCACACAGCATATATGTACATACCGATGTAGATACAATCACACAACATAACATAACACAGCCACTGTGACACAGCTCTCGAAGTTGGTACAAATGTAAGCTGTTGTGTACGAGTATCTATATAATAGTAGCTGAACATCCTCATGTTACTAATAAATTACATTAGAAAGTGATCCGTTTTTTCATTTAGATTAGTACTTATTACTATTAACTTGTCCATTTATCAATTTAATATAATCATTATATTACAATCAAGTTCATGTACCTAAAAGTACCTGCACTAGTACATACATCAGCTCATTTCAACGATTGCGGCGAATGCTCCTAATATCATTGATCCATACCTATTTTACACACTACATAAGCATTTTTAGTGCATATTGTCATGTGGAAGCACATTAATTACCTATAGGCGAATTATTACTACTGTTGCTGGCCGTCATTCAAATATCATTGCATATAGCATTGGACACCTGTAATTGGATTTCTAAAATAAATTATTCTCGCTTCTAGGAATAAACCCGTATTGCGTTCTTTGAGATAGAGTGCTTCCCCTATTGTTAAATGCTTGAGAATGAGAATGAGAATGCTATATTAATAGAGGATCAGAAACTTTGAAGTGTTTACGATTGTTGATGTTCGGTTGACTAGCAAATAGCCATTTAGCTTTCGGTTTTAGTGGAGCAATTATGACCTTGAACAGCACGCCTGAATTGTATTGACACCAAATCCCAACCGCTATCTGTTCCAATTCCTACACAATCCCATGCTAATTTTTGGTAGCCTCCTCCCTCGAAACGTTTTAATGTGTCACGGCTTAAGATGAAATCGCCCAGAAATAATGCTATTCTTGTGTATGATATCTTCTATAAAAATGCAACTTTCATTTTTGGTTATTAAATTATTGAAAGCATTGAAGGTGTCGTGAATCGAACAAGTATAAATACAGATTTCTCTATCTGTCACTGTGATTGTGAGATCGGACGACATAAATGACATAAGGTGAATGGAAATATCATTGGACTGGAAGCATTCGTCAATGCAAAGCTGTCAAAATTGACTTGAAGCAGCCTGTGTGATGAAACTTGAAAGACAAACCCTATTATTTGATTTTGATCCTACTGATGATAACGTCTGCAAGAACGTGGAAGGAGATCGGAAGGGTAGAGACTTTCTTGGCGTCTCCTACGTACCGTGCATGCACTGATACATGCATATGGGACACCCTGCATTTAAATTATTCATGCAAAACCCTGTCTACAGATAGTTGACTTGTGTCTCTGCCGCGTTCTCAGAACCAATTCACCAAGCACCTCCCAAGGTCGCTTTGTAAAATCTTCGAATGACTGAATAAAAGCAAACCTCGAACAAATTTTAATACTAGGTTGACTCATGACTCACAATTTCGCCCAAGACTCTCACTCTGAAATGGTGACATTTTATGCATGCTTAGATGCACTTGATTTAGGAAGAAGTTCCGAGTCAATGTTTTGCCTCTGTTGATGGAAGTGTTTTGGCAGATAGGATTGTACATGCACGCGTCCATGCCTCAACCTTCACTAGTGAAGCTTCTGTGGAATATATGCTGAAAAAGAAACTGGATCATTGCAATAAAGATATTTTGTAGTTGAGGAGAAGAATACTCAACTTGCATAAAAAGATGCGTGATAACTTCTAACTTTTGATAAATGAATATAAATTAGCTCTCTTGAGATTCGTGCATCACGTAAGGAAGATTAGACATCGTAAGTCTTGGAAAAGTCAGAGGATGTTCTGAATCTAAAATCTCTGTTTATAAGTGTACTGACTCACAACAGCAATTTAACACATAAAAACATTTCCAGTGTAGAATTGCCGACTATACAGACTATACACAGAATTTTGTGTAGTATCTTCCCTGGTACATTGGAGTGACTCGACATGACACTGACATACAAGAGGAAATTGTTGATACCTCAGAAGGATCCCGAAAGTACAGCTTTGTTTTTGGCCTTTTCCTATAAATTTCCCAACTCGTGCAATTTCACATAAATAGTATCATCTTCATCATCTAATTCATTATTGTATATATGTATATATAAGCACCTGAAAATTCCTCAAAGTTAAAATCGTCTGCTCTAAATACCATGAGAATAAAAACAAGACCAAGTTTGATTTCTTTTGTTACCTTACGTGTGTACACAGTCACCATCCCCATAGTTCACAAAAGCATTCATCCTTAGATGTTATTTATTACAAAAGGATTGTGACTTTGGTTCAAAAGGTAAGTAGGTATGAAATTTTTTGGGTACAGTTTTTTCCCTTTAACCTTATCATCAACATTCATTGTGGTATTTCATGTTAATTTTTTGCTCCACTAGAGATGTGAGAATATTTTTGCACTTGTGTCTTTTCCTTCCTCAGTCGCGAAATGTCTTTCCGCTCATAATGAAGGTAAGGCAGGTGATGAAGGCCTTGAGTAGAGGTGGTAAGGGAGCACGTAGTCGTACTGTATTGTTGAATTAAAAGTAATTTTTCATTTCATGAAAATATTGTGACGTATTGTGACTATGGAGTTAGGCTATTAGCTCACGCTCACGGATTCTGCACGGTCCTTTCGAATCCATGAGTTTGTTAATAGCACAATGCATTCTAGCAGAACTTTTCCCTGTCATGTATGAATAAGAAATGCCCACAAATCAACCCCGAGTCGACTGCTTTCAACAGAACTGAAAAGCATGTTTTAATTGTTTAATGTCATTTTATGTAAATCTCCTTGAGCATCCAGATGTTCTGAGACACATAAATACTTGGAAAGGCATCAAGTCCGTAAAAACTAAAATAATGTAAAGGGGTAACAATTTAACTTGAGAAAGTGACAAGCAAGTTGATTTTTTCCTTAAGCTATTTCCCAGCTTGATCTGAAATCACTGTAGCCACTTTAAAGTGAATTTACAATGGTCGTCTTAACAAGCACAATATGCGTTTTCTATGTATGTGTGCTTAAATCAAAACAAAAAAAAAGAGGAAAGATCCTCTCTCCACGCCAGCATTGTTATCCAGGTTCTCAAAACCCTTTCATCATGGCGTGTGGATGAAGACAAGCTATATATATAATTAAACTCGGGAGAAACTACAACAATGGGTTGTCATCCACAAGGACTTTTCATCTCCACAGACGAAAGCAAGTATATATGCCTACATATGTGTTATACATAAGGAGTCTCTCACAAGTAGTATAGTTTTAAATTTTTACGACAATTTGTGCGTCAAGTGTGTGAGAGGAACTATCTGTATGATGTGTGTGCATGAGTGAAATTGAAGCTGAAGCGTAGAACAAAAGCCAGAACAATACAGTTAGTTGTAACGACTACATTTAATTAAATGAGAACCAGTGATGACAAGGGGAATTATTCTAAAATTAGAGCAACAACTGATCCAATAATTGCTGGCGCCAATGTTATGGTTTATTGAATGCCTCCACAACATTCATGACTACACACATATTTATGCCTCTCTATAAGCATTTTTACTACCTGTTATTTCATAGCTTGAAGGTATTTTTTTCCCTCGTGTTATGACAGTTAGTAATTACACCCGGATTGTCAAACCTTGATTTTTACTATAAAGTACACTCTTGTTTTTATTGTTCCGTCCAAACGGTTCATTTGATGCTATTGTGATACCATATATATAATTACATATATAAACAGTGTGTGTGTACAGACATGTGAGATATGCTCTGAGCCATCGACAGAGATACGAAACCCTTAAAATATTACAAATCCACAGTATCTCTCCTCTGGCTCACTATAAATAATTGCCGTAATTAATTAAGAACCGCTCCGACAATGAAATGGTTACAATTTCCCCGTTAAAACAAACAAGGAGCCTCAAGGAATTCAATGATTACTGAGCTATTAAAAGCATCCTTTGTGTATTTCCTGTAGGGCCAAATTCGGCATTGTGTATTTACTGACCCAAATGTGCGTAAAGTCTTTCAATTTCTCAGCATCAGTACCCTGTCTTGAAAAATTCAGAGGAGGGCGTATTGAATCCGTGAGAACGGTCGCTCTTTTTTGGGGGAAGAAAGACCCAACAGATCCAAAGTAAGGAAAAGTGTAAATTGTTCACTAATTTCAAGCGAGAATAAACAAAAGGATTCTGAGGGGTACATATGTTCCTCACGACCTTAACTATGGTTTTCTAAGGAGCCCCAGAAAGAAAAAAAAAAGTGAGACGCCAATTTTAAGTGGGTACGACTCTAAGGGTAAGTTGACTCAAAATTATGTATATGTCAGTCGACTAAAGTACGGTATAAGTTGAAGTCATGACATGTGTAGGGGGCGAAATTATTCTTCACTTACTCTCTCAGCAATCTCAATCCTGATGTTTTCAGCCTGAATTAGTAACCCTTTGCTTTTGCACTACTAAACATCCTGAAATCTTCAAGTCGGGACTTTTCGCTGGGGAGTACTACACAGTGCAGTTCAGTTGTGGAAGCGTTGTCGCTGCGGATGACTTGCTTATCCCTTGTCGTAATACTGGTTACTGGTAAGGACTATTGAGAATTCTTCAATTTTGTTACACTTGTTTGCTCGTTGAGTGCATTATAGGAGAGGGGAAAAAACTTAAATATAGTTGTAAAGGTGTCTCTCCATTTACTGTTTTCCTTGTTTATTGGTTAAAAAAAAATTATGGAGACCAATAAAATCCTTGCATGTTTCCTTTAAAAATTACCTTTAATTTGTTCATTATTTAGGAAGGAGGAATTATTATTTGATTTAATACGACGACGGCTCCAATTTATAGCAAAGTACTGATTTCCCTCTTTCTCTTTGACTAGTTTTATGACTTTCTTTCCCATTGGAAATCTCTGGGAGAACATGGAATCTGTGTTCATTAGCTAGAGTTTTTATGGGATATTTACAATGATCGAAGCAATTTTGAAGGGGATCGTTAAGATACCGTGGAATTTAAAAAAAAAACAAACATAGAGCTGCATCATGCTGTTACAATTTTACTGTTGCTATTATCCTCAGAATTCCAGCTCCTCCGTTTGACAAGCACTTGACACACTACCCAGCACAGAATCAGTACTCACGTTTAAAGTCTTCAAGTTATTATCTGCATGAAGAGGTGTAGAGTTTATGTCGTGTCAGGATCACGGAGGGAGAGAAGAAAAATGTGTGTTATGAGTGTTGCGTAATCCCAGTAGTACCGCTTCATGGTGTTGATTGACGCTTTATTGTTCATAGGATATTTAAGAGTGCGTGATTCACTCAGTCAGTCACTGGTGTAACTTATATGAACTCAACCAGCTTGATTAGATTGAAGTAAAGAACGAGATGGAAAACTTGTTGTTATTTAGGTTTAGACAACATGAGAAGTCTTATGGTGATCATTGCACTCGAGAAAAAGTGAAAATTTACCTCAACCACGGCATTCTCACTTGTTCTTCCCCTTCATCTCCTTGTTATTATCTTCAGAAAAGTCAAGAAAGACACGTTGCGAGGAGTTCGGCTGCAGAGGAAAGGAAAGAGCAACAACTGTAACATAAGAAGAAAAAAGATACACACTCGAGACGCATTATAGTGGTTATCCTCTGTGGCACTTCATCTCCCTGTCTCTCTTTTTGCACATGTATCTCTATCCTCTCTCTCTCTCTCTGTCAATAATATAAAAATTATCAACGGAAATCTCCCATTTGATTACAAACCTAAAGTTACCAAGTAAGTGAAAATGTGCAGCATAATAGAAACTATAAACTATAACATGAATCACGGCTACCAAGACTCACCTAATCTCCGTGGTGGTAATCATCGCAATAATAATAACTAACCACAACTATACTGGTTGCCCCACTGGCGGCAATTCATTTCAATTTATTGATCTCTTGGGAAAAATTATCCTCTGTGTACCTACTTATTGTGTCAGAGTGCCTTCCTGTATAGTCTCCTGCAACTCGACCTTGCTCTTCAGTCTCAACAACGCTCCTTGCTTTCTAATGGTTTGACTCAATCCTCTTGATAACACAGTTCAAACGAGAAGAAATAAAAATGTGAATTAATTATTGCGTGAAAACATTGAAGGTTGTTACGGAAGAGCATGTAAGAAAAGACGTGCAGTGCTTTTCTGGTGATTACTATTTACTTTGGACTTTTTGTTCTGGGGGGATGTGATACTTTTCCTGACGTCCAAACCGACAAATTTAATTTTGACGGACGTATAATTACGTATAGAATTTCTGGCAAGTTTATTTTTGTGCAAGTACACATTTGACTTTCGTATCTTCGGGGGGAGTTATTTTTAGTGTTATTTTAAATTTGAGAGAGAAAGCAAAACTATAAAACAAGCTTAAATATGAGGATAAGATTTTCCGCTTGCTCTTCCTTATGGGTCTTGCAAGTGATCATCAACTTCGTACGCATTCCGCCGGTGAGCTCCGTGATGCTGTTGCCACACAATAGTCCAGGTAAGTGTGTCATGTCTGATTAGTTTTTTTTCCTGATGAAGATTCTATTTACTTTTCCTTTGATTTTCCATTTGGTTCCACTTGAGTCCCTCATCGGTGCTCCTGGAGTAAAAATTTGTATGTAGATACGAAGGCCCTTCTTGTATTTTTGTAAGCAGCCTGGCTTAATGGCCAAGTATTAATTTGTGTATTTTCTGCTTTCAGTAATTAATAGATTTTGGGAATTGGGCAAGGAAGATTTTATCCTACATTTTGTCTTCACTGTGCATCCTTATAAATGTACAGATAGATACATAGATGGTGTCATACACGTGAGACATGTAAAGTAACAGCGGTATTGCTCTACGTGCATTAACATAATTACTTTTGATTAGACACACAAGAGTTAGTGTCAGGAGTTTTGTTCAGGTGTCCGTATTTTCTAAGGTGAGGGATTGTGGATTACACTTTCTTGTTTCTCGCTAATTTAATTTCGACATATTTGGGTTTATCTAAGCATCCATAGTGATTTGATGAAAGCAATTTGCATACATTGTAAAACTCAACAGGTGTGGTGACGGACGTAATTTGGTATGTATACTTACAATTAGTTGCAGTCGAATTGGAATGCACTACATAGTATTGAATTGTATCTTAGGGAACGTACATTCTTTGACGCGAAATTGTAATGAGGATTTCACGGATTAATAATAAAAACACCTTAGTATAGGTCCTATGTATTTGAACAGTGTATATTTATGCCGGCTCTTGAAGGGAGGTGCGTGAGTCAACAATTTAATTTTTTTTCAAAACTCTCTGCTTACGTTTTCGGGATAAATGTTCAAGTCGTGTGGCATCCTACCATAAAAGACGGTAGAAAAGTCTTTCAACGAATCTGCTCCTGTTACTAGTAATTGGAATTTAGATTGAAAAAAGAAATGAACTCAGAGCCTACAGAAATCTACACCATAACTACAATACACAACTGGTGCTACTGTATAAATAGTAGAGTCTTTGTAGCAGAGTAGGTATGTACATATATAGTCTGTAGTAGTACTGTATGTGGATGCAACTCCAAGAACACAAATTTAGAAGTCAGGTAAACTCTCCAATAGAGCTTGAAGAAGTAGTAAAGTCCATGGTACATATACTCCTGAGGTACGTACATAAGTACATGTAGAATTAAATGCAATTAGAACCATATAAGGACGGAAAGGGACTCAAGGAGTATGTATTTTTAGTGTATTTGGCGTCAACGTGTTTGGTTCCTACTAATTTTTATGAGAAGCCATTTAAACTCTGCGTGCAGTCGGATGTAATTTTAACAGGACTTGGGTTTTTTTTCATTCGGGGCTGCTAGTATGCATTATGAAGTACATACATATAGATACTGTAGTTGGAAAAGCAAACAATTATTGTTCACCTGTAAATTTTGAAGGAGCAAATAAAAAGGGATTTTATGCTTAATATTTAACTTGGCCATAAGTTCATTCTAGATTGTACTCTCCATTGTACCTCTCCTTATATTGTTGCTCAAGCTTGGAACTTGGTTTTGTGTAAATACAAATTTCCCCTCCCCCTTCTGTTGGACTGAAAAGAGTACGAAAGGACGGACCCTCTCACGAATTTCTTTTTCCGCTCACAACACTGAGAAAGAGAAGAAGAATTAATTCCTTTATTATTAGCGAGAAGCATTGGCATGTCCTGCATTCTTCACGTGTGTATTGATGCTCACTCCCTATGATTCCCCTCTTATGAAATGTTTAGTGTTGCAATTTAAGTATCTACATATAGATATACCGAATATACAGCTATAACTCATTTAATGGGATTTAAGTAGGTGAACTTGGAGTTCTCAGGAGCGCGTATGGGTTAAGTCAAGGTGCCCGTGACCAGCCCGAAATACAAACAGACTATATAGTACAATCCATATCTATAATACACACAGAGATGTCTAGATATGTATCTCCTTAGTAAGGACCTCAAGTTCTTTTGCATACAGTATGGAAGGTGAAAAGTAAGGCAGTAGGAAATGTCGATATTTTGTTCCAGTGGCTTGATTTTATTGATTTTTCTATTATTGTCTCCAAATATAGATTCTCCTATTGCTTCCTCCACGTAGTATTCTTGGTGACAATGTTCGGTTGATAGTGTAATCCTTGTACAAACGGGACTTTTATGATTGCCACCTTTTATGAGCAATTGCGATTGTCTGTCCATTAACCTGTTGTGAAGCAGGGGATATTCCCAATGACATACATACATACATACATAATTACATACATGCCCATGCATACTTACTGATATTTGAGGAATGCTCAAACTTTCAGCAAATTGGTAGGATTTAAAGACGTAAGGATGAAAAAGATAGCTGTTCTTGTCTAATATTCAAAATCCGGCTGAAGATGAAAGGTGTTAAGTAAATTGTATTTTGTAGGTATTCAAGGGGTTCATAGTTTATGGGGAGTAAGTTTCGAGTTAGCTTTCCTTCCTCCCATGAATTTCCTAGTGTTTGTAGAGACATTCTCGAGCAGCGTGCATACATACATCACTATGCATGTGAACTGTACGGTTTTGTAGAAAGGAATCAATGCTGAATGCCATGCTTGGACAGTTTTTTCACATGACGTTTTATTTTCTAATAAACATGTGTGGGGTAGCCCTTTAGACACGCTGGATATTCTCAGGCATTTAGGCGCTCTCAATAGATCATTTTCCCAAGGTGGAGGTTGGTGGAAAGTTCCCTCAAGGGCATGTTCGACACAGGAGACATCCGACAAATTAGACATGTGTAGAGGAAACTTGTCGGAACCGAATGGATGGTTTTGAGAGAAAATAAACCATGAATTTGTCAATTTCAGAGTGCGGTATAAGCATATTTTATTCCCATCGCGAATCACGAAATCAATCACCAAGACCAACAGAGACTGAGACTGAGATGAGAGGAGGGTCAAGAGCAGGGAACAACGGACGATTTTCTTCCCGTGTGATGAAATGGTCGGATGAAAAGTCTTCGACTCCTGTCGGACCGCATGGTCGAATTGTTAACGGAGAAGATAGTAAACCCGGTGCTTGGCCTTGGCAGGTATGTATAATTATACTTATACATCCATATAGTACCTGTCTATATGTCCAAGTAAATTTTCAATTCTGATGTGTGCACAAGAAGCTTCTATGCTATTTAGTAAATTGTTTATTACCTTTCTTGAGGAGCTCATTCAGTAAATAACGTTTGCTTCGAGGGAGGGTGCGTTACCCCGGATTCTTTAATAGTTCCTTTGAGTTGGTTTGTGCCAAATTTTGGTGTGTGCAAATTGGAGTCAGAAATGCATCTGCACATCTGCTGAGTGCACTGCATTTTAATGATCTTGACGGAAAAAAATGGAAGCATGTAGGGTAAATGTTTTTTTTTTGTAGGTGCATGCTAACTTATCATACCCTAATAATTCTAATCATATACAAGTATGTGTTAAATCTTGTGTACCATCCAGAAAAGCAGCTATTATTTACTGGTTACCACATCATGGGTAAAAAAATACATGAGGTTCTTTCCTGACTTGCATTATAATTTGTTTTGTTTTTTTTTTTTGGGGGAATTTTCCTTAGATATCACTACAACTGAAGCACCCAACAATGGGATTCGTGGGTCATTGGTGTGGAGGGGTACTGATTGCAAATCAATGGGTCCTCACTGCAGCTCACTGCATTCAAAAGTTTGATAATGAATAGTTCAAGGATTTATGAAATTTGAGGAATATTTTGGGTTTGGGGGTCATAAAATGAAATTATTATTATTTCAGCAAATTATTCCGTTTGGGTCATGGCACATCTTGGTTTGTGCTGGCAGGAGAGTATGACAGATCTAGAACTGAGGGAACTGAGAAAATGATAGGTGTTTCACGCGTCTTCGTCCATGAACGCTTTAAGGAGTTTGACAATGACATAGGTAAGTGTGCGAAAAAGTGAGGATTAATTGACTACTTTACAATTGAGATTCAGAGGTTTGACGGAAATTCTCTCCATGACAGCTCTTGTAAAGTTATCCCGCCCATTGAAATGGTCGCCGACAGTCGCTCCGGTTTGCTTACCCAACGATGATGAACAGACTTTAGCCTTTAATATGACGGGCGTCAAATGTGTGGCAACTGGATGGGGTATGAACTCACCACGAGGGAAATTGTCCTCCAAAATGCAACAGGTTGGTAGAGTCCTTATAATTTTATATCTATCGCAAGTCATAAAACACAAGTGGGATTTGGAATCACGGGAAGAAATTGAACTGATGATTTATTCTTGTTTTAATAACATTACTTGTTTCCTCGAGGTCACAAAAGGGTTCATGACCTCTTGAGTCTTACTTATTATGAAGTCAGCCTACAAGTCACTTTTCATTTCCAATCCTAAGATCAGGATGGAATAATTAATTAAAATTAGGATCTCATTCCCCTTCCCATTATTATTCTGCTCAGTCGTTGTCAGTGCACTGACGATGAGTACTGATCATTCAGATTGGATCTGAGTAGAGCAAACGTCTAACCAGATGATTGCTTTGATCTGAGATCATGCATTTACTTAGCTCTACGTCATTAATAAAATACTTGTCATGGTCATGGTTAGTATTTTATTAGCAATTAAATTGCAAGTCCATCTTACTAAGTCTTAACTCCGGCCTCTCAGGATACACCCAAGCTTTACCCCGCTTACCCCTGATTCCAAAATAGATACTACCCCGATCATCTCTATACGTTATTAATTAGCTATTTCTAAACAATTGTTCTACTGTGACTGTTTAAAAACGAAGCGAATTTAGAATCAAAAATGTAATTTGATTTTCGTATTCAATGTCCTTGCTTTAAAGTTTCTTACGCAGTCATAAAAAGTTATTAGTGATCTTGAGTTTTCCATTTTGTTTGGGGCAAAAGGATCTTTCTAGAAAAATACGGCTTGTTAATGAAGTCCCAAATGTCGACGTTCTGATTGTTTCATACTTAATTACTATTATGACTGGATTCTCCGAAAGTTAGATTGAAATACCAGAATGTACAAGTTAATTTAAAACCTGAAATTTTTATTTTCAATATATTGATTAACCTTGAGTGATACTGTCAGGATTACTTATTTTTCTCATGACTCTCTCAATAAGTTATTAGAAAGACTGGCGACTGGCGACACTTTCAAGTTTTTCACTACAAGCATTCGCACTGCCAACAGCGAGGGTCATAAAAATTGAGGTGTATACGAGGATTGATTTTTAGTGAGCTATTCCGACAGTGTCTACACAATTACGCCTCCTCATCACACTTAATATCTTATAGCTGGCTTTATCTGTACATGACAAGATTTTCTCTCCTAGCCCAATACCGGGAGTCAGTCTCCTTGCCTATAGTTACTTCACCATCATTAAGGAAGCATGACGTCGTCTCGTATTAATTTTGACGTTAGTGCCCTCGCCAATAATAATTTATCTGTTGAAAAGAGCATTGAGAAATTTTTAATTGAGCTGATAAGTTCACAAAATGAGCATGAAAAGATTTCTCCCAGTTTAAAATAAAGCTGCCAAATCATGAGGATAACTGAAAGTTGTTTTGATTGCAAGACAATGTCCTGGAGTTGTTCCTGAGAAAAAAGGAAAGCTCTATGAAGGGTAAATTACATTTCTGGTTTGCAAAAATAAAAATTTTCTGTCGCTGAGCTGCTCCGGACGTATACACAACTCAACGGTGTCGTGAAATTTTAAAGTCCAAGGCGCAGCAATCAACTTATATGTAGACAAGAAGATTACAGCGTAATTAAGACAGCCCGGCGGTGCGTTCAGCTATTGTTATTATTATGATGTTCTCACCAGATACTTACTGTCAGTAATTTAGAATTAAATAGTCAACTCTTACCTTAATTGTAAGTACCGGCTTTAATATGCAGGATAGAAGAGATCTTTGAAGAATTCCTTGAGTATTTGCTACTTACAGTATGTATACTGTAATATGCAGTTTCACTCATTTTGTGGTATTAAATTCTCAACTCCACGTGACTGACATGGTCTTGAATTTGGAGCAAAATTGTTTTCAAGGACCTTTTTTGTTCCGTTTTTTTTTTACTTGTAGAGGAATTTATCAAAAACAACATTACATGGTTCACCGTACCTTAGTAGCGGAATTTTGAAACAAGTTTTTGTCCCCATCATCCCTACTCAAATGAAGACATGGTTCAAGATGTTTTTATTAGTAGATAAAATTACTCTTGGACTTAATGCTTACAAATTACCACTTGCTTGGTGTCATTACGTCGGATTTTCTATATCATTTTGACTTGCATTTCCCATTACAATTGCGAACAATCGATTAAATTACATAGTACAAACAACTTTACTGCTGCTGCCCCTCGAGCGTTTTTCACCACTCACAGTCAGTCTAATGTTCTGAAATTAATTGAATTCCGTTTAATTAAAGTAATCGATTTCGAGTATGTTTTGAAGACCTTGTTTTTAATTGGACTATGAATCTTCTAGCACTAAAATGAGTCTGTGGTTTAGGTGGGTTTAAAACAGTTAGGAAATGAAAGGAACATTCCTGGCAATGTTGTTGAGGGTTGTGCATAATGTATGTATGTTTATGTACCGATAGGTAGTACATGGTGAGTCATGTCATATTGTAGGAATCTGTATTTGTGGATAGTATCAGTCAGGGATTAACAGCAAGTCTACCTATGAGCATACTTGTGTAGGGATAATTAAGCTTTATAAAACACAGCTGGGGCATTATTAGTGCCAGTGCCACAAACTGTACAGTTGAGGGTTTTCGTGTCTGTGTATCAGCAGTGTGTCCATCATTTGAGAGAATTAAGTGAGCGAAGACCGAATAAATGAATCGTGTGAAAATTATGCTCTCATCACTTTTTGTGCTTGGGCCAGTCTTCAAAGGGGAAAGGAAATATGACCATTAAGGGAAAATTAGGGAATAGTAATTGAAATCATGTTTTTCTTTCTCTTTCAATTGTACCATTAACCAATACTTTTTCATTTCATTGACCTTGTCGGCCCAATTGTGTGCTATAGACATGTGGTCATGCTCAGCTCTGTATTAAGACAGTTCTCGCTCATTGAATTCCCGATCGATCTTCTCTCAATACTCATGCAAATCATTTTGAAGGATACTATTGCGGTTGCTATCATTTTTGCATAATCCTCATGGGTGGAACTCCAGACATATAATACTGAACTTCGCAGGGCGGAAATCAGAGAGGAACTAAACCCATGACCTTCCTTTCAAAACCTAATCAGTTGACCATCGGGACTTACATCCACACAATTACATTAACATAGACAATGTTAGAGTATACACATATTGCGAAGCATGAAATTTATGAAAATATGATTGTCAAGGAAGCTCTGAGCTTCCTCACATGTCAGTTATTGTATTGACTTAATCCTATTACACATGTATAGTTAACTTCTATGAAAAAATAATTACTATGGAATGTCCTTCCTATTAGGTTTGGGTTCACGTCACGTCCCAGGAAAAATGCGACGAGCTGTATCAACGAGCCTACAGAATTGGGATACGGACTTATCATCTCTGCGCTGGCCCCAGCGACGACAAAAGTAGTCGAGGGACATGTGTTGTAAGTTAACGTGCTTTCACTATACTAATTTAATTAATGCTCTTGTGCACACAAAAAAAATACCTGAAATTAGAAAGTCAGATTTGTAGAAAGATGAGTGTGAATGAAATCCCCGTGAATTCTAAAAAAATCAGTTCTTTTTTGTAATTTGAAACAAGGAGTGCGTGCCTTTCTTCTTGTTAGTTCATTCACTGTTGGTATAGTCGTCGGAATTGTGTATAGAAATCTTAATGAAAAATGAAAATCCAAACATTACATGACAATAACTTTATACCCCACAAACCTCCAAGTTTTTTGTCAATATGGTAACAAACAGCAGTGATATGGACCTTGTCATGTGAGCTATTGTGATAATGATATCAACCCCATCGACACATATATGTTGTTTCTATTGCCTCAACCTTTAAATCAGCAGGCTCACTTGCGTCTGTTTCCAAAACAAAACGAAAGTACAAGAAGTAGAAACTTAATTGCATTTTAATCCGTATAAGGAGGGAAGGAATTGAACTTTGGAGATGACATTGACAACCATAAATGATGATACGCCGGATGATAGCCCATTACAATGGAAAAAAATTGTTTTCCATTCACAAGTCTTCCACAGTACAGTATATTGTGCTTTACAGTTCTATAGGAGTACAAATGGAACCTGAGCAACACACATCATGTGTGTGTGAGAGATTCTTATTTTGTGTATATGTGCATTTCCTTTCTTCGTAATGAAATCTATTCTCTGTATTGTGCTCCTCCAAATGAGGAGTACAAATGGGGATTTTTTATTATTTGTCATGCGAAATTTTCCATTCTTAAGGATTCATCGGAAATGAAAATATCAAAGTTGAATTTCAATAAAGTTGTAAATAATGATGTGATATTATGTTGAGACATAAGTATAGGAATGTTTATGTACAGATACAGGAAAGACTCCTATCTATAGAGTTGAGACGTATATGGGGGTTGTAGGAAGTTTCCCAAAGAGATGAGGGTTAGGAAACTCGTGGGATTCCATCAAGATATGACCTTAACGTTACAAACATAGAGTGCAAGCTTTCGCTCACCAGTAACCACTCATTTAATGACCGTGAGTAATGAAGCCCACCAACGTGAAGTTTTAGGTTGCACATGTACAATTGAGGAAGCCCTCCTCATGTAAAAGTACCTATGTATATGTATGTATTCATACAAATTCCTACTGTATGTACTTCTAGCTATGTACATACATACTTACAATTTTATTACTTATACATCTACAAAATTATGATTTTATGTCTCAAGTTTCTTTTTTTTTTGGGGTATCAATTCACAATTTTAAAGACTTGCGAATACTGACCAGCGTTGGAATCCAGTCATAAGTTTTGGAAAAGTGTAGATAGTGTCCAAACAAGTGAAGTAGAAATTAATGGCACTATTAACCTTTCTCGGAACAGCTTATTAAGCTGTAATGAATGTCTTGGCAAACACCTATACCCACGACTCCTGACTGTAGATACTTGAGAAGATAAGCACATATCGCACAAGAAAGCTGTAGGTCAGGGCTTCATAAATAAAATACTTGTTTCAGTATCTAGATATACAAAATCCTGAGGTTCTGTACTACTACAATATTACAATAGTAAATGTATGGTTGCCGATTCCCAACGTAGATTTTGTCATCAGTTGGTATATATCGGATGCTATGCAGACAAAGTGGACGATTATTTACCACGGGATGTAAATGAAGTAGCTTCTCCAGGAGGTTTTGCCAACGTCAGCGTTTTATAGGGAATTGTATGTCTAGATACTTAGTGTGTGCAAATTTGTGTTACGGGACTCGGGACATATTGAAAGCCTTTGAGAAAAAATGTTCCATGTGTGTGTGTATTATGGTTTTTAGGGCGACTCGGGCGGACCTCTGCAATGCAATTTTCGCGATGGGAGATGGCACTTAGTTGGAATTACCTCTTTTGGCTCGGGATGTGCCAGACCGGGCTATCCAGATGTTTACTCTAGGATAACCTACTATCTTCCTTGGATACGGGGGAAAATACGGAGCCACAGCTAATAAAATATTTACCATAGATGCTTTCAAGTTTCAGTTCACTAGAATAATTATTATTGTCATGTGGGATATTGCTATCTACTACTTTCAAATGTGTCTGTAAAATGGACTAGTTATCCTGCAGGTATACACTGCTCATGATAACTGTAATTACTTATTGTACTATTCTATACAAATAGTTTTTCAAATGATGGGATGATAGGGAAGTGTCTACTATGGACATTTCCTTAGATTTCATTGATTTACGAATTTTATGATTATTCTTTGAAGAAGTAATGTCTTTTGAATTAACCTTTCAGTATTTTGTATATTTTCTTACTGCGTTCTGCTCCTTCTCCCGTTGGACACAACTTGGGATTTGTGGCAGCGTCTTAAGAAATTTAGATTTTATAATATTATAGTGTTTTTTAAATCAGTACGGGCGTATGCATTTGCTTTCAAAACTCCTTTGCAAACCGTCCCAAAAACTTTTACAATTTTGCACAACAAGGGAATGCGTGAAATGATAGCATGAAATAAAATGTTCTGTACATGCAAGGCAAATTGTAACCTGAGGAGAATTGTATGCTTCCGAAGTTTTGAGTGATTTAAGGATAATTTTGATATTGAAGCTCATTTTTATATTTTACAATGTTTCTTGTTATTATAAAGCTATCTGTGTATGTATATGAATATTTTTGTTGGTTCCAATTTTGTTGACATGTTACTTTTTTATATTTATATTATTTTTGAAATACTAATATGTTTGTTGTACTACGCTATTGAGTCTTACAAATAATTATAGTTAGTTTAGTAATATAGGATTATTAACATATACATGTAATTAAAAATTTTGTTAATTTTTCTTACAACATTAACTAAATCAATTTTTCAAGGGTTAAAAACTACAGTATCGTGTGGGATTCTTTCACTGTTTTGGCGTTCCTGACGTTTATTTGTTTAATAACAGTATTTTGACAATCTAGTCTAACGGATTCATTTATGTAAGAATAACTGACATTCTGTCCATTCTATCCTGTTAGCCTCGACCTTTAGTTCTGACTCATCGATTTATATAGTTTAGGTTGGATAGCTCTTTTATTTACTTTGGGGATAACACTATACTTACTGTTCACAACGGGTATGTAATAAACTTTTCTGTTCAGTGCTCTATCGTTACAAATAAAATGTTTACAAGCCTTTAGAAATGCAGTACGCAACATTTAATTTCAAACAGAATGATAGACTTGGGTCTAGTAACATTATTAATTGATTATTTGCCTATTATTCATCAAGCTATTGATCATTATCTGAAAATCGCACAGAAAGAGCTGCGTCATTGTTATTAAAATCATTTGTGCGATTCTATTTAACCTGAGGCTGTCCAACAGCACACAACTTTGTTTCCTTCCATGGAAAATAAATCACGTACTAACTACATGCTTATCCGAGCCAGGATTATGTACATTGGCAGAAAATGCGTGTAAGGGATGGGACGGGAACGGATTAGCTTCACTAGAACTAATTTTCTTATCAATAATGTTTCCAAAACTAAACTTCACAACGGATGTGTACATACATATGTCTTTCAAGTAATTATACACATAGCCGTGTGGGTACAATGTGGTTTAATTACTGTTCTTTCACAACATGAGGATATGCCAAATACCTCTAAATTACAGCCATTATATGTTTTTAAATAAATCTCTGGAATTTTCTTACGAATATTGTGTTCAAAAGAACATCAAAGAACTTTCTTTACGTCAATATCGACAATAGTGGGCTTTTGAGTCTTTCTGGAAACAACGTTAATTAATGCCGTTACTTATATGCCCAGTTTATGCCAATTGCATTTGCAGGCAGGATTTTATGTGCTGCATTTCCGTCCCCTTACAAAACTGTCAATGTGGTGTGAACTTGCAGAAAAAGATAAAATAAAAATGATACAGATCTGTATTACTGTAACTGTATCAGACTTTTTTTTTGCAGATAAATGTATTATAATACCAACTCACAGTTTCTTCTTATTGTCCAAGGTTGGGGAACCATGAGTGCATATATTGTGCTGCACTCGGGGAAAAAAATAGTTCAAAGCAGTTTCATTAATCCAATAAAAATTCAAGTTTACTGAGTGTGACTTTACTGCAACCAGCACAGGGTCTGCATGAATAACAAAAATTGCTCAGAACCGTAATTATATATTAAGAAAGTAAGGTTCACAGTGTACTATACATTTGTACTAAAGTAATTACTTAAAACTCATACCGACAAAAGGAAAAGCTAAGCATTCCTGCAGTGCCCCTGATTTTTATTACTGTGAGAGACGCAATACTAATTACATTAATTACTATTCATACATTTGCACCAGTATCTACTCCTTGTCAAAATTCAGTGCAGTCCTGTTTGTTTTTCTACTTAACTCATTCTCAGATAAATGCTTAAGGATTATAATGCTAATCTGCCCGTCTAAATTCATTTATCTCTTAAGTTTATGGGAATTTTTGATGAAGAGTGAATCAATAAAGGAAACATTCGTGCATATATGGCAGGCAAATGTTCCACGCTACATATCTAGCATGCTATCTCCTGACAAATCAGAATACGACGACGACATTTAGTACAACACTTGCGCTAACTCAAGTTATTTACTTAATCAGCCATTCAGGTCTAAAAGCTAGTCCTAGCCTTGTCAATAATTTAAAATGATATGAAAATAAAATGCATATCTTTCCCGTATACTGTATACTTCACCCGGACAACCACAATTTTATATCACACGAAAAATAATCCTCATACATACATACGTCCTTATACAGTCCTGTATAACCGATTACTTGTCTTTTTCATCCTTGTTACTTCAAAGGTTTAAATCCACCAGGAAAAATATACTGCAGCAATGCCACAAATCCACACATGCATTTCCAAATTCCAGAAGCTTTTTCTCCAGAAAATCAGTAAAAAGCCACAGGCACAATTCTCACCATTAAAAACCATTATAAACGTTCCTGTGTCTTAATACAAGGTTCTGACCTCCCATTTTTACTATTTGTTCACATTATTATGTGTACCCCACATATAGCCTTGATCTCACCAAACTTCCATGTCTATAATCTACTCTAATTATACAAAAGTTCAACTACTTGTTCATATTCATGATTTACATAAAACACAACAGTCTCTATACTATAGTGTTGTTAAGTGTCTCCAAAATACCACTTGACCTCTGATAAGAAAATTCCCATCTGTAAACAATCCCCCGTGCCAATACTCTCTCATGACTTCCACTCCATACTCACCTTTATTGTACACGTCATTTTTTAAATTACACACACACACACACACACACACACACACACACACACACACACACGAAATTACATAAAAGAAAATACCCCCGTGGAAAGTTCCAGTAGTTCCAGTACATTGTCCCATTATCCCTAAAAACACAATTTATTCAAAAGGTATAAACACTCAGGCATTACTCATCGATTATCTATCCAGCAAACAAAATGACATGTTACAATTTCCTATGAAATTATTCCTTCCACACATATGTACATATGTATCATGCTCCCATCCAGTGACTCATGGTTCATCCTTCATCCACTAGCCATCAGCAATCAGCACATTATGCTTAACACTCATCATGTTAATGCTAACCTCATCCCCATAAGTACAGTATGCACATGATCCCCCAAAAAACGTTTGCTACATGCCACATCCACTCTATCCCCCTATAGCTCTTAATAGTCTCACAATCCGTTCAAAAGTCAAGCATGCAATCTTCCCATCTCTCAACGATATATGTACGTTCACGACTTGAAGGCTTCACAGCATCATCACCAGACCTCAACTTTTGTTCCAACAACTTTGAATATCCCCCATCATCATCAGAGCTCATAAAATCCCCAGAATCTCCTGTACGTTTCCCAATTCCGACAAAGCTTGACATCACTCTTTCCGATGTAAATACAAAACACACGTACTATAGTCCTGTGACTCAGACCCGTGTTATAAAAATCAAAACCTTAATTCTTAATCTGAAATACTAATTAAGAATTTTTTAAATTTACTTTTCCACTCTTCCAAGCTCGATTTATATTCCCCACAAAATCTCCCTCTACAAACCCCATGTCTCCAATTCACTATTGATTTATTAACCGTTAATTCCTACACCATCAATTTAATTAATTTATCTTATTCCTCCTCAGATACATCCCCAATTGAGCATAAAAATCCCATATTTCAAGACATCTCTCCCAAAATTATTCTCATGGCATTTTATACTTTACAACAAAAATTTTAAAAAAATGTAACCCATGTATGTAACCCATGTATGTATGTACTCCATGTAAACAACGAGTCACATATGTCCCTACACTCCATCCAGTAATTATGACATGAACCATGGATTTTTGTTACAAGGGAAATAAAAAATCTTGACGGAGTAAAGTGCTAAAATAAAATGCCTGCTTTTGCATATATTTTACAAGTGAGACATTCCCCTTCATATGCATTTTACTCTCCCATGTAGTAATGTCCCATAACACTCGGTTTTGGAATTCCAACAGCTTGTCTCCTCCGCCATATGTACGTCCGATCCTTACCATAGGGAATGTACGTGGGCCAATGGAAAAGTATAGGAACTGAGTTTACAAACGACAGAAACGGGCAGAGCCAGCAGAAGCAGAGCCACGCTGTGGAAAGTTCTTTGCCTTTTCGCATTGGATCCAATGAACAGGACAAGTCTTCCTTATGGACGCCAAAAGCTTAAATCTATGATGCCAGAGTTGCCATTGGGATTGCCAGTGTATAGTAGGGCCAAGTACATGTATGTATGTATATCCCTGTGTGTCCTATGTGTATGCGTGTGTGCTCACTCAACATCTAGAATAGGATGGCATGGAAGGATCTAGAAAATTTTGAGAATTCATTGATCGACAGAACACAGCCCACGAAATGCAGTGCGGATCCCTTGCGCCCTGTCCTCAGCAGCCAATAGGAGGAGGGTCTCTTAAGAAGGAGTCGTCCAGCCATTGCTTCTTGTAGCCACGGAAGAGCCATTGCAAGCTCCAACAGCAGCTGCATCCCTTCTTCCTGTATAGTCTTAAATGGGTAGGGATGTACGTATGTACGTACATATGTGTACTGGCTATACATGCTCCTTTGTAAGCTAAACGTTGTTGGCAGAGCGTCTCCCGCGCGCATGGGGAGAGAGAGTGTGTGTGTAGTGCAATGGGAGTAAGATATAGCGGAGCGTGTGCTGTGCTGTGTTATTGTGTGTGGGGAAGCCAGCCTCAGGCTGGGGTAAGGCCTGAGCTCTAACGTTCTGAGCGGATGACTCAACGTCATGGTTACGTCACATGGAAACTTCGAAAATGTTCTACGAACGAATGTAACGCCGGGACAAGCGAGTGCTCTGCCTCATACTTGTTCTTTTTAAAGGTTGCACCGTTTCTGTGTGGATGCAAGTGGAAAACCGCTCAATTTTCATCCAAGAATTCCAGTGCTAATTCCGATATATTCCCATCCTTTCTACTATAACAAGTTCTACAAATAAGGTGTGTGAAGGTAAGATTATTTTTCTGAGGATTTTTATGGATATTGGGAGAATTTCGTATTTTATTTATTTTTGACGGGTGGTGGTGGTGGTGTGGTTGTTAAAGGAGGGTGTTGGAAATGACCCATGCCGTGGAAGTTCAACGGCATGGTCTTTGTTCCTGCGGAGGAATTTAATTATTTCGAATTTTTGGGAAGTAGGAAGCGTTTTTTAGAATAATTTTGTAAGGGGATGGGAGATGAGGGGGGGGGTTTTGGGAATTTGATTTTAAAATTGTGAAGACTGGGAGGAATTTTTGGAAGGTGTGACAGTGCTTATAATGGCTGTGGGAGTAATTAGAAATTGGGAATGGTAGTTGGCAGTTTTGAGATTTGGGGATAGTAGATTTGTTGAGTTTTGGATTTATGAAAAAAAAAATTAAAATGGGAAGATTTTTTTTGGGATGGTGGATGGGGAGGGAATATTTAGGAGGAATTGTGGGGGGTGGTTGGATTTAAAAGTGTGATGGGGATTTGGTTGATTTGGTGGATTTGGAGGATTTGACCTTTGTTGTGAGGGTTACTGCGTTGGAGAGGAGTGAAGGAGTTATGTAATGGGAGCACGTGGATGGGCTGAGGATGTGAGGTTGATTGGGATTTGATGGTTGTTTTACAGACTCAACATGGCAAAGGCACCTGCAATCGGAATTGATTTGGGAACTACTTATTCCTGCGTGGGAGTTTTCCAACATGGGAAAGTTGAAATTATTGCCAATGACCAGGGAAACCGAACAACCCCCAGCTATGTGGCTTTCACGGACAGCGAACGTCTTATTGGAGATGCGGCTAAGAATCAAGTTGCCATGAATCCCACCAATACCATCTTCGATGCTAAGCGACTCATTGGCCGCAAGTTCGACGACCAGGCTGTCCAATCTGACATGAAACATTGGCCTTTTGAAGTTATCAGCGATGGGGGAAAGCCCAAGTTGCAAGTGGAGTACAAGGGGGAGAAGAAATCTTTCTTCCCGGAAGAGATCTCCTCCATGGTGCTCACCAAGATGAGGGAGACTGCGGAGGCTTACTTGGGAAAGGCTGTCACTGATGCTGTTGTCACTGTCCCGGCCTACTTCAATGACTCCCAAAGACAGGCTACTAAGGATGCTGGAACTATTGCTGGTTTGAATGTCCTTCGTATCATCAATGAACCTACGGCTGCTGCTATTGCCTATGGTCTGGACAAGAAAGTGCAGGTAACTAGATTCGATTTTTTTTTTCTTCTTGGGACACGGGTAATGGATAAAATACGTTGATTTTTTCTAACTTTTCTGTAATTTAATTTTTTTTAGGGTAAAGGCGAACGCAATGTGCTCATTTTCGATCTGGGTGGCGGTACTTTTGATGTGTCCATCTTGACCATTGAAGACGGTATCTTTGAAGTCAAGTCTACCGCTGGAGACACACATTTGGGAGGTGAAGACTTTGACAACCGAATGGTGAACCACTTTGTGCAAGAATTCAAGAGGAAATACAAGAAGGATCTGACTACCAACAAGCGAGCTCTTCGTCGGTTGAGAACTGCTTGCGAACGAGCAAAGAGAACCCTTTCTAGCTCCACCCAAGCCTCAATCGAAATTGACTCCTTGTTCGATGGAATTGACTTCTACACGTCCATCACCCGTGCTCGATTTGAAGAACTGAATGCTGACTTGTTCCGTGGTACCTTGGAACCTGTTGAGAAGTCATTGCGAGATGCTAAGATGGACAAGGCTCAGATTCACGATATTGTTTTGGTTGGAGGATCCACCCGTATTCCCAAGATCCAGAAACTCCTTCAAGATTTCTTCAATGGAAAGGAATTGAACAAATCTATCAACCCCGATGAAGCTGTCGCATACGGAGCCGCCGTTCAAGCTGCCATCCTCCATGGTGACAAGTCCGAAGAAGTCCAAGACTTGCTGTTGCTCGATGTCACACCCTTGAGTTTGGGAATTGAGACAGCCGGAGGTGTGATGACCACTCTGATTAAGAGAAACACCACCATTCCTACCAAGCAAACCCAGACATTCACAACTTATTCAGACAACCAACCCGGTGTGCTCATCCAAGTATTCGAGGGAGAGCGAGCTATGACCAAGGATAATAACCTGTTGGGCAAGTTTGAATTGACTGGTATCCCTCCTGCACCTCGTGGTGTTCCCCAGATTGAAGTCACATTCGATATTGATGCTAACGGTATCTTGAACGTAACGGCCATTGAGAAATCCACTGGAAAGGAGAATAAAATCACCATTACCAATGACAAAGGCCGTCTTAGCAAAGAAGAGATCGAAAGGATGGTCAACGAAGCCGAGAAGTACCGAGTGGATGATGAAAAACAGAAGGACCGTGTCGCCGCCAAGAACAGCCTGGAGAGCTATTGCTTCAACATGAAAAGCACAGTTGAAGATGAAAAAGTCAAAGATAAAATTCCTGGTAAGTGCAAATTAGAATTCGTAGAAGTAACATGTGGACCAGGCATATTATTTGCCGTAGATTTAAGCTAAGGCAAAATTATTTATGTGCTAACTATGTTTCTCTTGTGTAATTTTTGCAGAGCCTGATAGAAAGACTGTTACGGATAAATGCAATGATGTCATCCGTTGGTTAGATGCTAATCAATTAGCTGAGAAGGAAGAATTTGAAGATAAGCAAAAGGAATTGGAAAAGGTATGCAATCCCATCATAACCAAGATGTATGCTGCTAGTGGTGGCGTTCCCCCAGGTGGCCCAGGCGCAGCTGGATTCCCTGGTGCCGGTGGCGCTCCTGGAGCAGGAGGAGCTGGCGGAGCAGGTGGCCCAACAATTGAGGAAGTTGATTAAACGCCATCGCATCTTAACTTATATTAATATTACATACTTTTTCTTATCAGTAACTTCATGACCATTTATTAAGTATTCCTTTTCATTTCCATTTTCCAACAACAACAATAAGTATCTTAACACACGCTCACTCACACAAGTCCTCAGCCTCACGAAACCCGAAAGAATTTTTAAAACAATTTTAAGCAGTAATTTAAATGTTTTGTAAAATTCAGTGGTTTTAGAGCGTACAAACGTGGGTTTATTACATTAAACCGGTAAATGTTTCTTAATGATATAGAAAAGAGAAGTGAGAAAATATTGTATGTTTGTGCGATTGGTTCACGAATAATGGTGTTAATTCTACTGGCTAAAAAATGTGAGTGAATTTAAATGTTAGAAGTAAGACGTGTACACTTGCAGGAGGCATTATTATTCAAGTTGAAATAAATTCGTTAGTTAATGTGAAACGACTATACTAATAGTAATAATTACTGTTACAAATATTATAGTAAAAGACGGATTTTTACGTTTGCTTATGTTCTGTTGAGTTCCCAAGAGAATTTACTTTAACTTCTAAATTTACTGTAATTATTACATTACATTCTAGGAAACAGGATTAGTTGAGGATATACTCGAAAATGAATTTATCTTTTTTTTTATTTGAGTTCAACACTGGTTGAGTTACGTTGATTGCAATTTGCGATTTTGTCATTAATTACAAGAATGTACTTCATTTCTCAGTGATCCTCGGGTAAACGGGGATAGATATTGTTAGTTTAGTAAACCGATAGCATGTGAATCCGCACATTGACAGCGAACGCAAATACCAAATTGCAATTTAAGATTTGTTATTGATGTAATTATTTAGTTTAAATAAAACTATAATGTGTCGAAGTAATACTATGGATTATTGTAATGTGAGTTAAAGCAAGTAAGCATTTAAAGTTATGGATGTATTTGCCGGTCACCTTCGTCCCCCCTTGTAACATCTGCTTTTTCGATAATTAGTCCAGTACTGCGAGCAGTATCACGTTTTGATAGACAAACCAAGAAAAAAAGAATAAATGGAGTAGCATCCATTTGGTTGATTAAAACTTTTGTAATTTATCTCATTGGTCTTTGGCATTTTTTAGCTTCCATACTATGTAAAATTATATCATTCTCATAAGCGTTATGAGTCGTGCTCATTACAGTACTCATTTGTCTAGAGGATGCGAGTTTGCGCTGAATATTCCATTTCTGTTTTGATACCTGGCTCCCTCACTTGGACATGTGATTCCATTGATTGTCCTCGAATTGCTGATTTTCGTTTCAATTGGTTCTGCGGTCATGAAATCCTACATATCGTTTAACTGATTTTATGCAACCTACTGTTAAAATCATCAATGTATTGTGAAACATGATCAATAATCTGTAGCTTTTATAAAGTTACGTCGGTCCACGGACCAGACCAGCACCTTCCAGAATTAATTTTTTTTGTTTAAAATGCGGAGTACAGATATAACGATAGTAACGCATTTACTCGACCCTGAAAAACAATCAAACCTGATAACTTTTGAACCCTTGAATCGAACGTATTTTAATGATCAGGGCTTAAATCCGATTTATACAAGACGATACGAATTTGTAAACAAATCTAGTGTTTGGAAAATGCTGTAGTAACTTGTATTTAGTTTTAATAGGCATCAAATAAAAGTGCTCCAGTTTAATTTTTATACTAGAAACCTGTATACTCCCTAGCTCAGTTCAGTAGTCTACATATACGCTTACAATTCTACAACGGCTGAGCCTATTTTGTAGGCTAGGTTTTAGCTTATATTTGTGTACCCTATTTTGTCTACAAGCCTCTACACAAAAATTCCTTGCACCCTACAAATAGCCTACAAATAGGCATACTTGCAGAGAATAGACCTTTGTGTAGAGAGATAGTTTGTTCTACATAGCCTGAAGGTGAACACAGCTGCCGTTAAACATAATCTGTTGCTTTTTATACTAATAAAAATAACTTCCGCTGAAACCAATTTTATCATGAATAATGAAATAAAAATTAATGTCCTCCCCGTGGTAAGATACTTTGGCATTATTGAATTCTCATACCAAACTACATCAGCCGCCAACAGCGTATGTTACTTTGAAGTACAAATTGGCCCATAGTTTGATCAGTGCATCTTTACTGCTTTTTCTTGTTTGTTGCATTATTTTCTTAGTCATTCCAGCACTAAAATTTCGGAAAAGAGAAGAATCTTCATTTCCATCCAATTTCCACACAGCTAGATCATTGGACGTAAGACGTAACTTGAATTGTGGGGATGCTGTATGCTTTTGAATACACACCAGTAGCAATGCTTCTCAGAAGTATACGGAAGAAATAACCAGATCATGTTCAGGATTTGAGCCTTGAGTAAATTGCAAGCAAGTATGGGATAGTGATTTTTATTCTACGATTATAAGGAAGGTACAGAATATCTATTTTTTACAGTACTGGAGTATGCCTTAAAATGTAACACTATAAAGTGACAATTATTCACAACATACGACAGCAAATGCCTTCCCTACTGGAAAATTAGTTGGGGCAAAAGTAGACGATTTTTGAATCAGGATATCAGCAACTAACTATTTTATACATTTACACAGTTACGGCTACCATGACAGTGTGTACTTATGTATGTATTTATTCACGTTGGTTTAGTTGTGTTTTACCTTTCTGGTCTAATCTCCAACAACGTAAGATATTTGGGATGCATGAGACGCACAAATAACTCCTGCCATTTATAAGTATTAGTATTTAACACTTCAACTTTTACTAATTTTATGCATCAACAATATATAGATATATTTATTTATATATATATATATGCAAGGACATCAAACAGCACTAATTGTGAATCCATATTTTATTTATGTTCATGTTTTTCACAGAAAAGTGTATATGTGTTTTCGCAACCGCTGTATGTACAATTGCTTCCTTTCGGTACGTACTCATCAGTTCTGGCATTTACTGTAATTTTTTTTGGGCCTCTACTATACATATTTCCCCTTTTCTATTGAAGTCATTGGTTGAGATTCTAAAATTGGTAGTAATCGCTATGGCTACTATGTGTGGCAAGTGGCAAGACCGTCGCAATGGTCAAGGGTGCTGAAAATACTCAAAGTGTCATAATGTTTTTATTTAATTTCTGATGATAATCTTACTTATTATGGGATGGTAGACAGAACTCAACGATCTTGTATTTTTAAACTAACTGTGACTACATGTACACTTAACATCCAAGTAAGATATCCAGTTAAGATAGTTGCATTACTATTTACGCTACACGTCAGTATTACGAACAGGAGTACAAGAATGGAATCAATGTCTTAAATTATGTACATACTTCGTGTCCATTTGTATCTCTTACTTTAATTATGCTCGAAGCGTTCACATTTAGATTGCTTCTTATTCTTCATAATAATAATATTTATTATAATAAAATCATATGATGAATGATAATATTAGGATGAAATAATAAAATTAACGTGTTCTTTCCCTTTGACCCCGTGTCCTACTTTTAGTAATTTAGATTAACCACGTCTTAGTAGTCACAAACAGTGCTCACTCAACAAGTCATTAGTATGACTAGACCCTATAATGTATATGGAGAGATGAGGCTAACAACATCGAAAGCATTCAACTTTGGATTGCTGGCTGAGGATCAATGCAATTTTTTTAGGTGCAATAGCCCACATTGAATAAGGGATGGATTACTGCCCATTCGAAGGTCTTACCCTAAAACTGGTTGTATTTAGTAATATAATCTGTGATATAATTATTTGTGTTACATATTTAAGTGTGTTATGCATCCTGCGTTAATGACGTACATATGTAACTGCTACCTACTTCTCCTACACAGGTGTCTATACATGTACCTCACAATAAAAAAAACTAGGTTGGGGGGAAGGTGAGACTATCATTAAATTGTTAGTCGTGTGTGGACAGTCATCTATAGTGTCCCTAATTTGAATGTAAATAATTACACATTTGTCAAGCCCTGTACACACACGACGTACAATTTCAGGGAAATTACTGAAATTAGCAGCTTCAGACATTACTATCTCCTGTGATGATGATTAAACGGGATGATTTCCTCTATGATTTCATACTCGACAGAGTTTCTCTATTCATATGTGTAGATATATTTAGTATAATGAACCCAGGTCGTTTCTTGCTGTCTGCTATACAAGTAATTATGTCATTTTCTGAGCTTTTACCTTTTGCTCTTCCGTGTGTTGTTGCAAGTTGTGATGTGGGAAAAAGGAAAGTAGAAAAGAGTCAAATTCAGCTCCAAGAGTGTCCATTGCGGTCTTTTTGACATAATTCAAGGAATTCAAGAGTGACTTGATGGATGCAAAGGAGCTGTACAATTTGTATTGTTTACGCTCCAGGTGATAATTATTCATAGAAACAAAATATATGGTTTGGAGGTCTTTAACAATTTCCACTGTTTACAGCTTCCAGGGTTTACACACCAATACTGCCTACTTTTTAGAATTGTTAGTACCATGAGAATACATAGAGAGTCCACAGAAATGAAAGCAGCAGAATTCAATTGTTCTAGATAAAGGGTATTCCTTACGGGGATAGAAGATAAAAGGAAGAGCCTTTCACATATCCAGAGCGTTAATGTGAGCACAAAATTATAGTATTACATTTTCACTCCTGAATCCTCAACTACTTGGATGCAACAGGGAAAGATAAGATTTCCGGACAATTTGATCATTATTCATTTCATTCAGAAATGGTGAATTTAATGGGACAATCAAATAGAATATATTTAATGGGACAGTTCTGGAGCTCGAGCTAAGGATGTACTATGTCTATGGAAAAAATATACTCTATATCAACTACACGAACACACAAATCCACAAATATACATCTATTATAACTTTTATGCTTCAGTTGGGCATTTGGCCAATCCAGCCCAGCTCTCCAGTTTCGAATGTGGCTAAAATGTATGTATTACTGGCGTATTCAAAGTATTATCTTTACTTTACCAGAGCTTACCAAACATTTTCCAACTGGAGTGCTTCAACACCTACGCTTTTTTAATACAAAAAAAAAATCAAATTGTCAGAAATGAGACAGCAGTGAAATCCCCAAATACTGTAAGATTTGAGTACAAACGTACGTATACTTATATTCACTTCGTCCTGGATGTAACTAGGACAGTAAATCAGCATCAATTGCATGACTTTCTTCAAAAAGTAAAACATCCTACTCAGTGGTTCGGGAGGCTGACTTTTATAGGCAAAATTAAAATCAATCCCATTCATACCAGCATTATGCCAGTCGAATTTATCATGCATGCAAGAAAGAAGTCTGAAGTACTGCATTAATGTATCTAGGATTTACGACCAAGCTATTTTTTTTGGGGGGAATACACGTTCATACAGACTGCAAGTGATAGAGTACACTTCCATATAAGATGAAAATATCTACAGTCTATATAGAGCTAGAGACCTCTCCACAAAGCCATATGTTGTTGAATCAGCTCTCTCAATATTTCTCTAAATGAGTTTTAGCCAGGTTTGTCACTCGGAGGGTGAAATGAGGTCTACTTACAGCCTTCGTTAGTTATTAATATTCAATCTCATTCCAACTTTCCCTGAAGAATTGCCAATGTTGGGAAGGGAGTTTTGCTGAATGAGTAATAAGAAGGGTGTGCGTGTAAGGACTATCTGCATAAATTACTAGGCATATATAAATGCCTTTTCCATAAATAGCTTGATCTACCCCGTCAATTATATTCCCCTGTCACATCCAGATAATAACTTATTTGAGTTATTCTCATTAAAGACCAGGCTATTAATCGGATCATTATTAATGCTCCGAACAAATTTATTAGCTTGGGTAATCCTGACACAAAAGAAGTAAGCTTATTAAAATGTTACAATCATTGATGGCCTACAATCCCCCAAGTCTCCTATATGGCTCCCAGCACTCATGATTTTCCACAGGGAAATGACATGAATATTTCAATTTTAACATCATTCAACATATGTAGAAACACATAGCCCTCCGATCTCCATAGTCCTCCACGAATATGTACTAAGCAGATGTGTATATACTCATTATTTCTTGAAAACAGTAACACGCCCACACCTTTCTCTCTCTCCCTCTCTCTCTCTTGGCAGAGGAAGGAAGACTCTCGGTTGTGGTGTACAACAAATTGGAACTTAAAATGCTGATGAGGATGGAACCTCCCCATCGGAAGCAACTTCAAGTTGGTATTTTTTTTTGTGACTTTTATTAATCAATCTAAAGCGGTGACAAGAGGTTGTTTGAAATGCTTCAAGACTAATTATCTTTAAACTCACAATCACAATCATATGACAATCCTGATACCTTTTACTTGCATGTAACGTTGTCTCATTGTCAGCCTCAGGAGGCGAACTTCACTTGATACATACATGCTCTTTATATGAACACGAGCCACCCAGAGAGCCATTGACCAAATGCCAACTTTTACATTTAAAATATACATTGAACTACAAGGAAGGTTGTTGAGGAAATTATTAAATGCTTCAGCATTACTAATATAATAGCTTCACATTTAAATTACATATTTAAGAGAGTGTGGTGTTAGAATTTTGTGGGGGGATTATGTATATACACTTAAGAGATGTTTCCAGCATATTTTGTGTATTTCCTACGTCGCTATACAAAATATTAAGTAAGTCTACATATTGGTTATCATCAGTATATATATTTATATACTTTATCATTATAGAGTTGATCTTTTTATAATTATCATCACGCCGAAAGGTTCCACGGAAAGCTGTATTGGTACATAAAATAATACAACTCTGAGAGTTTTGAATACTATATCTATATAGTGTCTCTCTCTCTTTCTATCATCAGCTAAATATATTTTTACAGGTCACAGCTAAAAGTATATATGTACAACGTACAGTAAGTATCCTACTAAATACAGACAGATGTATGAACTACCTCCAAAAAAAAAAAAAGGAGAAAACAAATTGACATGACATATTTTATACACACATCATCTACAGTTGTCCCCTCCCATTTCTCTCCCAGACGTTGTTTAGTAAAATAATATTTCCATTGGTAATTATATCAACAAAAAAACTATAAAAATGGTACCATAAATCCAAAGTTAGAATACTGAATATTACTATATTTTCTGGTGTCCTAGAGAATGGTCTGCTGTGTGGGGCAGAGCTTGCTATTTTCAACCATTCAACACAATGAATGACATTGGGAAGGGTGGAGGAACCCTTGTGCCATGCACTTCCTCAAGCAACCCGGACTTCTTTTGGTTGTTCGGAACGCTGACGGAGGAATAACAAAGCCTGGAAAGAAAATTAAAAGATAACATGAAGCAGTTACATGGACGTCCAAAAGACTCTCAAATCTTTTCTTCAGTTCATGTTCAGAGGGACTAGCTGCTAGGGAAAGTGCTCATTGTTAACTGGGGGTTTCAAGGACGCAGTATTAATATTTTAGTTGTAAGTATTCTACGAGTATTCATGAAAGAGCAGTAATGGGATCACTCACTAGATCGGCTGTTGGGTATGTAGAATCGAGTGGGGAACGAATAAGGATATCGAGTTTCGTCATACAATCCACTCTCCCTGGCTCTGCGGCTAAGAATATTTCGGAGATGAGCCCTTAATAATTGATGATCTTCATTCAGCTGCTCCTCATCAGCATCACTCCTCTGAAGATCATAATCACGCCGCCCATCACTATTTCCCTCATCGGTCTCAAAAGGGCTCGCCAAACCTGAAGCTCTTGAATGTGGAGACATTTCCATAGTGGAGTACAGATTGGGCGGCTGAGCTTTACTGAGTGCATCTTCTGGCAAAATGTCTTCATGTGGCAAAAATCCAGACGTTCCGTAATTTACTGGCTTTCCCGACCGGTCCGCTTGGGTTTCAGGGTTATCCATCCAGGTCTCAGACTTTTCCTGCCGGGAATGCAAGTCTTTGTGGTTACTTTCCTCGGAGACGTCATCGTCTGTTGTGTGTAATCGTGATAAGAACTCCCGTCCTCCTGTCGATGCACTCTGTGAAACTGTCAGGAAGAAATGGATCAAGTGTAGCCATACATACATGAGTAGATACTACATGTCCTGCCATTATTTGTACTGGTAATAAAAATTATACAACCAGCCCTCATAAAATTATGTGCTCAGGAAGACAAAAAAAAAACCTCTCATCAAAAGGATGTACATATCCGGCTCAGTCATTCCGAGCACATGGATGTAAGTATGTATACTTATTGTGAGAGATAACTATGCCTCATTAGGCTTCTGCATGTAGTAAACACATCATCATATGTACATAGAACTTGACGACGTAAGTACTATTGTTTGTTTGCACTTATTGTTAGCTTTCAGCAAGGGGCTGGGAAACTGTGCCAGGCTCCTAGCCTTATAATTGGAATATGATATATGATAAATATGAATCATTGATTGCTTGCGTGATTCGGAATTGTCAGCCTAGGAAATGTCAGTTTTACGACGTTGTGCAATGCCAATTTTTTTTTTTTGTGCTCAACCTTTCTCAAATTATAATATCATTTGTCGATTGAGTCCCCTCATCCAAGAAAACGAGGAGTTATAGATAGCATAATTAGGGATTGAAACAAAATAAAAAAGGCGTTTTCTTTCAAGCATCATTACTTTAACCAATTTTATGGGAGGCTGTAATGCAACCCTGATTATTTCCCCTTTTGATTTTGCCAAGTCTGTTGTTTTCCTAATGGGAGAAAGTTGAGGTTCGGCAATTTTATATGAAATTACTACATACTTCATCCATGGTTCTCACAAATATGAGTTCAAGTTTCAAGTTTCGATAATTTTCCTCCTCCTGTGCTGAAGTTGACATACGTTGGGGTATAGGATTTCTATTTATTGTAAATCAACTTCTAATTTCCAGGTCGTAATTTAATCATACGAATTCCCGATGAATTGCTATATTTAAGTAATCAAATAACCTTAACCTGCCATATTCTGTCTGTCAGTCAAAATGAAAGTCAGTACTAATAACATGTTTTAAATCGGAGCATTCTTTTGTTATAATTATTCTCAGGACCTGGGAAAGTCATAGGAATCAAGGCGTTCGCAGATAAAAAAACACTCCAATCAATAATTGTTTTATAATTAAATCCTCTGTGTAAAGAGCAAGTCTCGTTCCAGTCTAGGTCTGAGAGGAGTTCCCATTATGACAGAGCTGGTCAAGCATACCTACGAATCCAGGTGAAACCATGTATGTACAAATGTTCACTAACCCCAGCACAATTTTTCCCCCTGTTCTTGTCTAACTTTAAAAGGAAGGAACTGGAGAAGTTGAGCGTGACTCGCTGTTATGTGACTCAGTCAACCGCCGGTTTCCTAATCCCCAAAAGTAATCACGTCCCAGTGGCAAAGTCAAATAAGATTTTCGTCAAACTTTTTTTTTTCCGAAACGGAAGGTTTCAATACAGTGTTTTGTCAGGGCAGGGAGAGACTCTCATACTTTTGTTCAAATCAGACAAAACCAGGTGATTAAATTATTCTGTTTCCAATCCAGCAGAGATAGAAACTACTGAAAGGGGTTGAGTGCAAGTTCACTCGTCCAATGAATCAAGAAAAAAATATTAGGTTTGAAAATTCTACAGGAAAATTAGTTCTGACTTTTTTTTTTATTTATTCTTTCCCACTCTCCTCAACTTTCCCAGTAGCCCTTACCTAAGTCAATTTTAAAATGGAAACTTGCTGGAGAAGAAATTATTTTAGGTGGGTTTTTTCCCCCTTGGTCTTGTTTTCCACAGAGAATTTCTGAGTTTACAGAGAGGAGAGGTAACCCGTAATAGCGTGCCCTACTGCATCAAGTAAACTTATTGAGAAGAGAAACAAATGTAAACATTTTTCTCTCCTTTTTTTCTGGCCTACCGTCCAATTTCCCAAATAAATGATGCAATTAGTGACACCATCATTACCATTACCTAACTCCACAGCTCCCATTTTTCCAATTGGCAGTCCAGTCTATGTGACATGCAATGAGACTGCAATTACAAGTGTCGCTCTTATGGACTCGGAATCCCCAACATGTGACTCTTATTCCAGGTGATGATTGAAGCGTGTCTAATCCTGGTTATATTATTATTATTCTAATTAATATCCACGCCAGTGAGGCGCCACAGTCTGTACTTTTATACAAGGGAGAAAGTTCCTCTGAAAAAAAAAAGTCCTTCAGATCTGTATAGTTCTCTGAACTCACTCCCAATTTCAGAAATTTAAAGAAAATTGAAAAAATACTCTTTGTGTACTCATCGAGAGTATTTCTCACCCCCGTATTTGCACTCGTGTAGAAGTAAATGTTTATAAAAAAGTTATATACTTTCAATTCTACTTCCCTGCCATTTTCAAATGAAAAAAAATAGTACTTCCAATGATGTGCTCTTTCCGTAGTGCCAGGGAAAAGAAACCTTCCCAACTCCTTGTCCATTGACTCTCTTTTAATTTTCCTCCTCCATTTGTGTCCCGGTAGAATACACATACTCAAAGGAGAGAGAGAGAGGGAGTCGGATAAGATAGATATAGCGTGTACACAGAGTGTTTACCAAAGAAAGGAGAAAAAAAAAACTTTAATGGGAAAGACTCAAATGAAAATTGGAAATGGAAACGGGACGTTGTAACGCTTGTCGCCTTTCTCCAGTATTGTGTGAAAACAAATAATAATGGAGCCATTATGAACTAAACCGAATTTCAGGGGATACAATGTTCTATCTATTTCCCTTGTTTCCCTTCCATTTCAACAAAATTCCGTTTCTCATATCCAACCATTTACGTAGACACGGGATCTACAGTATGCGTCTGAGCGATACTCTCAGTTTCATTTATTCATCCTCAATCCCCCATATTTTCATAAAGGAAGGCTTAAAAGTCAACAAAAGTGAGAGAAAAAAAGGGGAAAGGGTATTTAATACGGGCTATTGTGCCTGAACTTGACTGTTGTTCGCTCAGTGATTTCAACACTATCAAAAACTGGAGATACAATACTTGAATGCCTTTCCACCAGGTATATTGTACGTCACGGTGTGTAATGTATCCTGTAGATATTTATAAAAAGCATGTCATTACAAACTATCTATATCTACGTATAGCCTACGTAACATATATGTAATTACATAGGTCTCAGAAATCCGGGAATCCTTCGTTTCTCCCCAATTATGTGTAAGTACATACAGGTACAGATACATAACTGACTGTACTGTTGGAAGGAGCAATAAGAACGTTACTATGAAAGATTGTTTTTGATTCCACCTCCCATAAGCTCCTACACGGGAGGAATTCCCTGCGTATCTTTATTAATCCGGGAGTAACAGTGTATATGACTGGGGCATAGGAAACCCTAGTACATTTTTCTTTATGGGAATACTTGACCCCTAGGCAGAAAAACTGAGCAGTCTGAGTCTCGTAAACAAAGATTTAGGAAGAATCTCTTAATCTAGACATAATCCATATCTCGTGGAAAGTTGCCCAATTCAGACTCACCCTCCAGGCCCAGGAGGTGAAAGTAAAATAATTTCAATGGATTCGGCTCCACATTCTGCTATTAACCTTGGATATTTTTAGAATCATGTTTCTCATCTATGGGAAAGACACTATAGATACATACGTAATTACATACATAGGGGCTCTCTCCCACTGATTTGCTGCACTTTTGATCAGTATAATTAAAAAACTTATTTTATAGCTATAGTGTGCATGTACTGTACAATCCCTAGGAGTAAGTTGAGTCTTATTCCTTATCGGATCTGGAAACAAACTCCAAGTATGAGTGTGCTGGGGAAAAATGAAATATTTGGACTCCCACAGTTATATGTACGATCGCAACGGAAAGGAGTTAACTTGTCCCAAAGGGGTAAATGCGTTCATGGAGAAAATATGGGAATAAATCCGATAAAGACGGTCGAGTGAAGCTGTAGACTCCGGGGCAGGATAAGTAAATAAACAATCAACAGGTGTACTACATAATTATCCTCTGATGTAGTTTATGCTATCAGCCGTAGGCTAAAATAGATGCTCGTTTGGCAGCCGGTTCCAGGGAAATACAAGGATGCAAAAAGGAATATCTTCAAACACATCTATGGAGTCAATATTGATCAGCACTGGACCGTACATGTTGAAGTGTACGGGGAAAAACCATAAAATCATCACACGACGGATGTGTATATCTTGCATTTAACTAATCATGACAAAACCGACTGGAGCTAGCGTACAGTATTTGAGGGAATTCGGAGACAGTGGAGTTATCCTCAGAGGAAATTTTCTATTTACTCTACTAATGCACACAGGATCCAGGCCGTCGACAATCAACGCAACTAAATGTAATTATATATCCTCCAGAATTATCTACCTTGGACGAGGTCGACCATACATATGTAGGTATCTACAGGACTTAAAATTCCCTTCCTATATTCCTCCTCTCCCCTGTACCTGTCATGCATGCTCAACTCAAGTTTACGCCGTATTTACAACTTCCCACTACAACACGAACCGTGTAATCTACAAAAATACTTCCTTCGAGGTACTATTTACGTAGTACGTGTAAAATCTCTATTTAGGTCGATACTGTGACTATATAACTAATTATATCTATCTATACTAAAATTTTCCACACTGTTTCCGAAATTAACCGATCCTATGAAAAGCAGCAGGCCGGAAATTGACATTATGGCAGTATCCCTCTCATGGCCCTTACAGAGGAAACCACAATAAATGTTGGCAACTTTCCGGGAGTTCGTGATTTTTATATTTTGACCTCTCTCTCTCTCTCTCTGGCTGCTCTTAACTCTAAATCTAAGAACGCCTTCAACATTGTAGAATTGCATAGGAGAGTTCCTCATGTTCAGCCAGCCTGGAAGTGTTTAAGTATTTACGCATTTGAAGTAATGGGATAGCCAAGAATTCCCCGAGTTTCGGATCATTTGCAGGACTTGTTTCATTCATCTTACTCGTCCGTAGAAGCTCCTGACATTTATTCAGGTGTACAAGTCCGGGCCTGCTTCAACGGATGATTCGATTTTCTCTAATTAAGCCCCGCTTCAATGCCCCCATTAACTGACATTCATGAGTGATGAGCGGTTCCTTTGATGCTGAATTTTTTTTCCCGGGCAATCCATTGACATTGATTCAACCAGGAAATACACTGCCCATCTCAGGCATGCTTGGAGGATAAGGTAATTAAATATAAACAAGAATTGAAACACAAGTGACATCAGACAGTGTCATACTTCATACTGCAGAAAGGAAAATACTCGTTTAATTTAAATAGGATTTGAATTAAATTTTAATTATTTAAATCCCTAAGCTCTGATGACTGGATCAATTAAGATAGTGAACTGGATGAAAATATTATAATCTGCAATACGGAAATATGTAATTACTATTCCAGAGGAAAGGCAGTTTTCAAATTCTTACTTGAACAACAGAAACGTCTAGGACCAGATGTTCAGGCCTATTGTACATACATATTATGCTAAATAAAGGACACTTATTTTAATAGGGAAAGTGTATGAACACAAGGATTTGAGCGAAATGTAGTTCTGATACTTTTATCGTTTTCCCTCCTACAATGACACTATATGGGCTGCCGAGCAAATGTGATATTTAATACAAGGGGCCAACGCCGCGGTATTTCTTTCAAGGTAAAAAATTTAGCACTTTTAAATATGTATGGTGTACGGATCGAAACTCTGTATAAAGTATGGAATAACAAAGGAGATATTTGTCTATATCAATTTCTTCCCTCGGTTTACATAGATAGTATCCCCAGGTAAAAACATAAATATACAAAAACAGGCACCCGCACAGTAAACAGAGATGAAAAACAAGAGTATCCATGTGTCTTGGCATTGAAATAAAATTGATATCTAAATAACTTATATTGCCTCTAGAGAGAAACCTTTGTATCATTTATTAACAAGATGAAAGAATAATGCTTCATATCTGGTAATTCTGGTTCCGAGAAACTTTGAATGCAAATTATTTGAAGTTATTATTCAAAAATGTTTGAAGTATGCCAACACTTAAATTCTACTTTGATAGATCTATATTAAATTCCTACTCCAATAATTATTCTGAGTATTGAAAAATACGAAGCAAAGACTGAGACCTGAGACCATGTCATAAATAGGCTTCAAAAACTGTTTGATGTAAAAACTGATAAAGGAAGACAAAGCAAATGTGGTCACAGAAACCCAGGAAACACCACAATGACTTTTTATTTTCGGAGTAGGCGGTGAGGAGAGGAGGCAGGACTATATCTATAATTACATATTAAGAAAGTGCTTATTATTTGATCAGAAGTTGGTCGGGAGGAAAAATTACGTGGCAGTATTAATTTTAAAACCTTCCCCTTTCAGTTTGCTATTCCCTGTAACAACACAATGAATAATTACTGACGTCAAAAGCATACATTGAAATTGCAGCCTGTCATTAAGGAAATGTACTCAGGTTTTGATACACAGTGGAGTCTCAGATACCAAGAAAAAAAATTACTTTGTAAAGAAATCATCTTGGGAAAAGGGATTTTCTAGTATTCATGTGTAAATTGAATTTATTTCAATCAGCTAAGTACTCCAAGAGAATCCGGCTTAAGTAATACTAATTCTCTCTCAAGTCTGAGCACTGAGTCTTCCAAAACGCCAAGTGGAAATACAAAGATAAGGAAGAGGAAAAATTCCGGAGAAAGTAGCTTTCTCTTCATGGGTCCCACTCTTCGTTAGAACAACTCTCAGTGGGTCAACGTACATAGCTCACTCAACCTTTATGTATACTGGTCTGGAGCCTCGGCTCTGGCTCATCCTCCGCCTTTTATTACCTCTGAGAGGTCCTCTAATTTTACAAGAATAATTGTTGTAATCACGGAAATTATTGATAATAACCGGTTCAGAAAGACATGGCAAGGCTGAGTATTAACTCAGGAAAATATGTTACAAAACCTGGCAACTGAGCGTGTAATGGAAGAAGGAGTAATTTATAGACATGTTTTAATTCTATGGTAATAGTTCTTCTGAAGTTGTTACACAAGCATTTTATTCGTCTTTCAACTGAGGGAACCTTTTGTGTCTGGAGCTTTAATTATTATTATGAACCAACACTCAAATATGCATTCTCAATGATGGATACAAGGTCAGTTCTGAATTACATTTTCTTAACAATAGTTTATAAACTTTACAATTAGTTCCAAATATACAGGTACAATTCCTTTGAATGCGTATCACATCCGAATAATGATGACTGTGAAACTACCTTGATTAGGGAATAAATGCAGTTTGAGTGAGAACATTTCCTGGAGAAATATTACTAATGCTAGAGCATCCGTTCCAAGCCCGTATTTGGCTTCCATGTACATGGAGAATTTCATTGTGTCTATTACTATAAATTATATCACGTGCTATATGACATACACTGGAATTCTGGAAAACTAATTAGCTATGAGAGCAAATGTGTCCTATCGGTGCATAAGAAGATGTGTAAACATGTGAACTCCCGCTTCTTTATGTAGAAATTATGCTCTCCAGTAGAACTATCTCGAACCACCCCACAAAAGTTCTAACTTCTTAGTTACAACAACTTGTACCATTATTTTGTTTCGTACTTCCGATACGCTCAGTCAGTCCTCATACATAGTAAGTTCACGGGGATTTGATTAAACAGAGGGAATTTTAGAAGTTATTATATAACCCCTTGAAAATAATATCATTCCATAGACCCTTTTTATTTTCTGCTTTATATCTAAAAGTACAATCGCAACTACACACACCCACAACTCGGGGGAATAGAGCAGCACCCTTGATGTGTATCGGAGTAATTATTACAAACCTACACGGAATTCCTCAATTATTCCTGAAACAACACTCAACTTCTCCGTGAAATGAAAGAATGCTCAAATGAACTTCAAGCTTCTCAAGAGGATTTACTCCATTGTTATTTACCTTCTCATTACTAATTCCTCCTTGGAAATTTCTCTGGAAATACTTGGGTTTCGACAATTTTTCTAATTCTTGGACTTTTCTCTGCTACTTAGTTTTGTACGGAAATTGGAATTTTGGACACATACCATTATTTCATTCATGCTGATGTAGAGTCGAATGTAAGTATCGATCTGGGAGCTGTACTCTTAATTAATACACGTGTGTGTACGCTGGGCGAAGAGGCCAAATGGACTAGGTGTATTTTCAATTAAAAGCTAAATGGTCTAGGTGAGTTCTCTTTTTAAAATGAGCCAGGTGCAAGGAATCTTTGAACCGTATGAACTACATCCTGTTTCAGAAAAAAAAACAGACTATTTTACTTAAATTATAAGTTGCTTTTAATTTTGAAATTAATTAATACACGCTTTTAATTTTGAAGGCCCTTGGTCCATTTTGGATTTAAGTTTTAATGCACAACGCCTATGGTACATTTATTGAATTGCAGAACCTTTTTTTTTTGCTTTTTATCCGAAATGCATCCAGTCCATTTTGCCTCTCCACCACCGACGATATAAATTTGTAATCACCCCCATAAATTCTTGCCTGAGTTAGAGAAAAATGTGAGAAATGTTAAAATTCCGGGTATTTTGTCTATTGATAAAAGAAAGCATTATGTCATCACTATGTGGACAAAACCCTGTCCATTCCGAACCTTACAAAATCTAAAGAAAATACGTCCCAATGTCCCGAAATCGGAATTCAAGCTCAAACTATAACAAAGGATAAGGGATAGGTTTAAAAATGAGGAAATAAAAAATTAATAACTGTATTGTGCAACAGGCTCCAATGCAATAAATTTTTATATAATTTCCAAATAATGACAAAACCAAAGTAGTCCACTGCATCAAGTTTCAAGAAGAAATCTTTCAAAGGGGTCTGTGAAATATAATACTGTTTCAAAACCCAAAGGCTTTTCTATCCAGGTTATAATGTTTTAACAAGTTTCTATGGACGAGCATGGACAGGGGGGCACTGTGAGTCACAGCCTAACATTGTACCTGCATCTGTCCTCTTTACCTTTTTCCCTTGGGAAAGCTCAGGCTCTCCTTGAAATGTCATCTTCTGATTAAAAGCTACCGAATTAGTCAGCAGTACACTTCTTTCATTCCCTTTGATATGAGATATTGTGCTACAGGAGGAGCAGTTGTTTCCAACAAATGGGATCTATATACATAGGTGCGGTATTCTCAAAATAATGTGGGAGCATTCATCTGTCCCTATTAACTCCATGTGTCTGACTGTAATTTGTAGAGTCGGTATAGCTCCGGCATTTGTGATGTATCTAGGTGTGAAGGACTTAATGAAAATTGATTTCATTGACTCGCCTCTGTCACAGGAATGTCCACCAAATGTCCTAAAACTACATTACTGGATTATTTAATCTACGACGGACGTATCCAAATCAATTTAGTGCCCTGATGGTGCATATGAACACCATTACCTACTTCACTTCATCCTCAACACTCTCCATTAAATGTAATGATTTCATTAGTCAATATCACTTTTTGAGATGTGCACTTCCATTCGCAGAACAATGCATCCTTCTAAAGGTAGAATGTCAGCGTTCCTATTCTACAAATGATGTGCATACGTTGCAATCAAGGAAGCTCTTCATGTTGGAACGCCTCCTCCCAATTTTTACACAGGCTCAGCAGATTTGAAAGTGTTTACCTCTTGAAAAGTTGTTTACAGCCCTATCAAAGGCAGGGAAAGAAATTGAAAAAAATCAAACACTGAAATGAAGAGCAAACTTTGAATACAAAATTTTCAAAATGGAACTCACACATACAAAAGGAGTGTTGCTAGTATCTGATCTTGGCATATATATGTAAAAACATATGCACATACATACATACTTATTCCACTGCAGATACAGGAAAATGTGCACTTTAAAAAATATCTGCTTTCCAGACATCAGAAGTAATTACAGAATTCTCAGCAATCTTTAAAAAGTTGGTAATGACAAACTTTTTGGGGAGTAGGAACTTTGAAATAATTGATGATGAATAAAACTGAACTTATTATTATTACTCGTTCAAAATGTTATCTCATTACTCCATTCTAAAAACTTAGACCAAGGGTCAGTTTGAGCCCAGGTCGAATCCAAGGAGGTTACCTGTTGCTGTTGGACCTTTGTGATTGGTTACTATTTTCTGGAAAAATATAAGTAATTTTACCAGCATTGACGTCACGGACATACTAATTTGCGCTACAATGATTCCGAAACCACTCAATTATTTACAGACTTTCCAATGTATTCCGGTTTAAGGAAGGTATTGTGTAAGAGCTCATAAATACTGTCATGAGAGGATCAAGATGGTCTTTAGGTAATCACTATTGGGGTGGTAGTGTATTAAATATATTTCTTTCTTCTTTAGGGAAATGTATACATTTTCCTATTGCAGCATCATTGAAATTTAAGTTATAAATAATAAATGACGTGGGAATATTTCATTTCCATTTCTCAAAGGAAAACACATGTTGCTAATAGGTAACTTGAATACTTCAAAGAAACATTTTAATAGAATATAACCAAATATAAACGAAGATGAAAGAACTGGGAGAGAGCAGTGTCAGATAATAAGACACGGTAATTGGGAAAATCGATACATAACATGGTTACTGCGAAATAGCGAAAAATCCCTCATGAGTCCCCACAAAACAGTGTAGTGACAACAGGCACGCTCATGGCTCATGCAATAATCTGGGAGATTTTATGCTCCACGGTTGTGTATGCGTGAGACTTAAAGAGACGCTCACTCTGGGCATCGTGCCTGAACCTGTACCCATTAATAGTGTGTGGGTGACCATAAACAACATCCTAAGGGCAAGGGATGTTTTTACCACAAGAATTTACATCTTCAATAGCAAGCAAAACAACTATCAAATGACATGACATTTAGCAACATTTACCATTTGTTACCTCCAGAGGCTACTTCCACTACCCTTCCGTTGAAATCCTTTCCATGTTCTTGGCTTTTATGCCCTCACGGAATTTTTATTTTTCAATGTTGTGCTTGTGGGGAGCTTATGTGATTACCTCGTAATCATTTTAGTACGGAAGTAGACCCCTCATATTTAATTAAGCTTTTAAACTTTGATACCTTCACAAGTGATGCTTAGACTTCCATGGGACATGAGTCCTGGGAGGGAAGGAGCTAAACAGGAAAAAGTACTCCCTTTTATAGGGACTTTTATGAGGAAAAAGGAAAACAGCTCCAGAAATTTCCTCCCCAATTTCTCAACCTTTACAAATATGTACAGCGTGGGAGTAGCTAATTAGCGAAGCATTTCCAGATCCCATGGAAGAGCAATGCTAAAGCTTAGGGAGTCACTGTAGACCTGTAACTCTTCAATTCTTAAGTAGTCTGTCGGAAGTGTACATTGCATAATACATCTGCTGGAATTTAATGGTTTCTCGGAAAAACTCAAAAACAATATACATGCAAATATAAATATGTCTTCCCTGGAATTCCCAAACACTCAAGGATTCACGTGTGAAATAAAACATTGGATTATAGGTAAAATCATTGAAGTAAACAATGTGTTAAAGGATCCAAGGAACTCCCTCACACGTCCTCGAAATGATAATTAGGCTGAGGACCTTGTCAATTTCTGGGTTAGTGTGTATCTTAAGTTTAAAATAAAAATAAAATCTCCAAGGAGCTGTTCCTGCCCCCGGTCTCCAACTCATGCAAAGGTGTTTTTCAACAAAAGCAATAAAAGCTGGCTGACTTCATGAGAGAACAAGACTAGGGCGGATGTACCTTTGTCCTGTCGGAACTCTTCCTTCATAAATTTTGCAATTGGAATTCCTTTCATGCCGAAAATAAAAAACCCTTCCCTCTTGTATCCTCGAAACTAATGCATCAGAGTTGACAACAAAATATTTCCTTTCCATCCCAATTCTCAGAGAAAATACAAGAAAAATTATGTGGTCTCGAGAGATTTCACCACTTCCCTCCCCAAGTACTAGACCCATTGTCGTTATATGAGACGGAGTGAAAGTATATAAAATAGTGTAAGCTAGCTTTCACAATCCTATGCATTACCAGCCCGGACAAATTCCATCTTTCCAAAGGAAACTTTCAATTTTCACTAAAGCTCTGTAGAATATTATGCCATCTCAGGAAACATAACTGGCTTCACATTTACAAATATCCGGACTCGGTGGAGCGGAAAGTGGAACGAGATGGGATTGCTAATTTGATATTAAAATGAACAAGAGGGTACATAATCTGGGAAAATTAAAATTTCCTTTTTCTTGTCCAAACCGCCAGAAGAGAACAAGATTGACTGGGAAGAAATAAGTGAGAGATCCCTTGAAACAATTTTTCGAGAGTTTCCTGGCCAAAAGAAAAAAAAATCTACAGCTTGTGAAGATATCAAGAGGTTTTAGTAGAAAATTGGAAAATGGTAGCTTTCCTACTTCCCCCATTCTTCCCACGCTTAAATCATTTGAGCTAATACTTTGTGCCGACTTATTTCCTCTAGTACTTGTCCTCGCACAATATCCCTCCTACTACTGGTTGGAATAGTAGTACCATTATATTTTTAACTTGTCAATATAAGCTACAGATTCCATAGTAATTCCACCGGTTCCGGTAACAGCCTTCAGCATCTCTCAAGTATGAAACCCAACCTTGCTGGAGTGCTAGTCAAGACGAGGTACTTACACATACATACAGTAGTTGTGTAGTTTTACACCTCCAATATGAAAATACTTTCATCAAATTCCGCCCACAGAGTCCCTGGTATTAAACTTGCTTGGAAATTTAAATTTACTTAGAAGGTATTTATTCCGTCGACGTACCGGAGAATCTGTGTTCTGTGATAACGTATACAGAGTACATGTGCGCTAAAACTCAATCCCTACACATAAATTGTTTGGTTCTTCATATTGATCAATGGTCTGAGGCATTCTGCGAATCCTATTTTTTGTTTCATCTATAGATAGATAGATACTTGAGGTAGGGACTTGTGTTACAAAAAATTGTGTTACATTGAGGCTCAAGGCTTCAATTAGAAGATGCTTTTGTACACAAAGAGCACATTAATACTTTAGGCATAGGGAAGTACATACACGTGTGAGGGACGTAATATGTACATTCATTATTTATCTGGCTACCCAACATAATGCCAAGAGTTCATCCTATTAGCATGGAAGCTCCTCAATTTAGAATGATTAGTGTTCCTTCCTCAACTCCAGATTTTTGTGACAACACCAATTAAATAGGAAAATAATAATTTGGTTGAAAGTTCAATTCAATCATTATGACGGAGTTTCACTTAACCTTTACTTGAAAGAAGAATTGCAGGATTTTGATCTCAAGGAGACTTTTCGTCACTCAGGAATGCAGATATTGCGCTTCCAGGTTCTTGCAAAACCAAGTACTAATCCCTTGCAATTTTTCAAAATGAAATGAAACGATTAGGTATTCCATTTCGGGAAGACCAAAATGCAGGGAAAATAATTTAATCTCAAAACCTGTTTCTCGGTATCATTCTCTACAGAACTGTGTGTTCAAGTATCTACTTTTCCTCAAAAATTCCAGCTTCGGAGGGAATTCTGAGAAAAGTATAAGTTGAGAAGCTACCCGAAAATCTGGAGAAGATATATGAGCGAACAAACCTCATGTAAACATTGGGATTGAAATGAACGAATATTGAGGTATGCACTTTAGCCAATTTTGCTAAATAAATTATTATTTCTTGCTCTTCCACATGACAGAAAATTGAGTGAAATTGGTAGTTAAATATTCAAATACACAAAGAATTTTATTTCAAACATTGTGCTTCTCGGTAAGATTCTCTGGAGATCTGTGTATAAGTATTTATTTAAGTACTACGAAAAATGCAGAGGAACAGCAGGCGAAAAATCTTGAGTACCCTCCACCGACTGACACATGTAAAAATTGATCATTTTTGACTATGATGATTTTTGAATAATAATGACTAACAAAAATGCTCGTCCTTTTAGATGGGAACTTGCACATTCAAGTATCTAATAGAACCAGGCTGAGGAAATTGGCTAACCGCTTCTGTATCTGCATGGCACAATTCAACTGAAAATATGACCTAGTTTTGTTGACATTAATGTTGCTTCACTAAGCCTACTTCCTATTATATGAAACCGACTCACTGTTACAGATAATGATTACTTTTACGACGGACAAGCATTCAGATCCCTCCGAATGAACAATCTTAATATTAAGACTTTCGGGAATTGATCGTCAAAGAACTTTCCGGAATTATCAGAATTTTTTTCCCCAGTGAAGTCAAAAATACGTAGATAATGCTAAATAGTATTTCCAAGCAGTTGTCTCGTGAGACTACTACTGAGACCTTGGATTTTCTAAAGAAAGACATATTAAAAGCTAGGAATATTTTATGGTGTCAGTTGTCCCATGCCCAGGATATAAACCCAAGGTTTTTATTCTTCAATCAGGGTTTCATCCCGTGAAATTAACATTTGAAAAGGAGCTGAATTCCTTCCCGTAACTTAATAATTATGACATTATTTATTGCAAAATTGTGACTCCCATAAGCCCCCGCTTCTCATTTTTACTTCCCCACTATCTAATTACCGGGCTCCTGTCAGCCCTCCGGTTATTGAGTTTCTGATGTGACAAATGTGAGGGTCTCTTCCGAAAATCTGTTCTAGATCCTTTACTACACAGATTCCCGTTCTGACTTCCAACCTCATACTCCCTCGCTCGATTACATCCACAGTATTTGAATACTTTTCCCTCCCTAGTCAGTTGCTTTCACACTTATTAATAATTACACGTAGCCCCCATACACTGATTACTCCCGAATCTAAAAAGTAATGGGGGAAGGGAAAAAACTGACACTGCTTTGTGTAACTGACTCCTTTACAAAAATGAGACCTTAATAATGCACCAGAGATGGAATGTAACAGATGAAATACCATCCTCTGTGAGTAACAAATACCCAACATACAAAAAAAATTAGAGAAGGAAATGAACACATTCATTACAAATTTTTATGAGGCGCTCTAAAAGGTCACATGAATCTTCAATTAAATCCTTAACTCACAACTCCCCACAAAAATCCCATATCTTCTTCGAGAGCTCTTCCTTATTTAATATAAAATTAGAGTTCAAGTGCCGTTCCAGTAAAAATTTCCCGAGACGCTTCCAGGAATTCTGGAGGTACACGGATCGACAGACCACATATAGAGATATACATAAACAAGTCAATTGAAAATGACGTTAATAAAAAATATATTTGCAAACAAATCTTATGGGACTAAAAGTAAACGAGGATCGGATTTCAAATTTTTACTGGGTTTTTAATCTTAGGAATAAATATGTCACTAATGGGATCCTCATGTCAATAGCTGCATAAAGTATTATGACACAGTACGGAAAGTAGTAACAAGGCTTAGGATACATATGTATATAATCTACATGTAATGTATATACATTATATGTAGATACTTAATATTTTCACGGTTCCCTGTGTGAGCCCACGCAAAGCTCACATGAGCCAACAATTAATTTATTGCTAGAAACTTGGTCCGGAATTGTTGAAAAATTTATGAGTCTGTTCTCACCGTAACTAACCCCTGACCACAAAAATGGGGAAAATCAATTCCCCTTGAAAGAGCCCCTCCACATCTACTCTGTGAGAGCATAAACAACTCGGAAGAGTCAGGTCGGAAAGCAATTATGAGGAGAGGATGTGAAATGTAATAAATGAGCAGTTATGGAAAAGAGGAAAACAACCGGGAGACATCCACGGTCAACTGTTAAGTTCCTATGAAAATGAGGTTTTGTTTGTGACAGTGTCCCATTTGCTAAACAATATAATATAGTCATTGTATGACACTAAATTTCTTCGTGGGAACAGACGTCCCTTCACACTAAACGCTCTGAACTGTATCAGTCACACAAAACCCAAGCCATCTCCACTGATTGGAATCTACTACCGTCAAAGGATTGTTCTCCGGCACAATGCAGCAACTCTAATTAAGAACCGGTAACATTTCGGTGACAAACAAAATGTAGGATAAAAGCCGTTGCAAAATGTTCGGCGTAAATGTGACTCCTAATCCAGGAACATTCTGTATGCATATTGCCACATCTCTGAACCCAAAGTCCCTCAATTTTGACAATGTATGTAGTAAACCCTTTGGAGGAGAGCACACTCAAACAATCCTCCTCATACTCGCAATTCCTACCAGGGGCATTGTGAAATCCACGGGTTTTGGGTTGGAATGTGGAGTATAATCCATATAGGTACATTGTAGTAGCAGGAAACCCTGGAAAACTTATTTCCATGGGACTTCCGTAGCTTTCCTTCTGCATTATTTAGCAGAGCTTAATTTTCCATGACGAGTGTAAAAAAGGATGGAAGTTTCCCCTAATTATTGTAATAATCAAAAAAATTTACATAATTACTTCCATCCATCCCAAAAAATAATTCCAGAACATATGCGCTTTTTCCTATGTAAAATCTTAAGCGTATTTTAAGGCAAGACCGAGGTCCCTTTTGTAGCTCCTCTCTTTTCTTTAGTCTGATTGTGAGAGAGTAACCCGACAGATTATCCTCACGTCAAGGCATTCCCTTCCCGTATTTTCTCTCTCTCTCTCTCTCTCTCTCTCTCTACTCATTTTAAGGCATTTTCCCCCGTAATGCTAATCCCCTCTGGATCGATGACTCCCTCCATAAAGTTTTCCTTTTTTTTTACTTCTTTGATTGGTGGTGACAAGAGTAATTACTAACTTTCAGTAATGCATGTCCTATGTTAAGCTCCTCTACTCCGAAGAATCGTGTATACTAGTTGGGGAAGATTAATTTAGCTGAAAAAATTCTCTGAATCAAACCAAACTTGTACTTCCCTGTAGTTTTTTTTATCGGCACAGTCTAGGCCCAAATTACAAATAACATCCCTTGTGTTCTCAACGTAGTAGCCAACTTCATATTTGTTTTATATAGAATGTTCCGACCCAGACAATAATTCCAAGATTCCAATAGTGGCCATGTTCTAAGGAACCATTCCTGTTAATTAAAATTACATGCATCTGTTCATGTAATATAATCTGGGACCATCCTTCCTGTAGATACTTGCTATGCTTAAAATCTTGAACGTGGGAAAAAAACCAGTAGTTTCTAAATGTTTTCTCCAATTTAGGACCAATACAGTAGAATTGGAACAACTTCTCAGTCCTTTACATTCACCCCTACGGGAATAGTTTTGGAGTGGGAGCCCCGTTTATTGGCACATCATGCAGGGACAAGTGGGTCTTTGGACCATCCATTCCTCATCTAGTTACCAGTTTACTATCCAAAGTTTTGAGATGGTTTGAGAGGAAGGTTAAAAAAGTGGGGGGTAAAAAAAAACAACCACAAAACTGATAAGTTGACGAGGAGTTGCTCAATGTCAATAGTTTATCCGTGGACTAAGAGCCTGGTGATGTTATGAATTCCAAGTGGTTTTTACTGGTGCAGTAAAGCATTTTAACGTACCTCAGTGGTTCTGCGTGTGCTTGTGTGTGTAAGTGTGTGTGTGTGTATGTGTATGTGTGTGTGTGTGTGTGTGTGTAGGTGGGAAGGTGATGGTTCCTTGGAAAAGCCTCGTACTTAATAGGTGAGTGCGAGTCATAATCGTGACAGGCATAAAGATATGGGAAGTTCAGGTCCCAAGTGTGACTGCATTTGAGCATATAAGCATCTGACTGGGGGTAAACGAGGCTATAAATTGGAACCCGCCCGTGTTTACTTCCAGTGCAGTTTAACCCAAATGTTCTCCTCATCCAAACGTGGATGATACATAAGTACAGACAGAGACCTCCACTATACCATTGCATCCCATTATTGTTTACCGCATCGGCGGTATTAAAAACACTGGATTAATTCTTTCTGAGGAGTAGTTATGAAAGCCCACTTGTTCCCCCTTGTAACAACAATACTTTCCCTGTAGTATATTTTTAGATTCGATAAACTCTCCTAGATCTGTTTATGTCTTTGAAAGAGGATTAAAAATGTAAACATTATTGAATCCCCCCTCCTACACACTAGAAAAGACTCTTGATGGTATTTTTGTGAATTGAGTTCTCATCCTATCCCCGCTTCCTATTCACTGTAGTAGACATCCAACTCTTCCTTTTACATTCAACTACCGGAAAAAAGCAAGACCTTGTGAAGAGCAAGGAAACTGTCTAAGGTAAAGCTGACTCAGCGTCAGTAAACGGACAAGGAATAAAAAGGATGAATCGATTTCAGGATTGAAGGCTATTTAAAAAAACCGAACAAAGCGGCAGTACTTGGGTTCCGGTTACATACATTCAAAGTTTTTCAAAATACAGTATCATAGAGACCGTACATTGAAACCCTTCCTTTCAACGAGCCCGCATATGTTTATATACTTCCTTTTTTTCTAAGAGGACTGGAAAATAATAACAATCCTGAGAGTGAGTCTTTTGCGGAGCACCCTAACACTATCTGCTCCTTGGACTTTCCCCTACTCTCTCAGAAGGTACATACATATCTCTGACGCCTCAAGTTCTGTACGTTCAGTAGATTCAGTTCTGATTTAATTTTTGTAATTACGAAATATGTATCCGGCACAGGAAGAGTGCCGGATACATATTTCCATATGTGTCTATTTTATGAGGGATGGAGTAACGTTTTTTTTTATTCTTCGTACATACATATGTACATAGACATGTACATGTGTACATACAAAATAAGATGGGAAGCACTTTATAGACCACATAAATATTTTTCCTTCCCAATTAGTTCCCCTGGTAGTAACAGGGTGTATGTGGGATGATGGGGGAATTGATTGATCGTTAAACCCCAGATCCATCGGTCCTTACTATGACATGTAATTCGGGAAGCTGAAATACTAATCTAGGGATATATGCAAAAAGTATCTAGATATACATACATAGGAGGGCGAGTAAGAGAGTCATTACCTGCGAAATTCCAGAGGAGGAGGAGAGTAACCAGGGTTTGCGTAAGAAATTGCATTTTTATGGCAAAGTATTCCTCTTTAACTTGTTAGCTTGGAGAGTCTCAATAAAGTGGTGTCTGTGTCTGTAGAGCGGGGTCGGTGTGTTGTTGAGTTTTGACGAGCTTTTCGAATTAGTCGGATGGGTCAGGGAGTTGATTCCTCTCTCGGAGTAAGTCTACCAGGTACGACGGACTACACACTTGAGTATCTCCAGATACTTGGTTTCTCCAACTTCCTCGGGGTGACGGTCACAAGTGGAACAGAATAATCTCAAGTGGTCTCTTGTATAGATACTCCCTGTCGCAGTAGACTCTGATCCCTTTCAATCCCAGCTACCTGTGAGAAGACAAGAAAAGAACGGAAGTTACATCAACGGAATTCAACACCAATGACCCGGTCGGAGAAAGTAATTATAATAGGAAAGTACTTTTCCCTCTCCAGTCCATGGACACTATTTCAAGTCAATTCTAGTTACATGAATCTATGTATGTATGTATGCACGTGTTTGGGAATGCTACGAGCATATTCTCAAAGTTGAGAATTGGTTATAATGTATACATATAAAACGAAGGCACCCGCATAGTTGTTCCCCTGAAATAACCAAGTGTCATTTGAGCACCTAGGTTGTTTCTAGAATTTTTGAGCTCAACTATTCCAATAGGAAACGCTTCTATTGCTATATTGAGACGAGAGCATTGACTTGCTATGTACTTCGGTTACAGTCGTTTTTACAAATTTTTATTTTCAATTATATTGGAAAGGGCTTTCCATGGGACTTGGAGCATTTCCTTATTGAAATAAGCTGGCGAAGCTTGTGATGTGACATCAAATAAATATCCCTTTCTTCCCCAGCCCAATGTGTGTATGTTCTATTTGGGGAGCTTTTCCCCTCTGTCTGGGTGTGTGTGTTTTGTCAAAGAAGTTAATTTAACGCTTGACATGACATCTCGTTTAGACTGGCCATAAAAGTGCCAGCAACTCAAGGGCAATAGTACCCATCAGATTTTTAAAAAAAGGGACAATGCAATTACTTCAGGACTCGAGCTATCCTTCGTTATAAATTTATTACCCTTTCTTTTTTTTTCAGTTGTCTTTCCTTTCCCTTCTTAGTCTAGCGAATCTCTTGTTTAAAAGTACTAATTCTTGTTGTGATACACAACCCACATCTCTGCTCCTACCCACAAAAACAGAGTTGTAGACATTCTCAGTAGACATCTTTTCAGGTGTGGGGATATTTGGATCTGTCGGAATTGAACTGATGTCGTAAAACAAGGTGTATGTACATATGTAGATACGTCCATACAGATTGTAGTGTATGTATGAGCGTTGATCTGAGTGTGTATTGGACTCACTACCCTTGTAATTGCTACTGTCCATGGAGTTCGTTCTGTAAGATTTTTGGGGTACTCTGAAAATAAACAGGTGCAGGAGATAGAAATCTGTCCTGCATTCCAAGTTTCGGCGTGGGAGGCGGTGGATGCTTTACTAGTGGAGGCGTGGATGCTAGATTTTGTCTAGCAGTCCTTCATCCTTGTCATTAACAAATCAATGGTAACAATAGCAACCTCTTATTTTGTAGCTACTCTGGTTGCTTTAAATATCTTTTTACAAGTAGTCAGGCCTGCAAACACGTGTATTTGTACACCCAGTTTTATTGACAGGGAGTATGTACTGTAACGATCCAAGGGTTTAAATAAAAAATTCTAGCAGACGTAAACATCCACAAACTTTGACCCTGAGATGACAAACTCTTGACATTCTATCAACCTAAATAAAAATCAAGAGTGAAAGAGTCTCCAGGGAAGTTTCAAGTAATTAATTGTAAACTCCATATGATTACACATGCTCAAAAGTTAGTTTCAAATGGTCACCTAAAACTTTAGTTCGTTTCTCAGAACGTGACTAACAGGAGTATGTAATGGACCTGAGCTACTTAAATTGCAATTTGTAAATGCAATGCAAATACATACAAACAAACCTTTGTATAATGACTTATGAGAACTAGGAATAAGACCATTATTTTAAATAAAAACTAATCTTCGGAGTTGGGATGTAATGTAAAGTCTAAGCTGATGACATGCAATTACCCATAATGATTCATGTTAGAATCAAAAGTAATTTTTGACTGACAATCTTAAATCTTTGGTCTCACTCAAGACCCTAAAATCCTGTGAAATCCCCAGAAATCCAGTCTTATCGGGGTTGACAAACTTAAATAATATTACACTGCTAACTTTTAACACAAAAGTAATTGACCAGAGCCTTGAGTGTCACACAATGATTAACACATACATACATACATATAAATGGTCCTTTTTCTCAGAATCTAACTCCTTTAAAGGAACTTTTTTTAAATGTGAATATCTTCAAGGCTGAGCTCCCCAGACTCACCACAGCAGCTTTACAAAGAGGACTGTATTTCAAATGGTATTATGATGAAGACTACAGAACAGAACATCCGGAGAGCTCAATCTTCTCAAAAGGAACTTTCTGTCAAGAATTTATCTCTGACAACTTTTTAATTCTGAGTGGATGGGGTTAAATTTGTTAGAACTCTTTGAGAGCGACTACAAATGAAGTTAAACCACACGTCTGAAACAGAAGTGTTCATATATAGCTACGAAAGGGGTTATTAAATAGTTTAATTGGATAGGATCCCCCTTGACTTTGGCAATACTACTGATACAGACAAATGAAACAATAGGAGCTCCTCGTCGGCAGATATTACTTCAGACTAAGATGAAATGGAAATACTTTCGTAGAAAGAAACTATAAATGTATTGTAATTACCTAATTATGTTTGCACATACATGATTCCTTATGTATATTAATAAATGACAACTTCGAGGTAGCCAAACTATGACGTTACCAGTTGTTCTGAACACCTACAAGTCTTCCTGAATAGGATGTCATAGAGCCAATCGTGCGAGTAAATAGACTCAATTCATATTTACACTTGGAAGTTATCAGCCTTCAGTTCATTCCATTTCTATGACCAAGGGATCCAAACAATTTTGACTATTTGTCTAGTTCTTGTGAAAGAAAAATCCCGGGCTACAAATACTTATACTTGTACAATATTCTTCATAAATAATTATCAAAAAGAAGTTTCCGTAGGAACAGTCTATCTGGTCACGTGGATGTGTAATTACCTCAAATACACATAACTAGCAGAGACCCAAGGATGAACAATACATTTTAGTGCCGAATTACAAAGAAAATATAAATAGCCTGTAATTGAAAACAAATTACTCCTACGTGCCAAAAACTTTTCCAATTTAGTTAAAGAATACAAAGTTAAAATTCAAAATAAGGAAATCAAGGAAATGTTCAAGTTCAATTGGGAAGACACACAGGAAAAATTATAAACCATTGTTAAAACAATTATAGTAACTTAAATTAGGAATGTAGATGATTGGAAAAAATACTTAGGAAAGTAATGAGATTTTTTCAACATTTCTAGAATAGTAGAAATTGTCCAATGCTATAACATGTATTACAAATTTAGTAAAATAAAAGTTTAGCTCTTTACCTGTTTTGATTTAAATATCCTTGACCCGGTGAAGCTATTGTTCAAAGCTTGACTTTTGTATTTAAGGTTTGGTAACTTCTTGAAGGTTTTTGGAAATCAAAAAATTGATTATTAATGCTAAATTGCTTCTAAAGATATATTCAAATTCAGAATGGAAATTGCTTCAAGTTCCTTTCCCCTTTGAGTTAATTGCGTGTGTGTGTGAGGGTGTTTAATGAGTATATAAATTGTGAGGTTCCCCGACGGATTTACTATACTTCCTTTTTCTACAAGATTTTTCTTTTAGTTTCGCACACGGATTTTATTGCTCCTCTAAAAATGATTCTTTGATTGGGATGCCTACTACTGCTCTTTCCTTGACTAGGTCCTGTTGCAGCAAAGCTAATCGAGACTCTGACCTGCTGGAGAAATGATCCTACGTTTTTATTATCTTTGGGTCTGAGGGCAAAAGCAATACCTCACCCACGTTTTATTCAGGGACAGACGCACGGTGATTTCCTAACAAAGTTTTGTTGACGGATAATACTACGGGATCTCTCAAATTTGAAATTCTAGGAAATATTTGATTGATTTCAAAAATCTTCCCTGATTTCTAAGATTATTGGTTACTTTTCTAAGGAATTGACAGTCAAATTTCTTGGAACTACTAAAATTGGAGCTTGATTTTAAGGGAGGGATGTTTGCCCAGTGAGAACAAATATCTTGACTTTCCCCAAAGTGAAGAAGGAGAAAGGATGTGAGAGAATGAGAGAGAACTTGGAGTGAGCTTGGGTCTTGTGTGTTTGTGTGTGTGTGTGTGTGTGTGTCTGGGTGCAGCTTGGTGAATCGTTACTTTCCAACTGGTTTCACCTGGAATCCTGACTATCTACTAAAAGCTATAAAGGCTAAAGAAGCACGCATCTCCAGTCCTTCTCTACCCACTTTCCCCCAAACTACTCATATCATGCTTAGGTACTCTTCCCAACTCCAGAACCTCCCACCTTTCATAATTTTCATCATCAAAAGTCCTAACTAAAGTTACTTTCCAAATGTACGTATTTTCTTTTCTAAAATCCCACCCCATCTTCCCACACTCACATTCCCTTAGATTACCAATTTGCATTTTTTCCCCTCAAGCTTCAAAAACTAGTTCCATATTCTTTCCAGACCCGACTCCAGATTAAGAATAAAACTGGGAAGAAAACTCAATTGAGAACTAGCAGGCTCTAAATATAAATGTAACACATCTATAGGTATTATTTACACATGTAATTTTATAAGTTACAGATACCTCATTACGGTTTTAAACTCTAGAAGGAGCATTTTCCCCATTGGAAGTACAAAATGTACCTGTTCATTCCAATTATCACAAATACAGAAAAACAAAAAGGGTCTCCCCCCTTTCAGTTTCAAAGGCGCTTATTCATTAGAGAACAACTTGCTTCAACACCCACCCACTCTTCATTAAAAGGACAGTTTCAGCCCTCTTATTTCTGCACTATTAAACAGTTAAACAGCTCAAGAGTCTCTCCAACTCCTACCTTCTGAGCTTCCGCATGTTCCCCGGGCTTAAAAGACTGGTAGATCTTCTGGGTCAATGGTTACTACATATTCCAAAAACTTTTTCAGGCCTAAAATAAAAATAAGTAGTACGTTAGGGGAAAATTAAGAATTCGGATTTCAGCGAACCCAATATAGGACGCTAGTAAGTTTACTACCACATACGTGTAATAACTCTGACATATTAACCAAATTACAGGTCGTTTGATTACAAAAGGCATGATGTAGATGGGTAATTCCTTGGAAAGTATTTCCAGTCACTGCTGACAAAGAATATTCTTGCGTCATTCTTTCTTATATTGTCACAAATAGGCTCCTTTCACCATACCCTTTGAAGCGACGGATATTGCAGGTAGGTCGTGTGTGGGAATAATTTAATACAAAAGAACTCTAGAGTTTCCTAATTTAAAGTTGCAGTTAAGTTTCTTAAGGGTTGAAGGCTTTATATCGACCGGGTAAAAAATCCAACGCTAAGGTATGATTTAAAATAGCCACCATTAATTTAACGAGTGACGTGCAGGGGAGTTATACACAATTATTATCAAATCTATAACGCCGATCATCTAACCAAATATGTATGTACGCAGAAGAGTACATGCAGAATGTCATATATCAACCCTATTATCCAATGAGAGCATAAGTAACTATACTGTCTCCCATGAAATATAGTTTTAGAATATGCAGTATAATTATAATAGGACATATTATGGGAACAGTGTCTTTATGAACGTCACGAAGTCACGAACATGTCTTAAGGCTAAAGAGAATCATATGAGTAACCAGATTGGCGAGGAAAATAAGCTTGACTTCCCGTCTGCCTTTTACAGTAAAATATTGACTAGGCATTCAAGACCTGTCACAAGGAAAGATGAAATAATGGTTGGCGTAGCAGTAAGAAGATGAAAAGTGTCACAAAGGAAGACTCTTCTAGCGGATGGAAACATCTTGTTAAAGTTCCGACAAGTATAATTTTACTTATTGTTGATATAAGACTCCCAATAAAATCTGAATACAGGGTGAGGGGCTGCTACACAGAGCTGGGCTCTGCGTAATACTATTATAGTTAGTATGTGTTATTCTGAGTAAATAGGGTGGAGGGATTTCCCATGTATGTATGTATATATCTAAAAATGGATTGGTGCTCGGAGCATCAATACCTTGCTGTTGGGACGTACATATATTAATTCCCAAATTTAATAATCAGCTTTACCGAGCAATTCCTAACGGCATTTTGAAATTGTCAAGCTTGTTATTGCAGGAGAAAATCTTAAAACGGAAACCCCACCGTTTCTCCAGGTATCAGTGCTTATTGTTACCATTAAGCAAAACACTCTCTCTGATGAAAGGGAATATACACATCTGTATGCAAATATTATTGAGTTGGGGAAATTCTTTGTATGCGGTGACACGTGGGCGTTTTAGGGATTCATAAATTTGATTGGCATTATAGTACACACTCTATACATTTCTTCTTTCGGGAATCAGATTCAACTAAAAGTGTGTACAAAAAACATATGTGCATATATTACAGTCAAATCTCTGGGATGCGCCAATTCCAGGCTCAATCCAGGGGTGTTATAGAGTATCAGCATTTTTACAGTTGTTCTTTGAAAGGGGGGAAGATGTGGAGAACCTTTAACTGTGACTCATAAATAGCAAATGGAAGGTGTAGGCACAAAAGAGAAGACGGAAGATAGAAATTAAGAAAAAAGCTTTTCCTCTCCAGAGGAAAACAGAGAGAAGGCATGGAATTGATACGAGTTGTTGACTCTCACACACACACAAACTCACACCTTTCTCCTTCCAATAAATATTCAGTTCTAGTTCTACACGTAGCCAGTGGGTAAGAGCAGTAAATCCATGTATCCTTTTTTCCTTGAGGCATGCATTTTCTGTCTGAACACGTTGTCCATGGTAATTCCTGAATGTTCCTTTTAGAATGCTGAAATAAGTTGGTGGACATATACATACGCTCGGTTGAATACCAGGGCATGGGATTCCCTGACGTCATAGTCATTCTGATTGACACACGACTAAAAAAGAGATAATACCTGAATTTTTCTCCTCTTGCTCATTCCTGGAGGGCAAGGTTGATTTAATATTTTATTGTGGCATAGATAGATCGACCCTTCAAATCCAATCACAGTGTCATCTTTACTTTCATCCCTACTCACTTTACCCCACAGGGTCACATGCAGCTAAACGCATCCATATCAGACAGGAGGAAAGTTCTCGAGAATATTTCTGCATTTGAGCGTCATTGAGATAGTAATACTGATATAAACACATAAACATAAATTCCCAGAGATAAAAAAACTAATCTCTTGATTTTTCCCATCCGTCCCGAAATGGTACTTTCGGAGATCTTTTACCGACATTTCCTTCAAATAAATAACGGACGGACAGGAGAGGGAGAATAGTCAATGAAAGCCTTAAATTCAGGAACTATATGGACCTGTATTTATTTACACTGACACAATAATTATTAGTAACTGGAAATTTATATGCATTGCATCCCGTATGGAATGCAGTTGATTTAAGGCACCCTAAAAACGCTGGGTCTGTCCGACACCGTGGTTCACTACAACTTATATATGTAATTACATATACAATATGAAATGTATGCATTAAGTTCCTCGTAATCAGTTCCCTCCCCTTGGAATATTTTACCAATAGTTTCAACAATATTAACAACAGGGTGATTAAACATTGTACTTCCTGTTTGGCAATCATACCCTCAATATTTCTCCGAACAGGGATTTATTAATATTTGTATTTCGACTGTGTGTAGTGTAGCCTCGTAAAAACAATGAGTATAAAGAAGAAGTGAAATAGTGTCTGGAAGTCTGCACTGTAGTAATTGAAACTCTTGCAATTGGCTCTGGGACTGGGAACAAGGGCTCACAAGACCCGAGTGAAAAAAACATGAAATTATCAAGAGAAGCTGCCAGAACCTTTTCAGACTACATGTATTTGTACATATGCATAATTAATTACATTTACACTTTGTATACACATGAATCAATACAAATATACAGATTTCCAGGTTCCAGGGATTGTGTGGGTGTTGAAATATCTTAGTGAGTTTGATTCACATATTATGGAATTACAAAAGACGATATTCAGCCTTCAGGCTCTTTGTTCTGTGTATGTATCTACATCCAGTGTAATAATTACTGTGAGTACTTACTACATATGTACATATGTATACGGGATATAAGGACTGAGGTATTTTGGCAGGAACTTTTCCGTCTCAGAAAAAAAAGAAGGATGGGAAGAAAGAACGCGTGGCGAAGTTGTCGAAGGGATATTAATCGTGGAATGCTGAGCCTCATCATCATTTTCTCTGTCTCTTCTCACATTGTTCATGGGATCTACTGATCATTGTTCCTCACTGATTTCCTCATCTGGAAGGAAATCTCACACTTCTTGGAATCCTTCCTACAAAAATACACTTATCTTTCTCGTGGAAATGCACCAAAACGTACTTACTTTCCTTGGGGTAAACTCCTTAAACGCATTTTTGTGACACAAACAGTGTCAATATACTATCTACAGAATATCATTGGTGAAGAAGCAAAATGAACTTGGACTGCATTTTCCCTGAAAAGCCAATTCTTCTGTAGACGAGAGTATCCCTAAAAAAATGATCTACATGAACCATACCCTTTAAGTTGCATCTTGCTCATCGTGCTTTTAGTGAGAACAGCATGTCTTGCTGTCAATGTATGTATGCAGTAGGGCAATACAATTTTTATTTGAAGGATCTGTAGAAGTTGACATATTATTAGAGATGGGGTTTTATTGTAAAAGGGAATTCTGCAGATCTGAGTATATTTTGAGTGCCGACACACTCAAGGTAAAGTCAACTGTAGTGGAGATGGAAAGGAGCCGCAAAGTAAAAATTCAAATCTTGCCCAGCAAACGTACAAGATAGAAAGCTTTGTTGACAGGGAAAGGATAAGTTATGTACTGCTTCCGTTTTTGGTATTCCCTTTGAGCGTCAGAGAAACACACTTCAATAAATGATGTGTCCTTCAAGTCTAATAATAATATGACGACGGTATGGTTATTTTTAGGGTAAAGAAATAATTTTATTGACCAAGTATTTATTGCAAATCGCTAAAACCGACATCCTTTGGACCATTGCATTGGGACTTGGGACAATGAATGTTTTCCCCCTTCTTTCTCCAAATGACCAACCCACGCCATATAGGATGGGTTGGGTTGGGGAAAAAAATGAGTTCAGAGTACAAACTTTAAGTCAATTAAGGAGGAGAAACAATAATTATACTAAACTCCAGTTTTTACTTTTCACGTATAATCATAGTGTGCGGACCCCGTCGTTGGAAGGAGGAAAGGGAATTAGGAGGGAAAGCCTTTCTCTCAAGTGTCAATCATCACGTAAATTTCTCATTTGCCAAACCGATTCTATCAACATAAAATGAATGATTACTTCCGCACCTTTCGTACTTACCATAATTGATGTATGAGAAAATAATTACTTTTGTTCGTTTGCCTTTTTTTCCCCCTTCTTAAGACAGAAGGACAGGAGCAGAGAAAGAGAGAAAAACTCAACAAGTCTGATACGAGACAAGTTTGTTAGCCTAAATAATGGTTATTATGTACTCGACAAAAGTTATGAAAAATGAATTTGACAGCGACAACAGCCTGAGCAAGGGCTATGGGTGACTTGGTTTCCCAGCTCATATCCGGCGCAAAGAGCTTTTTACTGCTGTTTCCGTAGTTTCCCTCTTAAGGCTGTTCCTGGTGAGCTTTTTAGTAGATATTGCATTGACTCCTTATTAATCCGACAAACTTTTCCGCAAGGTAAGCTTCCAAGCTTTTTCCTTTCCTAGAACTCTCTCTCTCTCTCTCCCAAGTAGTAACTACAAGCATTTCACATAGTTCAGGTTCACAAGTCACAATCCACTATCAATGCTTGGGTAAGCTCAAAAATGTGCGTGGAATTATATCACTTTTTTTTGCATTGTATCCAATCTGTAGTAGTTTGCTGGAGATGATAAAGAAAGCAGCAACAAGTCTACGGTTTGTACCCTTTTGGGACTATTCAAGGGAAAAATGTCGACGGTTTACTTTCCGATGACGGGAAGTTTTCGTGCAGGAATAAAAAGTCTCTCATGCGTTTTTGAGCCGGTGTTCTTGGAATTCCTGGAGATGATATCAGCTTTCTATTTGAGGCAATATCTATGTATATATGCATGGAGTCATTCTTGTAACCTTTGACGGACGGGTTTGAAAGAAATTATTCAATACGAAGCACTCACTTGCTCACTACAGAGCTGGCACCGTCTCCAACAATTATTACTGGAGAAGTCCATGTATGTTGTAGGCTTAGCGTAGATATGCACATAATTGTACATATGCACTTTGCATAGTTACCCAGACCCAAACGCCCTTTCCATGTTGTCTATTTTTGGGTCACTTAAATTGCCGTTTTTGACAATTGTGTCCTATTTTTAGTGCATGCATGCAACTTCAAGTTTGTTAAACTTAACGAGCTTAACAAGAAACTCTGTAATCATATTTGAACTTGTTTACACAATGATATAATCCTGGAATTATTATTTGCCGTTTCCAAATCACGTGACATTTATGACCATTAATTGACTTGAATCGTTTCTGAAGTAACGTGACGATCCTTTCGGGCAATCGATAATAATTATTGGCATCCAGATAAAAGGGTAAAATTTCCCATTTGAGCTCCGTTAGGAAGCCACTAACAACATAATGACATGTACTCACTTAAACGTCGACAAGTATTATATGGAAATGACTTTTTATTGTAGCTAGATTTACCTTACTGTCGTTTTCGAAGCCCCCCATGCTGTATTTTAATAAAATGTTATTATGATTCTGAAATTGCAATACAATTTTATTATTTTGGTATTTATGGCTATCAAAGTCACGTGAGTGTTGGTAATGTTTCTATTTCTAGATAAATGAATTGAGAGATTGGACAAGAACCTGTAAATGCTGGTTCAGTAATTACATCTGTGTATATTAGTTTTTTTAGCATTATCTTGAGCAATTAATTTGTGATAATTTTCTGAAGCCAGAAAATACGGAATGTTCTGAATCACAGTTGATTTGACAGTACTTGCCATCATATGATTCATGTTGAGGCTTCCCTAGGTTTTGAAGGCTATTTGTTTACAGAAGTAGAGGAGTTACAGGGTACAGAGTCCTCGATGCTCAAGACAGAGTACAGAGTAGTCCTCGTAAACCAATTCAAATTGAAGGAGTCTAGAATCCCATGGGACTCCCATGATGAGAGTTACTTGTGGAGATGGAGATCATACACCTCAATTCGTAATAGAATATAGGAACCAATTACTCTTCAGTAAATAGTTGTTAATCATTCATTTGACGTCTTCTGTAATTTTCACTCGGGCTGTGTGGGTGTTTGAAACCTCCCAATGATTAGAGAAGCTATTATACATTACGTCACCATGACCATGTAAGTATGTATGCACAAGGGGTTAGGTCCAATATGGACATACATAGATGCAGATCACTGTTTGGTTTCCAAAGGCTACTAACATTGATAGTTACTCCTGGAGCAAGTGAAAGCAGACCCCTGCTATTATTCGTTCAGGCTGAGCGGCCAAGGTTTACAGCTAAATCAGTATTTGTGGCAATAAAGTCTCAGGATCATGGTTTTACGTATACAAGAAGAATTATTGGACTCGTTACAGTATTTGCACTAGAGGGGTTCAAAGGTTCGAGTCCTAAATCCAAAACTGGCAATGAACTATGGCTATGTATAACTGTACATATGTACGTATCCTCTCGCATTGTATGCAGTAGGGAAGGTAAAATTATTTGTAAAACTACATTTCCGCCAAAGATCCGTTGATGTTGATAAACTCAACTGGAGAAGGGTGCCCGTGAATAATTGAGACGAGTGCGAAATTGGCAATTACCGTAAATATTAATTGGACGACCAGGTAGAAGAGGATATACAGGAGCGACTCTGTATAATGACACACTGACACATTGCCAGGAGAAGGAACCCTCACATGGAGGAGATGCTAGGTCTTGACTAGTGTTTAGTAAATTGCTTCTGTAGTTGAAAGAATTCTAGTGGGGTGGGATTGCTGGAGTCAGTAAATACAAACATGAGCACGTAATTGGTTGGGAATTGGGAAGCATTCCCAAGACTATGCATTGTGTTCTAACTTCTAACACCTTTACTATGGGCCACTGGCCCTGTAGTATGGAGTCTTACCTTCCTGGAAAAGGTTTCTTGTCCAGGAAGATACATACATACAGACAATCACTTGATAGAGGAAAGTCCAACGTAACATGACATTCATGCAGCATTCGAAATAAAAGTGACGTTCCCTGGACAGGTCTTCGTGATCCAGAGCTGAATACATAGATTAATAATATTAATCCCTAAAGGCAAAGCAGTCTCATCACATGCCTTAACTAACTGCAGCGAACCACTGGAGCTCCCACACACAACATCAAATAGTACACCCGCAAAGTAAATTCTGATAAAAGAGCATACTCAGTCTGAGGGTCTGCGGATGCACCGTATGACAATAACCCACTGTCTAGAAATTCTTGATCTCAGCCAAATAACTGTCAGTAGTTCCCAAAAGTGTAGCCCAGTAAATAGATTAAAAAATGTCCAACCCACGCAATTTAACACAAATGCAAGATATGTAGCTTCCTAGGATTTCGGATTTTGCTGTGCTTATACTGCTTATTTACTTTACTAGAACTATTGGAAGTGTGTGACTCTAAGGACCTTTGACTTGTATATATCGAACTATAAAACGAACTTGTAAATATCGAACTATACACAGACTCTCCAAATTGCCTAAAGGTACTTTTTAGACTTGTTTTCCATGGCTGGTTAGCACGCTCAAGATATTAGCGGATTACCATCCAAACAGAATTAATTGACAAAAAGTTCAATAATTTCTAGGCATTCAATTACATGGGGGTTGAACAGCTTGAAGCAGAGGCTCTGTGGTATTCGAATGATCTATCTCAAAGGCTATGTTTACCTCACGAGTATTGACATGTGAGAGTTGTAGAGAATACTGTAAGGCATGCTTCAACGGGCTCGTAGTAGAACGTAGACACTGCTGATTTACACAAGTTATAGCTTGGTTGAACACTCTGCGGATGACACATTTGAGATTACACCATCGGCTTGGTTTTTAGGTTAAAATAATTATTTAATTCTGAAATTACTCTCGATTGAATCATTAGCCCAATAATAAGGCTAAGCAATAATTTTATTTACTTATATGAAAGCAGTTATGGCGGAGTCACATTTATGCATTAGCACAGCATCACATATCAAGCTTTCGTACATGCATGTAAATATCCAGGTTCCAAAACAGTCGGATTTATGTTATTAACAGGTTACTTTGGGGAAAGAAGCCTCACGAATCTTGACTTAAATAGACAAGTTATTTGATCCCTGCCAGCAGTTTTGGATTCATTTTTACGTCCATGATAAAATGATAACATCAGAAATTCTGCGATGTATTCCCCTAGTATTAACATGATAAGTGACTAGTATTAGTGGTACATAGCAGACATATTGTTATTAATTATTTGTAGGGAAATTGATTAATGGCCTAAAACCGTGACTTATGTTCTGTAGGTTAAACTCATTTCCAGTTAGTTAAGTTGTCTTATTAAAGCAGGAACAGTACAGTTATAGTAGCTATTAATTTTCAGTAATACGGTTTTCTATTTCTAGTTTTAATGTAATTTGTAAATTTTAATTTTAGTTCGTTGCGAAACCTAAGGTACCTACATAATGACTTGCCAAACTCAACAAAATGAACATTAAGACAATTTAAAATTGGTTCAAGTTTGAATTCCTTGATTGTTTTTAAATAAGTAATTTAACCGATTTATGTACACAGATATTTGCCAGTTATTGCCGATGAGGCTGTTTTCTCAAACTTAATTAATATATTTTTGTTTGGTCTGTTTTGGATTCTCGGTGTGTAAATATCTCAACATGTAGATTCTGCTGTTAGCTCTTTTAATTGAATTTTTGATATGGTTGATTCAATTATCTTTGTTATTAATTTGAACTCCAAAAAGTCTGCATTCATTTTCTTGAGGAATTACTACTCCATCAATTTGGAAGTCGATATTGGAGAATCTATTTTTAGGGCATCCAATCAGTTGTAATTTGGACGCACTTCTTCGGATTTAGTTCCATCTTCTTTCCTGCAAACCAGACATTGATATCATCTAATACGGGTTGCATTATTGGAGGTTGTGAGTATTGCACATTGCACCGTATCCTCCATGTCTATCCAAATTTTTCTCCTGAAGATGAATTTCCTCAACTGTTCACTACTTTTCTAACGATCTCAATATTCTCAATGTAAAAGGACTTTTCGGAATGGTCCCTGAAAAGCCTATGAAATTGTTCACACGCTAGTGTGAAAAAAGTTTTGAAAAAGAAGAAAGCCTAAGCGATTCTAATCTTTCAAAATTTAAGTTTCTCCAAAAAAATCCTGACTTACATACACTTCACGGACTCTTACATCGAGAGTTTTAGTCCAGTGGGATGGAACAAATTTTGAAAACTTTGAGAAAGGATTTGCTAAAGCACGGAAATTAAATACATTTTTAACCTCCATCCTTAATTAAGCTAGGGAGTTAGTATAAAAGGCTTCCTGGTGCCCTGTACAAACATGCACATATGTAAATGAAATGATTGAAGGAAAAAGAAGTCAGGCGAGAGGGAAAGCTTGTCCTTCATGTATCTGTAAAAATAAACACATGGTCACAGACGAAAATCGTCCGGAATCACAAATTCTGTTGAATGAAAGTTAGTGACACCAGGAAGTATTTCACCTGTAAAATGTTTAGCCGCATTGTTTAAATTCATGGAATGGAGGATAGTTTTTCTAAATGAAGTTTGTTTACACATCCAGTTCAATGCTTCGCTACTTAATTAAGTTGAATGGAACAAGTACTCTACTGCAAGTAGTACAACATGGAATTTGGGGGTATCTATTTTCCCCAATGAAATTATTTAACCAGTCTTTACATACATATGTACATGCACCCAACCGAATCAACTGACATTCTAATAGTTAAAATAAACAGCAAGTATTTGTAAGACAACATTTTCACACGGATTCATTCCACGAGTGCCAAAAGCCATTTCATTAATTACATTTAGCCTCCGTGCCAGAATGTCATAAATAATTACTTTGCCAAATACAATAATTGTAAATACCTACCCAGTGTATTGGCAAATTTTGAGAAGTTAGTTCTAGACGCCTCATCCTCCCACACCATTCCCAAGTGGATTTGGATACTCTCAATAATACAATAATACTAGTATTAACAACTCAAAAGAATTATAATTTCTGAATAGGATAGAATAAGACCAATGACAAAAGCGGCTGCCAAATGCCAAGAACCTCCTGTCCTGCGTCATGACAAATCGAAGCTTGTATCTATTTATATAAATACTTGAATGGACGACTTATTGTGAGTACTAGAATTGAATCTATTGACGCAATAACCGATGCTTCCTGGTTGAGCTATTAGCAAACTCCCACTATACACTCTAACACAGGTCTTTACAGGGTCAATGCTTTCTCATTGACTCATTACACATCATGCAAGTCAATGTAAATCTTAATTGGCCACAAGGCAGGATTTGTACTACTCTTGACCCCTCACAGTTGAACTCTAAACGTAGTAGATAGTACAGCATTGTTTGTACCTTTCGCAAGCCAATAAATCAAATTAGACCCAGGAAGAGTTCCAAGTATGGAATTGTTTTTCATTAGGGCAGTCAAACGACAAAATTAAAATGACAGGTCTGTGTCTGGGGAAAGCAACATCAAAAGTCCTGTCTTTCACGGAGGATGCAGCCAATCGGGTGAGTTACAAATTATACAGGGTTTTGATTTCCAAGGAAGGATATGAGCCAAATGTAAAAAAAAAGCACCTGGCACTTCTGCACTACTTGAGTGGGACGTGCAATTAAAGTGCATGTGAACATATACATAGATACATCCATACAAAGCATGAACTGACACGAGCTATCCTAACCTTCCTCTCTGGATGGAAACTAAGTTCCTATGCGACAGTAAATCAGTCGTAAATAACTAAGACAGGCCAAATGTTAAACGAGCCATAAAATGTCACGGATTGAATGCCAACAAATGCAATATTAACGTTGCTCTCCGTTCTTGTGATTCTTTAATCTATGAATCAGGGGAAGAAAACGCTTGCTATATTCTGTACGCGCAAGTCTGGAATATGTACAGTAAACCTTTAATTTGTAATATCCGAAAATTAAACAGGCACAGGTACATATAGAAAGTGCATAAGATGTACGTACCATACATAATTTTAATTAGAAACTGCGTTTGAATTAGTTAATAGACTTGTCTTGAAATATTAAAAATTCTCGATACTCTGTTTTGGCAGTGGGATCCTTCGCATTTAACAATAGTACTAATGCCGTAATGCTTTTATTAGCAATAAAAACAATAAGAAAAGAATTTCCTGGATAGGAACTACTCCAGAATCTTCAAATTAAAAAGATGGGAGAATTTGAAATCCTTGTGATTTCAAGTAAATTATTTCAGTTTCGTTTGTCATATTTCTCAGAAAATCTCATTCAACTGCCTCGCTTGAATTTACATATTACATTGTATGTAAATGGAATCTGCAGACTCATTCTAAATTTCAATATTTTCAACAACTCGTAGGCATTCCTTTAACATGTAAGTGGGATTTATTGCAGTATCAGCAATAACTATGAATGTAATCCCCCGACGTAGCTGTTTATAAGCTACTTTTCATGCAAAATAAGTAAATCCCAAATACTTGACATATTTTCTTGGTCTATTTTTTTCGCTTGAAAATCATGGCTGGATAACTTCCTCAGACAGTCGTCGTACAATTAATGGGGCTACAAAAAAAAAGACTGGTTGGGAATTGCTGATTCTGTGCCTGCTCACGTGTGATTGGGATTTGAGGCAATGGTGGCTCTGATCAATGAGGTAAACATGTTGAAGACATCATGCCACCTCATCGTCTGTTTACACTATTTATTAATGAGCATAAACAGACGCAGCGAAAAGGAAATGCGAAGAAGACTACGAATAAAATTTGTGTGTGATTGACGGAAATAATGACCGTAGCCGTATGTCCCGGGTTAGTATCCATGCTAAAAGCACCACTGATCACATTCATAAAGTCTACAGTATATAATGTACATGTATCTACATACTTCCACAAACACGGAAAGATGTATAAGAGTATATTTTTTATCAAAATTATGGAAATTTACGGAAACGATGCTAAAAACTACATCCATAGATTTGCAGATACATAATTATGCATAACATTGACAGGTTTTGGGGTACGAGAGAGGTGTAAACAGATAATTTTATAGATACTCGTTACTCTCAGGAAAATCCTACTGGAATCGGTGAACTGAATTAATTTCCAATTTCGATGGCTAGACTATAGAGCTAGAGATAGGGAGATCTAGCACGCATTGAATTGCTTCCCAGGATTTCTTTGAAGTAATCTAATGTGTACCTTTACAAACATACCTTTTCGTAGGTTTGGTCACGTAAAACGGCACATGCAGCAACCAAATATCCAGCTATAATCATGTTTATTTCAAGTATTGTATGCATGACACGTCCAAGAGCGTAATGGAAGCAATGTTACAATTGGAAGCTGCCCATTTCCACTCAACAAATATCTCACATTTTCATGATCGTTCACGCTCCCTCCTCACAAAACTTTCCTTTCATTTTGCCAATTTACGTTGGGTGTCTGGTCTCCAGGAACATCTGCAGATACCAAGAATATGTACGCCATATAAATTCTACTCTCAATAATTTTATTACAATTGAAAATATATCATCCGCCGATTGTATATGGGATATAATATTGAATTTCCTGGACACCCAAACGAAGCTAAAACCTTCCTCGAATCTGTTCTCCCCTAAGTTAAGGCAATAACAACACAAGATGAGAGATTTAGGCTAAGGTTTTCATGCATTTTCATCCTCTTCCTTTTTTATCAGTCTTCTGTGTTCTTCATCTCTTCAAGTGCATATGAGCACGTGCATCATCCTGGGACTCCTTTCGAACACGTTGGGCTGCAAAGGACAATAAAACTGGTCATGTTTGAATAATACACTTACATATTTGCTCAGAGGAGAGGAAGGATGAATCTTTCATCGCATGTTTCAAATCAGATTTCTAATTTGAGCATAAAAAAGCAGCCATTGCTTCTGGAAGCTGGAAAAAATTATATATTTGTGGGCTAATAATTACTCACTCAGAGCTCACCACGATGGATATCGATTTTTATGATTTGGTACATATAGCGAACCACATTTGCTGGAAAGATGCATAAGAAATTACCAGGAAAATAAATTGAACTCTCGCTACAAGGCATTGCTGATAAGAGCAGTTTCAGTGCAAACATTTTAACCAATTATTACCACCTCCTTAAGAAAATTCCGTTACTTTAAAACCTTACTTCCGTTACTACTGAATTGTGGTACTTTCAGTGGTATGTGTGAAAGTGTGTGCGGGGGCACACACACTGCGAGCATCCTGCACTTTTATACATATATTTCCCTATAGGGCATAGATCCATGCCTGGATTCGTTGATGTACATATATAATATGAGGGTAGTTGATATATTTAGCCCACACCATAATTTAATTCTTACATCCAAAATTGAACGAATCCGAAAAGAGATATTGCTCCCTAACTTGATCTCTGAGTTGAACCATCCATCTAATCGATACGTTTTGGAACGTTAATAATTTGATTTTTTTGTGGAAGCCATACACTACTATAGGGTATAACAAGCATGTAATAAAGAACGTACATAACAGGTGGGCAGACAGGATTTACCACAGGAGAGGTAGAATTTGTACAGCTGTAATGATTACGTAATTACTACATATACAAAGTTAAGCCCAGCGAGAGAGCAGATTTATTTTCAATCTTTTAGCTTCCTGTGGTCACCTGGAACGTCCGCTGGGCAGTTTCAAACGCCAGCTTTGAAAAGCCCATATATACCCTCATTGATCATTTGATTTCAATCCAATTGACTAAATCCTAAGTAAAAAATCATATAATTACATACAAGCTATCAGAAGCAAAATTTTTGTAAACATCTCCCAAGATAGCCTGTATAAACAGACGACAAAAAACGACTGCTATAAAACGAATGCGGGGCTAATGCTGATAAAGATATTCCTCTTTAAATAAAGTGCTAAGGTCTAAAAACGTTTGAAGTTTGAAAGATATGATATATATTTATGACTGTGACTCGAAAAGACTTAATAAGTTCAATTATCAATAAAGTACACAGAAAATGTCTGTGTATGACTTGCTCGATGACATTTTATGTAACATCCCACAAATAAATACTAATTCTGGTAGCACAAGATAAATGATTACTCTTGAGGAAGATCAATAACAATCCCCATCATGTTTCATCGTTGGGTCTAGATCAGCAATATTATTACTTTCTAATCGCGCTAAAGTACAAGTGACAAAAATTTTAGCTTTTTAAATTCATAAGACAGTACCTTGGCAAATTTTATTATTTTTTGCAAATTGAAACACTCAGTTCCTTAATGTGATATAAAATACGGTATGTTTTAATTAATGAACACATTTCACACCTCCAAGAGATCAAACCATCCCTTCTTTACGCAAATATTATTATTATGATGTACATATGCGTACTTTCCATATGCGAATTTGTAAATCTTACATAGGAACAAGCTTTGAAGTTATAAATGTTGTGTATGAAGCTGCAAATTAATAGCTGATATATAAGCAAGACTCTGGATAATTTATAGTCGGATCCTCAGACCTAGAGTAAGTAATTACGAAATTCTAGGAAATTTTAGAACAAGCAGAGTAAGACGTCTGTGTCGTTTAAGACGTCTGTGTAAACATAATAAGACTCCTTTCACACATTATTACACGGGACCTCAATAAAAGATCCCATAAGGGCGCTTTAAATATTAACGAAACAATTAAGATAGTGTTTATTGTTTATGCACCGACACTGATTGTGAGTGTTCAAGTCGTATTTTCAGTATAAAATTGCATAATACAACAACCAGTTGATTCATAAGATACTTATTGCAGTACACCAAAGGTTATTAGAATGGGCTGTATTTTGTTGACATCATTTCCAGGGAGGAACAAACAGCTTTGCTTGGACAAGGGTGTTTTATATAGGTAAGTTTTAATGAAGACTACAGAGAATGAAAGGGTCTCCACGGGTTGCTTAAAATATTAATCGAATGTCTCGCATATCAATTTATAATTTCGGATTTCGGAATGAATTATGTGTCGTCCATAAGGGGGCGGAAAAGGGTTCGTTTCTTGCACAAATGACAGTTGCTTCACGGTGTGTTTTGGAGTGCAGCAATGTACTGATACAATTTATGCTTATAGCGCTTTGCATTCTAGGCCGAACAAAGAGGTAGCTTCAGAGATGAAGGATTCATTAAATTATTTATTTCTTAATTTGTCATTGCTTACTCAGACTGGAGAATCCGACACCAAAGAACCTCCAAGTGCCACTACCTCCTGATTAAATATCAACGTTCTGCAGCACTGATATAATCAAACGGAGTGTAATTATCTCCGAGCAAATACCTGGGAAAACTGTTAAAAACCTTGTAAGTATTTCCTCACAAATATAAGGAGGGGGAGACATAAATACCACAGAACTGCAGGAATCAGTAAGTAAATTGAGCCAGCAAAGAGATTTAATAGGACGAATGTCTGCATGTTCGATTTGGAGGTTAATTTTGCCACCAGAGGCCCTTGTGGAAATTAACTAGCGGTAAGAATCATCATATACCATTTCAATATTTAATTAAAATATTCTCTTACCTCCAATAGTATATGTGCATACATGTACATCACATTCCATTTTACCTTCCAAATCATCAAAACCTGAAAATTTAAATTTCCTATGGAAATAAACTTGTCACATTTCAGCTGAGAAAAGGTTACTTACTATTAATGTTAATATGTAGTTGGAGATTCGGAGACCTCTATCAGTCAAAGTCGGGTGAACTGACCTCAACTTAAAAGAGGGTTTGGACTCTAAACTTTGGACATTACATTGGGACTACCAATACTTTGTTCAATGCGATTCGTTTTGTCCATCCAATAAACTTTCAAAATTCAAATATGTACTTTGAGAGATGAAAAGGAAACCTTTTAATAGGAGTAAATAATGTAGACGAGGTAAAGTGCACCAAAAACATATGTATATTTTTTTGGTGAACTAAAACAAGGCCATTGCAAAACTCCTATTCAGCCTCATTCCACGTGGAAGATAACCCCAACCCCTGGGAATTCCTAGTAAATAAATATTGAAGGAGGAATAAATAAATAACGACATGTGTCCACTCTCTCATCTTGCTTTCCGAGATAATTAGACAAAATAATTAAATTCTGACTAATGTTACTCACATCTCAGGCTAACCAAGTTTTTCCTGTTCTGGTAAATGTTTTCTTATTATCCGTATTTCTGACTCGTGTTTCATTGCGTCTTGGTTCTGTGAAACAAATTGTATAATAATAATTGTATAATAACATAATATGAGACGCCTTCTGTGGTGTTTACTTTCAGATTACATGTATGTACTTATTGTACATATTGACAACTACACACTTCTCCAGATGTTCAAGAAAAGTCCTAAGCTTACAAAACAGTAGTTTTTCCGTATTGGGTACTAACGATTCTTATTGTATATAGTGGACATCTTTTTAGAAAATTAGATGAGTGTACATGTACTGTACTTAGATGCATTTACAAGGTAAATCGTGACACTTGAAACCGCTCACATGCTGCCGGTATTTGTTTGAAAACGGGATAGAGGATTATCAACAAAGTGCTTGAGTTTCCAACATTCCTTGATAATCACCTTCTGTTAGCATATTCTTGAACCCAATTTTTTTCTCAGACTACAAACGCCTTCAACGAATGCCCTCTACCTCAGCCATAGAGACACAATTTATACTTCACACATAATTGAATTCAACGAGAATATGTCAAATAATGTTTCATAAACATTAAGAAAACTAATTAATTTCTGAAACAGTATTTTCTCAGAAAATACTGTTTCAGAAATTAATTAGTTTTTTTTACTGCCTGTGAATCCGTCCTAGTGCATATTTATTTTGAATATTTTAAGAAAATATTTATGCATTTTTTTCACTCTTGCATCTTGATAAGTATCCTGAAAAAATGAGATCGTAATAATAACCTGTTGCTTTTGCTTTAATAGTCTTAAGAACAACTTAGCAAAATCATAATAAATTATTTTTATTTAAAAGTTTACTTTGTTTACCTAAACCTACGTACATACAATATGGCATCGTCCAAAAATGAGGGGCAATTAAAATTTTACTCCAATTGGTGATACATAATTATGTCGTCAAGTAAAATTAAAAGCATTGAACGCTTATGAGAATATGACAGCTTCATCTCAGACAGTGGAACAGCAAACGGATCATACTATTTTGAAAATAGCATCATCCTATGACTCTGATTGTGAGTTAGGGGTAAAAGGAGGGGTGAGAAGTTACATGTTCATCTGCAGTTATATAAATTGTAGGAAAGCCCAAAACCTTGTTGTTTTGATGTAACTCCAGAAGTATTAAACATAGAACCAAGCGCAATACTTCATTCGAACCGTTGTGCTAATCCGGAATAAAATTTTGAGTGGGTTAAACGAAATTTTAAAATTTTGACCACGATTTTTGCAAAACTGAAAATTTTGACAAGTTCAAGGAGAAAAATCGAATATGACGATCTAGTACAGGGTTTACATGGAACTTATACGAAGTGAAACAATAAATAAGGAACATATTTTTATTTTAACAGGTATCGGGTTTTTAAGTGTTTAACAAAATGGGTTAAAAATATCGAAAAACATAATTTGGGGCACATTGGGATTCTCGAAGAAACTTGATAAATTTTGGCCCGTGTTTACGCACACCCAGGTCTAACTGTTCTTTGAAGTTTTAAAATCCATTACCATTTTTTACATATGACCAAGGTTTAAAATTCAGAAACTGGATCCGTTGAATTGTTGTCAAGTTCAATAACACAGTGGACAGTTACACCAGTACCAATAAGTCATTGTGTACTGATTACTGAACCAGTTGAAGAGCATAACTCGAAACGTTCCTTGTGTTTAATAAGTACATTTGTGGGAATAATTATACCTACTTTTCCATACAGATATGCACAGAATATTTACATTGCGTCTAGTCTTGCGTTACTTTCGAATAAATAAATAAAATTAATGCCAAATTCAACTTGTGATATAACATATATCCCAGTACTGATTGTACGCAGAATTTGGATATAACTGTCAACTGACAGGTCGACCGGCAGAGAGCCCAAAATGTTTTGGAAGATGACGAGTCAGTATTGTCTCAAAATTATAAGGAATAGACCTAATTGGACGTGGCTATAATAATTGCTTTTGGAGTTTTCCTTAACCTTCTCGTCGGAAATGAAAAAGTACGTTTAAAAATGTCTGGAAAAACACAAATTCGTTCCTACCCAGACAAATACTGTACTTCAACGTTTTAAGAATCCACAATGAAAATCACGATGAAATAAGGTGCCGACAATTTTCAACCTTCTTTATGTAAGCTCTGTTTGCCCCTCAACAAATAAATGTGACTCCCTTCCAATTCTGTGGATGTTCCGTGTCTTGTAAAATAAAATTCAGGTACTTACTCAGGTAATAATAATTCAGGTAATACATGGCTACTAAAAATTTTTCCTTGCAAATTCATGATGAAGCCACAAACATTACGTGGTATAAATCATCCACCTCGTTAATGTTGCATTAGACGTCATCCTTTTACTGCCATTATTTCCCTTGGGCTTTTCCTTTATTGTAAATATTTCGTACATTGGTTCGCAAGGTTTATAAATATCAAATAAAATTCCAGTTTCACTTAAATTGCAATAATCGCTTTTGCTTTTCATTCGTTTGGATTACTTTTAGTTTCTAGAAGTCCAAAATTATCTCTCTGTCTTCCCTGTAAGTCTCTTACAAATGTATTAACCAACCATGGTTTATGTTTCTATTTTTATGTGAGTATATTACAACTTAGTTATTTAGGTAATCATCGTACATATTCAAAGGTTCATGTTCCGGATTTGCGTTTTTAAATAAAAAGCTTTCAACTTTTCTCCTGCAGCAATACTTTCTTCTATTATTATTCTTCAGCATCTAGGTCTAGGTATGTAGCTTACCTTATGCACGCAGCGATTGTTCATCCTTATTTGCTATTCTTCTCAGAAATCCCAAGACAGATTTAAATAAGCTATTTTTCATGCTCATGATGCTGGTTTCCGACCTTAATTCAAATGTTGGAGTTAGGTTTGTAGAGTTAAGTAATCTTCTAGGCAATTTGGTTTCAAATATTTCTATTTCTTCCATGCAGTTTATACTCCAAACGGGGAAACTGTACAGCAGAACTGAGTTGACAGGAGTATTAAATGATTTGTCCATTACTTCTATGTTAATCATTCTACATTTATATGTATATCCAATACATTAGTTAGGAATCCGCTAGTCTGGCTTTAAAAAAAATTCTTTCGCTATACTAAACAGTCCGTTGTACTGGTACTGGAAATATAGTGCTAGTAGTGTAAGTACTTATAATCTCAGTAATTTTTGTACCCCACTAAGTTTTATTTTGAGTCTGACTTTTCTTAAAAAATTGTAACTAACTGGATTCTGGGTAGCATGTTAAGTTACCACATTAGCACCATACATTTTACAAAAGTGAAATTTATCGCTATGGTTAATTCGATGAATAATCCTTTAATGAACTTACAATGAGAGAATGATAGTAAAATTCCCTAAATCTGCCAGTAGTTAGGAGTCAGCCGTGGGTTTTAAATTGTGTTGGAATAATTTTACGGGTATCGTTTTATAGTTTGGTATACCGCAAGACTAATAACTGGTTTAAACCGGGATTATTATTTAATCATTTAAAGTAATACACTTTCAACATAAGATTTAGGAATAAAGGACTACGAATTTACTGTTGCTGAAGAGCTTGCAGGCGTTCTGGTGGTACCGTGCACGCCACTTTGGCGGAACAAAATTAACTGGGTTGGCTAAAAATGTTTTTGGACGTAATGATTACGTAAGTATGTTAAAATAGTTTCAAGCTATGAAGTTCGCCAATGAGACTCCAGCAGGGGCTTGAACCTGTTTTAGTTCCATTTTCAGTTATTTTCCTTACTTCAAGGTGTTATAGTTCAGTTGAAACCGGTGGATGCACTATTATCTGTTAACATACTCTTGACTGTCAGGTTTACAATCAACAGCTATACAGACTCAGTTGTACTACATGTACGTTAGCAGCGGCACCTCCGGTGGTAGAAGTATGAACTCCGGCCCTACAACTCAAGTTCTTATACCGATTTTAAAAGTTCAATGTTTTCAAAACTCAAAATGGAAAGAAATATGAAAAAATTATCTAGATAAACGCTCAAAGGAGGTCCAAAAATTCTTCAAAATGCCGGTTTAATCACCAGATAAAGGCGACTCTAAAACTACTCCGCATGACTTGAGATGCTTCATCGTAATACATATGCAGCCGGGTCTTCCCAAATATGTACACATAAACTCCCGTCAATTAAAATGAGCTTGCACAACATGACAGCAGATGATACGTGAGGACAATGCTGAATGAAACAGAATTAAAGGCCAAATAAATCTTACTGAAAACAACAATCATCCATGGTTCAACTTTACTCCATTGTTGTAAGTAATATTTTCATTTTTAGTGGAAAAGAAAACCTTTTGTAAAATAAGTTATCAAACAATCGGCTTCTTCCCCCCATTTAGTGTTGCTTTTTCCTGAAGGAACAACCTGCAAACAAATCAAATGATTCCACATATCACTCCAAATATATCACATTTCAGTCTCTCCACACACTCCTGAAGACCACCATCCACCATCAGACTCATCCCCCAGACCGGCTAATCTCCAAAAAATATCCCTTACCTTCGGTTAACCTCGCTTTTCCTCCTGTGGGCTGACAGAGTACTGTTGAACAGCCAGCACAAATTACAACAGATTGTGCATGGCTGAAAACTGTTGTTATCTTATAACAGCCTGCGAATCAAAAGAATTACCTTCAGAATTTTCACACCCCAATCTCTCACTGCAATAAACTCCATCACAGAATTGCCATCACCATGCTCAAAAAAATAACTCCAACTCGGGAAAAACTTACCAGGGCATTTAACGTCCATAAAATAAGAGTTAGGATGCTGAACTAATCGCTTTAACTTGTGTTTCCTTTTCTCTTCCTCTGGAGAGGGGTGTAGCAAATCCTTGGCGAGCTGAAAAATAATAGAAAAAGTTATGAAATTAAATACACCATTTAAATCCCACCTCCCAGTTCCAAACTCATCTCCCATACTCAACCCCACATAATTATACGTAACTACACATAACAATATCCTCTCCGCCTGTCCAGAACATCCCAAAATACCACAAATCCGGGAAATACCTCAGATTTACATTAAAATCAATCCTATTACAATCCTCTTGAGAGAATACCTACACCGCACCAAAACGTTTGGGAGTTACAGAACATTTGCGGCCCATAAGGGATGTGAGTCCCAGCTTTCACTCATCCCAAATAATATTCAGACCGGTCAGACTAATTCTGGAATTAATTTCAAAACCTAAAAATCAGTTCTTAAGGAGTAATTCCCCACAAAATAAATGTTTTAAAATTTGGAAATATTCCTCTCGTGCTCCTAAGCACAAACCGCTTCAGACGGTACGTACGTATGGCCACCATTCTTTATGGACACATGCCACGCTGTTTCCAGTCACTTCTTCCACTCAAAAATTCAGGATAAAAACAATCCCTTTCTCCGACAGATCTACAATTCTACCTTAAATCAATTGAGCTCTTTCCGTTAAAACTAAATAAAGATGGATTTAAAGTGAAATTGTAGATAAATTTTGAGAAATACTTACAGGCATTTTGAATTACAGATGCGACACTTTCCGAAAGGAATAATGAAATGGACTGAGTCTGCAGTGAGTGAACGTCGCGCAGGCCAATTCTCAAATCTCTCATGCCGTCTCTACCTTCCTTCGGCTCACCATAGTGGTCGCTAGCTCCAAGTACTTACAATACGGCCGGTACTCAAACCATGGACGTATTTACTGTATAGACTACTTGTATGCATATGTGTGGGGTGTATATACGCTCATCCTCTGCTATACTCCCCTGGCTCAAACGTTTTGCCTGCATGTCGGGGAGCTCAGACCTCAGACGTATGTGATGAACTTCCTCTATTATCCCGCAATAGTCAGAAGCTGGCGCTGGGATCGGGAAAAACTTAATACAATGCTCTTGGTTTTGGTTTATAGTTTATAGTACGTTTATGCCGCTATGGTATATGCTCATAGCATTGTGTATAGGGATAGGGCATTCGTCATTCGGTCATTCATTCAATGCCTGCAATAAAACAGTGCCAAAACCGGCACAGACACACACACATACAGTGACGGCTGTGTTTATATAATTACACCTGCAGCGTCTGGAGTCTGGATGCATGGAAGAGGTTGCGGTAAAATTCCGTTTCTTTGAACGTTTTTGCAAGTTGACAAATATTTTGGCTATGGACGACGTCACACAACCGAAAGTTAAATTTGTTGTAATATTTAGGGTTGGGGACATACCGTTGATTTATGTACTGGCAGATGAAGTAGTACAGGTGCAAGCGTTTAACTTAAAGCTAAATATATAATTTTATTATATTATAATGTAATAAATAATAAAATCTTGTAATATAATAAATAATAAAATAATGTAATTAATAAATAATATTAAATGTAATTAAATAATATTGCAAAAGCTCTCTAATCACTCTTTTAATTCTTTAAATTATGATCATATGTTAGAGATAATAATTATGATGCTTTGACGTTATGTTATTTCATAAAAGGGTCAGAGTAAAAGAATTTTAGGGACAGGGTTAAAGATTTAGTGCCATTGTAAAAGATTTAGAACCAGGGTAAAAAAACTAACGAAGGCCCTCATATTACACGCAGAAGGGGTCATGGGTCACCCATCAGTTTTTCAGGCCAGGTAAAAATTGCATTAGTTCATCCCTGCGCAAAAACAACGATTTCCCTACTAATATATCATTTGTGTAAGAAATGCAAAACTAGATATAAATCCAGAAGTATGCACTACAAGGAAATAATCAAGTATAAAGCGTCGTGGTATCCCCGAATCAAATTTTGAAATTAATTTGGGTATATTCAAAATTTTGACCTGAAAAATTACTTGGAATTGGAATTCGTTTACCCTAGCATCCACATTTCCCTCGTAAATCCCGACTTAACTCCGCATTCGCGACCGCCCTCACCTGACTGTAAATACTGATCATGAAATAAGATTTTTTACCCTGTAAAAGAATGCTCAATAAACTGGAGCAGCTGATTTAGCCCTGGGAAATTCCTTAATATAGGCTACATGGGGACCAAGTTTTATAATTTATCTTCCACTGCCCCGGTCCATACTAACTAAATCATTTCATCTTCATTAAGACATTAAAATATTATTTTTAAAATGCACATTTTAATTTCACTAGAATTATAAATATATAAATTATACGTCACGTGAACCGAATCACAATAAGCTAAAATTAGTGTATACATATTCCTACAAACAAGGTGTACGTACATTGATTCATTCCGTAAGTAATAAAAGGTCATAATGGGGTACAAAAAAGCATGGCAAATGCATAGGATATGTTTCTGACAAAAGATTATGGGGATAATGCCCCTACAAAATGTGATGTTGTATGGGCCCTATAGGTCTCTCAATTATTAGGATTTCACAATAATCCAGCCCGAGGCTAGCGGATGTATAGGATCGACTCTTTGGGATGTGTGCTACCTTCTATTAATACCAGCTCTCCATGTGTTCAATGCAGATACTGCAGATGTAGATCCACACATAAACACAAGGACAGTTTCATTTGACCAATAGGCGAAACTAAAGGATGTTACAGGGAGAGCGCGAAGCCAAGGCTCACCGGGAAAATGTACGTCTTTCCCATTGTCCTCATGAGCTCCATTGTACATTGAATTCTATGCATATACTATTACGCTGTTAGGCTGAAAGGCTCAACCAAACGCTCTTGGGAATAGTTTTATTTTAAATGACACGTCAAAAAAATTTCGGTAGGGTTAATTATTCATTTTAAAAACTTGTTCTTGACTGTCTTCCATAAAGTAACTGGTGAGTTGAGATGGTTCCGATCAATAGATTTAATTATTCCGTCCGTTAATTATTCCTTTTAGTAAAGCTCCTTGTGAGCGCCATACAGACAGTGATTTCGATGTAAATATTTTTAAACTTGGATCATTCTAATCTTCTGGTTTTGTTTATTTAGAATTTTTGCAGAGACAAACTCACGGGGTTGACAAGCATTTCAGAACAAGAAAGGAATAATAAAATTATTATCTACTACTGCCGTACTAGAATTCTGTCTCAGGAGGATCGTGTACTTGTAGCTTTTTGCTGGGTTTAAAAAATATATATCGGCTATCTTTGGAGTTGGAGCTACTTGACATTGGGGCTATATTTGGAGTTGGAGCTACTTGACATTGGGCGTTGGATTTTTCCTGGTTGAAGTGTTAAAATGGAAGGTATGGAATCTATGATAATGAGGAGACAGGATTGATAAGGAGGAAGGAAAATGTGTTATTGTTGTTTTGAAGATTTGTTAGGTTTCTTTTGTTGAGGGGATACTTCTATGCAAATAGAGTTGATTGGGGAATTATTCAAAGAATATAGAGTGGGGATGTAATTTGTCAATGGAAATGTTGAATGGTGGATTCTATTGGGTTAATTTTTGAATCTAATTTGAATTATTCTTGATACCTTGTCGTCTGCGTTGACTCCTAAATGTACTGATGGGTATTAGAAAAGACTGGGTAAGATCGCGTCTTGGATTGTAAAACTAGAAGGGAAGCTCTGTCTGTCATTAGAGGTTTCACGGGGGGAAATTGCATGATTAATATTGAGTAGACGCAAGATTATAAAATGTCGAGGAAGGGCTCAATGATGGAATTCAAATTGTCTAAATTGTCGTTAGGTCATCCTAAAATTAGCGATCGGACCACCGATTTGGAGAAGTTTGTGGCGGACGGTAACTCCGTGGTGCACTTTCAGTTGGGTAAGTTTCGATTTTGCGGGATTGTTCAGGAGAAAGGGTTGTTATAGGATTTATATCATATCGTTGCTTTGAAATATGTTTTTATAGTTCGTACCGCTGAAGATTTGCGAGATGATAAAGGGACGTTCCATCCTGCAATGTGCCATCAAATTTTTAATGAGCAGTAATTGGCTTTCTGTATATTTGGAAGTATTTAGCGTCTTCTTTCTTTATGAGCACATATTTTTCTAATGAATCATTAGGTTCTTTCAGTAATGTTTAAGTTTGATGTAATACTTGATTTGATTGTTGTACTGTGATGTGTGATTTGATGATTCAAGTGCAACCTGTGATGATTGTGTTGTATCTTAATTCTAGGGAAACTATTTTTGGATATGAAAATTTGAGAATTGATATTAAGTTAGCTGCTGGTAGCTTAAAGACTTATTTAGGCATTAAGTACACCAGTAAAATATCGGCGGATCTATGCGACGGAGTTGAGGTAACTTTTTCCATACTTGTTTATCAATATATGAATTCATTTAACCGTAACCGGGAACGTACATGAGTATTTATACATGGTCATCATGACTTGATATTTCAGCCCGATAATATACATGAAAAGTTAGATGAAGTCCTAGCCCCGAATTATCTGACGAATTTTGACGACTTCTCTGCGTGCATTTCAACTGAAACCGAGGCATTTCGCCCCTTGGGAGAATTAGTTTCTTCATTTACCTGGTTAGCCCGAAATGAGAAGCAACTTCCTGAAGAACGAGAACCTACAGAGAATGGTGGAGTTGGAACATCACGTAATGGTTCGAAAAGATCAAATGGAGTCAATCGTGGTCCAGTTGAGAAGACATTTGTTATCTACGCGTGCGAAATTTCCGATCCTAAATTTCTGGCGTATGTAATTAAAATGGAGGAATTTTTGCTTTGGTTTGTGGACGCAGCTTCTTTCATTGATCAGCAAGATGAAAAATGGAAATTTTTCGTAATGTAAGTTAAATCTTGACTAAATTAAAGCTATTTTTCCTTTTCACCATTACAGAATAATCTGAAATAGCTGCATGTACCTTGATTGAACATCAAAACTGATTTTGTAGGTACGAGAAGTATAAAACGTCCGAAGGAAATGATGCTTACGCTTTTGTTGGTTATTCTACCGTCTACAATTTTTTTGCATATCCTGCGAATATTCGTCCTCGAGTATCTCAAATGCTTATCTTGCCACCCTTTCAGCGGCAGGGTTTGGGTGTTAATTTACTGTCGACGGTGTACAAATACTACAGGGCTGACGCTAGAGTCAAGGAAATAACAGGTTCGTATTGCAGTTTAACGGAACCTGTTTACAATGTAATTTTAGTGAAATCTAGCCTAAAGTGGATGGTGTTAAGCTTGCATTAGCAAACAAGATTGTCTTTTAAAGTGATCTTGAATGCGATTATTCTTAGTATTCATTTGCTTGTGATGCCGTATTTCATCGTGCTCGACAAGTGTCACAGTATTCTCTGCACTCACATTCATTTTTGGTTAACCTTGGTTTATTGTGCTGTAAACTGTTTATTTGCATTGGTAATTTCATTAAGTTTCTTATTTTGCATTGTAGCAGCGAAATGCTCATGAAAGAGTTTCAATCGCCAGAAATATATTTTTTTCACTTTTGTTATGAAATTTTAATCATAGAGCTTATTGATAATTACTTAAAGTCTACACATTTTTTTCACAACTATTTTTATATTGAAATAATTTATGCGGAATCTACCTGAGCTCGATTGTATAGCTCTCAAACACTAACAAATTGTCCGCTACAGCAAACAATAAGTCCAATGTCCCATTCTTGTTTGTACTTTGCATTTGCAATAATAGCAGTCAAGAAATTACATTTGATACAAAACTGTCGTCACGCATGAAATGTAAAAGGATGCAGATACTAGATATGCCACCCATTTTTGAAACCGTTATATATATTTTATATTGTTCAAAATAATAGTCGAAGATCCTTCTGATGACTTTGAGATGTTGAGAGATTATGTGGACGCCAAAGATTGTTTGAAACTCCAGTCATACTCTGTTGACAACTTGAAAAAAGGCTTTTCCGAGAAAATGTTAGAAGAAACTTCAAAGCATCTAAAGATGACTAAGGTTTGTCTGTTTGATCCTTTTTTCGAATTTTTGACTTCACTGTAGTAGTAAGTTTGATATAATTTAATCTCTTAACATTTGTAGAGGCAAAGTCGTCGTATGTTTGAGCTTCTGCGCCTTCGCAGTATCAATGTCAACAATGACAAGGAGTTCAAAGAATATAGACTTGACGTCAAGCGTCGCCTAAATATTCCTTATCAGGTAAGCAAGTGTCCACTTTCCAAAAGGAATTTTCAATTTATGTAATAATAAATATTATGCCGTTTATCGATTTTATAATACTTAATACATTAATTACTCAAAAATTTGTATTTGTTTAGAAACAAGAAAATGATATTAAGAGAATGATAAGGAGGAAATGCAATTCGGTCGAGCTACAGCAAGCAGCTCAGATAGATGATGCATCACGGAAGACTGAGCTGCAAAGCAATTTCCAAAATTTGTACCAACATTATCAAAACATTATTAATCGGTTAGACAAGTTCGATAATTGAATATGCGCGTCAGAATGCAAGATTTTTATGTTTTCCAACTTACATAAATTGCACCATCAAGTTTCAGCTCCAAGCGCATTAAAAAGTTTTTCGCGAGATATCAAAACAAGTTCAAACGAATAGGTTTTATAGTTATCATGATTTTGCGCTGCAAATTTGTGGTAGCGTTAGACACGATAATACCCATTTTGCCTTAAATGTAGGAATTTTTGTAAAAAAAAGTACATAATGTACATTTTCTAAAGTATTTTTTTCGGATTTTCAACAATTCTCAACAATAACTACCATTCAATGTTTATTGCTTTTTCACAATAATGGTAATACTAGCACCAGAAAGTTTACAAACAGTAACAAAAATACATGTACGTACACAGTTTTTGTAAAATACTTTGCAAAAGGAGATGTAAAAGCATGTACTCAAATAAGCCATTTAAATAAATTCGCAATTTCATGAGCGGTATTACCTAAACTAACGTCTGTCAAATTTGTAATCATAGCGACGGCTATGCCTTTGACATCCGATGCGGCTTTGATTTCTTGTATTTTTCGCTCGTCATCTGACCACTGATAAGAGCGGTTATCACAACCTCTACAATCCACAGTATCACAACCAACCTGAAAATTTTTTGGAAATGCGAGCGCAAGAATCGAACTTGCGCCTACTGCTGCTCCCGAGTGGTGAATGGTTACCAAGTCCCTCTCTTTACAGTACATGCACTTTCTCATGATATCGCCCACCACAAATCCAAGGCCGTAGAGAAAATCCGGATTATTTTTTTGCAATGTTCTTGGATCACCCGTCCACAGTTTTTTAACCGTGTCATTATCCAAATATGGTTTCTTAGGAAGTCCCAGTTCTAAAAGCGTTTGTGTTTTATTATTAGTCTTTGCAGAATGAATTTTTGTTGGCTTAAAACTTAATTACGAACAAGGAAATGTTTATGAATTTACTAATTACCACAAGTTGGTGATACGCGACGATCCCTGTCTTGGCGTTGGTAACAATAGAGAAGCATGTTCGCAAACTGTGTCAAGTCGTGGACATTGGATAAGAAACTAGAAAGTTATTGTAATACGAAAGTTTTGTAATTATATAATATATAGTCATTGATGATGTTTGTTTTATACAATTCTGTGTACTAGCAAAAACAAAAGAAAATATTTACCCTCCTCCACTCCATTTGTAGCTGTTATCAACGTATGGAGCATTAATCAACTTTCCGTGCTTATTTCTTGAGTAATATCTATGATGTAAATTAGATAATCGAAGTTGAAACTCAAATACACGATTATTTTAACTCCTAAAAACAATAATCTTACTTTTAATGTCTCTAACCTTGCTCTGCTGTATATAAGTGGTTCATGTTCGTCCAAGTGAGTATTTTTTAGTCCCCAGTAATTGAACATGGATTTCGCATGCTTAGGGAATGGCGTCTCTGCCAATTTTTCGATTATACCAGCAACAACGGTCCAGGCATGGGAAGAGTAAAGATACTTAGTTCCTACATAATATTTGTCATGTTAATTTTCGTGACATTATTTTGTTTTTCAGTGACAATGGCCTAAGACAATAAAAAAAATCAGATTTTTTGAAGCACTAAATACCTGGAATGTGATGAAGCTCATCATTTATGAACAACTCCATGGATTTTTCAATACTATCGAATTTCTCCTTCAAAAGATATTCCTTCAGACTCATTTCACTTTCATCATTTTTTTCCTTCTCTTTCTCTCCTTTCTTTTTGTAGTGCCGGATACCCGATAAATGACTAAGAAGATGCCTTGTAGTGATGACCACCTAGAGTCATGTATACAAAAGTCAACATTGGAACATACAAGTCCTTCAGAAAGCGAAAATTTCGTAAATACAAAAATTTCGCAAGCATCATTAGAGTACGTACTCACCGGCATCCCGTCCACTTCTTTCTGAGGAAAATTAGGTAGATAAGTTTGAACAGGGAGATCAATATTTATTTTATCTTCCTCCATCAATTTTGCCAGCATAGCCGTTGTCATTGACTTGCTGATACTAGCTATTCTCATGATGACATTAGGTTCCATCTTTACATTATTTTCTACGTCCGCGTAGCCGAACCCTGTTCAAGTATACAGTATTCCGAATAAGCATTACATTTCAGAAATCTACCCAGATACACTTGAAATTATGATCCACAACGTGGTGCGCAGTACATAATCATTAAATATCAAGTTCTCTTTCACCTTCGTCATACACCAGTTTCCCATTCACGGTGACTGCGATAGTCAGCCCGGGTAAGCCATGTTTAACCCGAACTTGCTCGCAGAGTTCCCTAGCTTTGCTAATAGACTCCTGGAGTTTGACCTTAGGAGCAACATCGTGTTTCTGAATCTTCCTTCCTCCATCCACCTTACTTATTTCCTTCTTTTGTAACTTTTTGGCATCTGTTCCTTCACATCGTGCCCCCAACGGGTTATCCTTTGAATCACTAGTTGCAGCATATACAACCGATGATGCCAAAAAGGCACATCCGATTCCCGAGGCCAGACGAAGACGGTTAATCTAAAAACAATCAGTTAAAAATAATCCAATATTTCTTTCACAATAAGCATAAATGGTTAAGTTCAGGACGTAACACAAATACCATCATCTACAAGTAGGCCCCCATAATAATTTTTACAGTAAAAAGCACGCAAATTATTGTACCAATATTCAGCCTCTAACGTTTGTTTGTAACATACACAATTATTACAGGTTCGCAAAATTAACCTGTCCAACGTCACACGCCAACCTAGGATTTATTGGTAACTTGCTATATCTCTGTATGTCACTGTTGACATTCAATTAAGCTCGTCAAGCCAGTTTTATCTTTTAAGCCGAATACAGAGCTGAGATAATGTAAATCTCAAATGATCTCCTGACATATTACATGTTGTAAAAAAAACGCTCAGGGAAAGGCAACAATGCGAAATGAACCCAGTGACTTGTTTCATTTGCCTGATTTACCTTAAAGGATTTGTCTATTTAGGTTATAAGTTCTACGAATGCGCGTAATTTACCATAATGTTAAAGCTGACTTTCAGGTCTTTCTATAAGGAAAGTAGGAACCAAAATTCTCCCTCAAATATGTATGTACGTTATGTAGCGAACGTGTCCTTTCTCCACTCTTCTGTATTGTTAGCATACACGGCTCACCGTCCACGTCCACAGTTCACATCTAAAGTTGGACTTTTCTTCCACACTTTTACCACTTGTTTGTTTTAATGTTTTTTTAACTATTTAGGCAAAACACTGTGTACTGTGTGCGTGCACTAGTGCCGTAATAAAGATTGACGTGGTAAGGAATATTTACGGTCACAGTCTAATAAACCAGCCACTCATTATTGGTTGACGTTGACATCCACACACATACAAAACCAGTCTTACTAGCTGTAGCTCCAGTGTCTATATAAAAACACCAAAATTGCCACTCTGATGTAATTACTCATTTATCTGCATCTACGAACGGGCACACCTAAACTTACGCAATTGGTTTCTCAGCATAAGGTTTATTTACCTACAGTGGACTTTTACATAAACTGTAGAGCAGAGTACAGTTAAAAAAAGAGCCTCTTTAAATCCAAATTTATTATCAGTCTTGTCTGCCCGTGTAAGTATGTGTAAGTTGACTCTGTGTACTTCAAAGTGCAGTACATAAAAGGATTTACAATTTACAGGCTCTGTCTGTGTCTGTATCCTGTACTGACATTGACGCCTACAGCTCGGAAAAATAGATTAAATTCTATTTTTTATTATTCAATAAGATTGTAAATTTTGAGGCTGGCTTGACTTTATTATTGTTGTCTTTATTATACTCTAACTTATTGTGAATTTAAAAAAAAATTGTTTAGCACAAAATATTGGTCTCTGCAGGTGGTTCTACCAACAAGGCTAACTGGGAGGTCAAAAAGCTTGCTTGTTGAATCAGCTGTGGTGCAGAGTACCCTGATTTTTCTTTAAAACCCTCAATCACTGTATCACGAGGTTTCTCCTGCTTTCTCACAACTTTTGCTCCCCCACTACTAAACCTTACAAGTAAGCACTTACCAATATGGAATGAACGCATGGAAAGACAGTAGTAGTCTGACTCTGAGTGTACACTTTTGGAATGTGATAGATTGTATGGTGAGCGTTGTATGTACACAAATGAAATTCCTTCACCGTGGAGGAGTAATATGTAGATGTTTTTTCCCATTGTCAAGATATACCAGAATGAGTACAACTCTACCGCACTTTGCCAGTGGGGAAGTTGTGAAAGGCTTTGGTCGAGGGTCAAAAACATTAGGAACACCGACTGCCAATTTAGAGCAATGTGTTGTGGACAAACTTCCAGCTGATTTTAAAACTGGTATTTACTTTGGTTGGGCACAAGTGAACGATGGACCGGTTTACGAACAGGTTACTTCCATTGGGTGGAATCCGTACTTTCGTAATCAAACCAAGTCAATGGTAAGACAATTAGTGTCTTAATAATGATTTGGAATAGTTTATTTCATTTTTCCATATTTTTTGCTGCATGTAGAGTTCTATTGATTGATGTTGTTGTGTTTGAAGGAAACACATGTGATCCATTCGTTCACGGAGGACTTTTACGGGTCGAATCTCAAAGTTATTCTGGTTGGATACATTCGAGATGAAATGGACTTCAAAGGACTGGGTACAATACAATGAATTATCATATATATGCTTGGAGTATGTATGTAATTATGGGGGACAAAAACACAAAACAATTATTTCGTTTCTTATTTCAGAGGAATTGAAAGCAGCTATTGCAAATGATATTGAAGTTTCAAAGCAAGAGCTGCTGAGACCCGAGTTCAGGAAATACAAAACGGATGAGTTCTTTTGTCAAAATCCAGAATCTCTAAATAATGGCAAGATGAATGGGAATGCATGATTTTTTGAAAAGTGAAGGAAGGTTGGGCAGTTGTACTTAATCTGTCATGTCCTTAAACTTTCACTGGAGTACAATATCTTTACAGAAGTATTTTTGCATTTTATGATAATTACAAGAGTTTTTAAACTTGTCGAGAATGAAAATCTCTTTGGTAAATATTGAGCGCCGGTAGCGGAAAGAAGCGAAACTTTTATGGATTAGAAGTTATTCCTAATATCTAATAAATATGTTTTTAGTGAGTGCATTTACGTGTTATACAATGAGGTAGTTGATCTAGCTCCACAGTTGTAGATTGTAGACATATGAACCATTGAAGTATGGGTTTTTAAACTTAATAATTAATGGAAAAATACTGTAGTACTGAATCTGAAAATATGTTACGTATACTTTTGTGAAAAAATAAAATGTTCAATAAATCCAGCGTGGTAGAACTTTCAACTTACACTTTCTTTCCAAAGGAAGATTCTGGTGTCTGCATTTATTTACAAGTTTATGCATTACTTCAATAGCAGTGAAACTACAGCACTTTGTTCATTCATCAACGTTAGTTTACGACGTATAAATAATTCGAAACCTTTCTTCAGATTCATCACTTTCATTCAACTACCAAAATCCAAAATCAAATACATCATTGACAACTATTTTATTAACCAATACGTTTCCTTTTATTTCTCAAACACGCAGGGCCGTCATCAGGTACTAGCTCTGGAGGAGTTAAACGAGGCAACAATTTTGCAATTTCCTCATCTTTCGGTGAAATTAAATCAACTGGGAATTTCCAATGATCTCTAACAGGAGGTAAGCGATCTTGAGGTTGGGTAGTCCAATGATGGATCCTGCATCGTACAGGAACTTTTTCGGTGTTATTTATCTACGTAGAGTTATAAAATAAATGACAATAACACACAAAACAAATAATATTAATGAAAATACATGGAGTAGAATATATACAAATATGAAATAAGATTGGGAACTTTGCCAAAGCATAATTTAACAAGACTGATAATTTACCGTAACGGTGATGAAAAATTCTTTTCCTTCTAAAGCCATGTCCGGTCCACTAATTGGCTCAGACGGCATTGTAAAGCAATTTTCTGGAACATGAACATGAGCTTTTCGGAACGCTGATCTAATATGCCATGGTTCAAGGGTCCATGGGTTTTCTTTGTTCATACTAATATTTAAGACGAATTCTGACAATGTCCGCACAGTCTACAATACCCAAAATACAAAATTAATTTGCCTGGATCTACTCTCCAAACTCAATATGTGTGCAACCATTACTTTAAAAGCAAACATCTGAGAACAACAAATGCACAACATACAGATCCAGCATAACGTGAGCTGAAGTTGGCAACATCCTTGTCAACCGATGTATTGACCCTAGCAACATTCTCAGCAGAGGCGTATTCCGCCATCTTGGTAAGAATTAAAAATCGGCCTTTGCTTTCTTTTATGGACACAACTTCACCAGGACGCCCGATATCTAAAACAAGCAGAAGGAATCCTTTCAACTTCAATCCTGCCCTTATTCCATACACATTAAGCTACAAATTTCCGCAAACCATAATATCGTGGCTTGTTTGTCACTTGTTTTCAAGCCTCTTATATTTTTCTCCCATACCTTCAACATATTTCCGCAACAGTATGTTAATATTTTGCGGTTTATACTGGTTGTCAGAGAGCGTTTCATAGATCATATGCCTCTTCCTAAGGGAAGGCATCCGACCAGGGGAAACCAAACCGGCCGGAAAGCGCCTTTTGACCACATATGTCGTCTACAAACCCAGTCAAAGTAGTCATTATTACATTCAAAAATTATATCCAGCATTACACAATCTAATTCCCATTTATAAAATCAGTGCTATCAATGCTCACTCTCAAAGGCTGGAAAAACGCTGGATTTTCAATGAATGGCTGGAAAACTTTCTTCCACATTGTTTACCCCTGGCTTCTACTGATTTGGATTTTTAATTCAAAGACAGTTCAGCTTCCAGCTAATTATAATCAAGCCTTTGATTCTTCAACCACACTCCTGGGAGCTATTATTTCTACCTGAAATTGTAATAATTCACAAATTATTCATGAGCACAAAAACAAAATATACTAAAACAACAAACCATGTAGTTTAATAAAATTCCCAAAATGGAACTAATTATTGTAATGTGTCTGAAATCTGAAATGCATCTGCATTATAGCTCTTGAGGAAGTGAACTTTCAACTACTCAAGCATATAATTTGGGTCTTACTAATTAACAAATTGAAATTGAAAAATTACTTCATTCCTATTCATATAAAAATTAACTACACTACATAAAATTGAAAAATTACTTCATTCCTATTCATATAAAAATTAACTACACTACATAAAATTGAAAAATTCCTTCATTCATATTCATATAAAAATAAACTACACTGCAATTACATATACAAAAATTAAGCACGTTTTTAACTCAATTTATACAAACTTTTTTAACCCCTCTCGCTTATTTACACTCATTTAGCTTCAAAATCTTAAAAAAATTCTTCATTAAATTTAATTAACGTCACTGACTTTCACAAATTACTTAATTACCTGTTCCGGTGTTTTTATTTAAAAACTTGTTCCTGCTACTTTTTCGCCGAACCTCCAAGAATCACTATATCATAATTTCAGAATGATGAAAGGATTTTGAATCTTCGCTGTCTCTCCTAAGCGCGCTTTATAGATTCGCGAGTACGCACTACCATAAAGCCTTAATGGTATACGGGTATACCAAAGCATTATAGGGTAGCAAGGGCGGTGATATTGTCACGGGGCACTGTTATAACAACTTAAACAGTGACTACCCATTTACATTACAGAGAATAGTTTCCTACTAGAGTAGTGAAGATATGCATATATACAAGTAATTGTGTTTTTAATATGACGTTGTGTAATTTGTTAGATGTTTAATTATTATAAAAAATTGGAATAATTAAAAAGACTTTACTAAGGCTATTGGTTTTCTTAATACTAGGATTTAACGATGGGAGGGCATTTTTAAATCTTCACTCTCTCTCCTAAAGCGCTTTATTGGTTCACAAGTACAAATTGCAAATTGTGTCTAATGAAGTTCTGTAATGTTAGATTATAATCATACAAAAATGTATTTCAGAAGCAAAGGTCATAATTTAAAAAATATTCAATTTGAATATTTTTTATTTCGAGAATAGAATTTTAATACTGGTGAATCAATCCACTAGACTGCGTCGGTATTGTTATTTGGAAATGGTGGTTAACCACTGACGGAGGCTGTCGCTTGATCCCCTGTCTGATAACATAATTTGACGATGATAAATAAATAAAATGATACTAAATCTTCGATCTCCCTTTTTAAGGGTAAAAACTCCCATTAGTTTGCGATTACGAGTACCAATTACCTTAGAGGCTAACTATATACCCGGTTTATTTGCGGTATGTAATATTCATGTATTACATCAATATTAAAGTTATCAGTCCCACATTTCATAAAATTCCCTTCCATCCCTTAACTTCCTGCTCATTCTCTTTTTGCCACAAGCAGAGACCACAACCGTACGTCTGTCCTTCTTTTTGTAGAAATTAATATAAAAATTCAAATTATATAAGCTTGAGAGTAAATACGAACGTTTATGCCTTAAGAATTTCATTGATAAGAATTTAGGTAAATGATTAAAGATAAATGAACAATGAATTAAGAAAGGCTAGGGGTGGCTATTGGATAGCTTTTGTTTTTGTCAATAATGCCAACTTGAGAAATATCGCAGTGTCTGATGGCGGAGTTGTCTTGTAAAAATTCGTACTTAAATCACAGCAGGATGGACTATTAATATGAGTGAAAAAGGACGGAAAAGTCATGTTGTGATATTGTTAGGTAAATTATGAGTATCTACTTTTAATGAAATTGACATTCCAGGAAAATAAACGTTTATGAGTAAATACTTTAGGGTTTTCGGTACGTCAGGAGCGTCATGTGCAGATGGGGTGAAGTGCAACTGGAAGTAGGGATTAGTTGTTTGAAACGTTTTAACATTTTTAGAAAAGAAATTATACAAGAGTATGGGGATTCCGAAATTAAATGAAGATAAGATAAAGGCTAGATAGGGTTCGTTGCTTGTCACTTATAGTCCGTTTCATCTCCAGTTTGACGTTGTAGCCGGTAGTGGTAATGGAAAAGTTTTCCAAATTTTGATTTAAATGTATTCTCAGAGTCAGTTGCGATTATTTCTTAATTTTGGTTAGGCTTGAGTATTGATACATACTTTGAATTAGGTTAATTTGGTTCTGCCTGGTGAAGTTATAAGCTAAAACCCAGAATATATTTTATGTAGTTGGGATTAGACAGTGGATTAAATCTAAAGGTCATCTTTGACCTCTATTACAACAAGTGGTGTGTTAAAAAATTTCAGATCCTAATTTTAAAAAATTCTGATCCTCAAAAGAGGCCTGCGTATCAGTTTATAATAAAAACCGGCAGAGGCTGATAAACTGCATTTGGTCCAATAAAAAGGTATTTTAAGTTTTTTGATTAAAAAAGTTTGAATTTTGAAGAACAAATATTGAGTAACTTGTGAGTGTAAGCGCATATATTTTGAATTAGGTGGATTTGCATATGTATATGTGTCTAGCACAAAAATGTGAAACAAAGTGCGGGTATGGATGTGGGGAAATTTAATTGTATTTTGGAAGTGGGAAGTTTTTGGTGAGATGTAAGTACGATCCACCTTGAAATTAACAAGCGTTCTTATTTTTACAGTAAATGAAATACGGGCGTTTAAAGCTTGAAGAAGGTTTGAACCTGAAATTACGACATTGTTAATATCCGACATCTATATAATATTTTCATAAAAACTGGTATGGTTTAGCTTGTCACAAAAATATACTGATACTCGTTTTGCTTAATAAATTACTTACTTCTACAGATACTTCAGAAGTTCCGGGTACATTCACAGAGAGGACAATCAGCCCAAGTAAATTCATCCCTAAATAACGAGACTTGACTGTAAGTACTTATGTATAATTACATACATGCCCACTGGCAACAAACAGGAAATAAATATACATTGATATTAACAGGGGTGGATTAATAAAATAATTTTCACCCTATGGCCCTAACCCTCCAAATAGATTTGTTGGCCTTTACGCCTGAGGGCCTTAGGTAATATTTTTTTACTCTGGCTCCAAATATTTTACCCTGGCCGGGTCAGGTCGGGCCACCCCGTAAATCCACCCCTGGTTATTAAAATTCAGAGAACCCTTTTAGGCATTAAAACTTCAAATTGATATCCCCTTGGGATAATTCCAACAATGGTACGCAAGATTCTAAACCATTATAAATGCAAAATTTCAGTCCAACGATTTCATGATTTACTAATTAAAGAAGGCTTACTAGTAACAATTAGGCCAATAACATTTTTGGAAGTTTAAAGAGTTAAAGAAAGTACAAAGGAGATTTATTAGGCGCTCCGTCTCAAAACTCCAATTTAAAATCTTACTATTTACTCTTTAAAGATTAAATGCTTCTTAAAAATGAAGCTAATTTACAAGGAACTTACAGTGTAGCAATTATATTATTTATATGCAAGCAGTTAGAATATTTATAAACATTTCAGCCTTTCATGACATAGTGTTTTTAGGGTATTATCTGTATTCTTAACTTCACGGACTCGGACGTTCGGAGATTGGGCCTTTGGATTTATCCCACTCAAAGTCATATCAATAGATAATTAATTATAAGCGTCATCGCCATCCGTAATATTTTTTAATAAATATATAATTATTTGGTTTGCTTTTTAATTTCCTGAATTAAGTTACTTACAACAAGGGAACTAAAATTACAAGTAATGGGACGTACATACAAACAAACTCATCCGTAGGTACTAAATAAGCAGGGATAGATGCTCAGATGCTGCTGTTGTTTGTTCCGTCAGCTGAAGCACAGCAGCTTGTGCAGAAGTCGGTTGAAGTTGGTGTGGCGGGAGGTGGAATGGTTTAGTGTCCGTTTGAGTTTGAGGAATATAGGCGGGTAAAAGTTTTGTTCGAAATAACTCGGGAAAAGTGACTATGTATGTATATATTATGTAGTACTGGCCCAACTATAGAAAATATTTGCATCGAATTTTGAAGTGCTCGGTGAAAGTGACAGAAATAGTAACACCTTAAACATTTTAGTTGAAAGTGTGACTCTGGCACTTGAAGTTTTTTTCGTCATACGGAGGAATTCGTCAAATGTGACACTTCCCACTGACAATAATTTTGAAGGAACTGGTAAAAAAGGAGCCGAGTAAATTTTAAAGTTGGAATCGGGCAGGTGGGTTAGACGTTGCTTTGTAGATTTTACGAATGGATTTTCTGTATTTTACATTCTATCCAGTTTACTTTGGTTTAGCTCATGTAGGGATGCGGAATAAAAATGATTTTTGTTAGTAAACAGTGATGGTAATTTTTTATTTGTACAGATCCGGCTGTATGAGACAGTAACACATTGCGCTGCAGGAGCCATGGAATCCCAGTCTGACGATGATATGGATGATCCTGGGGAAGAAAGGGCCGCACCTGTGCGTAAGACAATGTCAGTGGCAAGTACTGAAAGTGAGATGAGACAATTTGGGGAATCTGATGCGGAGGACGACTCTGAAAATGGAGCAGCTCATTCGAACTCAAACTTGTCAAACAAGACTGGGGGGCGTAACAGCACGGTTAGCACTATCTCGATGGATCAAAGTAGTACTTTCGACTTTAATGAGCCGGTCCTGGCTACTCATAGTATGATCATGAAGCAAAGGGTCCCCATGCCGGCGAATCTACGCCGTGCAGTTCCCAGTAGACGTCGGAGAAGCCAAATTAACGATCCGGGTGTCGTGAGCAGTTCCGACAGCAGTGAGGATGAAAGCAGTACCTTTGATTTGAATAAATCTGTAAAAGTATCGGACAGCATCATTAATAAACACACGCAACAAAATTTCAAGAGACCCACGAAACCAAGGCATGACAAATCAGCTGTAGAATCAAGTAGCAATAGTACTAAAAGCGTTTTGTATGACTCTGTAAACTCAGATTCGTGCAGTGGGACCGTCACTGAGAGTACGTGGGAACGGGGGCACAGGCAAATTGGACAAAAACGATTTTACAAGCCACAGGTGGAAAGACGTAGAAAAACTGCATCAGCTGAAAGAAAAAGTGAAAGCTTTCCTGTTCCTAGTACTTCCGCTACCACTAGTTTGACGAATCCACAGACAAAAAATGAGGGGATATTTAAGGAACCGCTAGCAGGAGAACGTCTTAGAATTCCTAGCCCGGCTTCGACCATTATCGTAATGAGTCCTGGGCGCGTGGAAAGTTTGGACCCACGAAGCTTTTCATTTTCTGCTAGTGGGGTTTCATCGCAGATGTTTCCGTCTGCCAGTAAGGCTAGACGGATAATTGCAACTGAAAACAGTTCCGTGACATTTTCAAGTAATGTTAACACTTCATCTCACACATGCGATTCGGATGGTACAACAGCGTCAGAAGAAGAGGAGGAAATCGGGGTTGATAAGCTGTCATCTAAAACTCATGTAACCGGAACAACCTCATCTGGTGAACAGGAACAGATGCCTGGACAGGTCATCAATAACTCTTCTCAAATAATTGACGAATACTTAGATCCTGACAATTCACTTTTAGAAGCGAATACAGATGATGACGACTTACTTGGTTCTGAAATAGCTGCCCATGAAACACGTGACTTGGTTCATCAACCACCTGCAGCTTCCGTAATCCTAAACGAAAATTCGTTTGGAGGTGCTGATGTTGCTTCAAGTCGTAGTTCTCAAACACCTATGTCGACGGATTTCGGAGGAAGTTCAGGGAGCGAAATGAGCAGTGCTTGCCCAAGTGTAATCCAGAGAACTGCCTCAGAATATTTTGCCTTACTAGAAATTGCTCTTCGGAATTCTCAAAACATTCCATATTATGAAGTCCCAGCTGACAATCTAGGGTCCTCGGGATTTCCAATAAGTATTTATTTCCTGTTTAGCTTTGAAACTATCTTTGAGATGGACCTTCAGTTCTCCTGAATAAGTTGATATATGTGCTTGTATTTGTATTTCAGGATCAACTTTTACGAAATTGAAGTCCGCCTTTATCAACCCTGGTGTTCTGATTCCGTCTAATGAAAGATTATTGGCACAAACTGCTCAATCTTTTGCTACCAAAGCAAATGAGCCCAAGAATCCAGAACCGATTGATGAGAGTTCGAATGAAGAAGTTTTAGATGTCGCACCAAATCAAATTGAAAGGCGAGGATTCAAGAGAAAACCACCTGGGATGCGTGTGAGAAGTTCTAGCTTATTGAGAAGACATCCTTCGGAAATTTATTCTGGCATTGGTAGCTACATTCAAAGAACGAATTCTCAAATAAGCAACTCCCAGCGCAGTGCTACTTCTGGTCCTATGGGTTTTGACCAGTTTCGAGAAGAAATAATACATTCTGGGGAACACAGGGATCAAGATTTTTCAGTCAATAACATTCACGAAGGTCCAATAAATACAGGATTTACTCCAATAGCCATTGGGATTGCTGAAGTAGAAACGAGCGAGGCAAGGATAAGTTCAGGCAGTACGAGATCCGAGAAACTTAGCATAGATAAAATTCGAAGTCGAACACTGGAAGCCATACCTGAAAGCAGTCCCTCGAACTCCCCCGAAGAATTAAACACAAGTAATAATCTTGAAATGGATATACTTTCGGCTGCTGAGTTTTCCAATGCTGTTGTAGCAAATTCAACAAAAGTATCAACCCGTCAAAATGACCGCACAAGAATTTCTTCAGTTACAAACAAAAGCGAGCGAATCAGGAGTGCGTCACATAAAAGGATGCAAAAGCTTGAAAATGATAATGACACGAGGGAAACCGGAAATAATGATACTTTGACCAGTAAGCGGTCTTCGCTTCCTGATCCACAAACCCAAATTGAAGACGTTTTTCTAAAGGTATCTTCGAAGGAAGCTGTTGATAGTGTCTTAGGCAGTGAAAGGCAATCTAATTCGCCAATCATAAAAGTGATTAGGGCTGATCCAACCATTGGATCTAAATCTGTCAAGAGTCCCTCTGCAATGCCACAATCTTCAGTTTCGTTTAAAAATTCTCCACAAGCAAATGCGTCTATGAAAAACACAACGACGATAAGTACAAAGACGTCGGAGGAACATGCCCCGATCCCTAGTAATGAAGGTAGTTCAAAAATCCAAGGGAAAAGAGGACACGAACCAGTTTCTACATCGAGTTGGAAACATTTATCAATAGCTGAGAGTAACAGTGACGAAAATGATGAAATACTAGAAAAATCACAACGTTCTTCTGCATCCAAGCTTATTTTGAGGAATAAAATCCATGGGTCAGTAATTGCCGACATTGATGAACTCCGCTTAGAAAATAGTAAAGATTCTGCAGCAGCTAGAGTTTCCTCGATTGGGAAAAGTTCAAGAGTAAATAAATACTCGTCTTCTGGTGAAAAATTGCATGACGCAATTGGTTCTGGAAAACCCGAGCTTTCTCAGAGCAAGAAAAGATTGGCTGTAGTTGATAATTCTGATTCTGATGAAGAAATGATTTCTAGTAGCAGTGACGAAAATGATGAAATACTAGAAAAATCACAACATTCTGCTGTATCCAAGCTCATTTTGAGGAATAAAAGCTATGGGTCAGTAATTGCCGACATTGATGAACTCCGCTTAGAAAAATCGAAAGATTCTGCCGCAGCTAGAATTTCTTCGACTGAGAAAAGTTCAAGAGTAAATAAATACTCGTCTTCTGGCGACGCAATTGGTTCTGGAAAAACCGAACATTCTCAGAGCAAGAAAAGATTGGCTGTAGTCGATAATTCTGATTCTGATGAAGAAATGATTTCTAGAACGTCCATGAAAACTTTAAATAAGAAACGTCCCCCACATGCTGAGAGTTCTGATGACGATTTAGCAGAAAATACAATCACACGATTATCTTCAAGCGCAAAAAGTCAACTATTTGTTGAGAATTCTGATCAGAATTTACAGGAAATAAAGGCAAGTAAGGTCAAGAACTACTCAAGAAAGAATAGTTCATTTGAGACTGAGAATACTGATTGCAATGCAGACAGTAATGTGCTTAGGAACAGTCTAGTAAGATCGTTTAGCCACAAAACAAACAAATCTAGCAACCAGCCGCAACCGTTAACCAGTAGTAGAACCACGTCTCTTCAGGCTTCAGAAAGTCAGCAATTTCTCAGAAAAGATCCTTCTCGTGATATCTTGTTTGCTGATGACTCTGGCATGCAAAGGAATAAACAAGAAAGTAGCATGCATCGAAGCAATGCTGGCCGTGTTTTACGCTTGCCTTCAGAATCAGAAAGTGAATTACCTGCTCCTAGTCGCACAAGTTCTCCTAATTGCAGTCCAAAAGGTAGTCCAGCCAAACACGTCACAGTTGACCTGGCAGATAAAACAGAAACCGTTCACTTAGCGCATCGCTCTTGCTTAGAACCCGAGAACGTTATAGTTATAGCTAAAGATATTGATTTACGGATTGAAGATGCCAATGACGAGGGTGCCACTTCAAATATTATTTCAGTAATCGATTCTCAAATAAGGGAAACTCCGCATCGAAAAATCTCCGGACGTCTAAAGTCTAGTAAGATCAGCTTCGAAAAATCACCGGAGCGCCACCACCCAACTGTTTTTGTGGAAAAATCGCAATCCGATGATGACAGCTCAGATGCATCGGTAGATAAGGAAACATCACATTGTCAAAACTTATTGCTAGCACGGACATCTCAGAAGAAAAAGACATCGGACAAGCCCCCCAGTTTTAATACATCAAAACAAACTTCAGTGTTACATTCAGAAAGCAGTCCGTCAAAATCTCAAAGTATAAATCCGCATCGAAAAATCTCCGGACGTCAAAAATCTAGTAAGATCATCTTCGAAAAATCACCGGAGCGCCACCCAACTGTTTTTGTGGAAAAATCGCAATCTGGTGATGACAGCTCAGATGCATCGGTAGATAAAGAAACATCACACTGTGAAAACTTATTGCTAGCTCGGACATCTCCAAAGAAAAAGACATCGGACGAGCCCCCCAGTTTTAGTACATCAAAACAAGCTTTAGTGTTACATTCAGAAAGCAGTTCGTCAAAATCTCAAAATAGAAATAAAAGAAAATCAACAATGACACCTGGAAGTTCTGATAATGACTCTGTATCGTTGACAGTCAAGAAGTCGTATTCTAAAAGAGGAAGAATGGCCGAATCTGTAGAAGATAATAACAAGAATTCACATGATTTAACAGCTGGTAACCAAGCCGCGCCTGTGGTTGTTGCAATAATTGAAGAAGACATCTCTGCAGGGAAAAAGTCAGCAACACGAAAACGAAAATTGGTAGGAAATACCCAACAGGATCATGATTCGGGAAGCCAGGGTAGAATCAATCTCCTGCCTTCAGTAGCCTCCTCTGAGATTCCGAGTACATCCCGTGGCAGCCGATTTCAGACTAAATCAACAAAAAAAGCTCCTACTCGTAAACCAAAGAAGGATTTCGGATACTACAGGAATAATGCCGGTATAGTTAAAAAAGAGCATGTCATGGCTGGATTACAAGTAATTGGTGTGAAGGCAAACAAAAGTCGAGTTGAGGCATTGACAACATTTGCAAGTAAAGAGCTGGAAAATATGCTGGACGAGTTGATGGCTTCAACTACTAAAGATAGAGATAATGGCATCTTTACCTATCGAGAGTTGGAACTCGCTCTGAAAAGGAGGAAGTTGTTGGACCCTGATCTCGGAAAAAATGCCCTCCTGTTACACATGGCTTCTGTTTGGGATCGAACCGCCTATGACAAAGCCAAAGGCGTATTGCTGCCAAAAATTGGAAGTTATAATACGTAGTAACGCTGCTTATTTGTATTTTCAGTTCTTAAAGAATAAGTAGGTACATATAATTTATGTATTTGTAGTTAGTTTTGTAATTCAAGTATTTTTGAAATTACTAGTGTAACAATTTATGTAAGTAAGCGACAATTTAAGTTGCAAGGTTAAAATAAATTGTACAAACAAGGTCTTCCAAATTTCAGAAGCTAGCCAATGAATCTCTCATATCTTTTAAACAAAGTTACCATTTGTATTTGTGCATGTGCATTCTTAAGCTGTAGGTTGCAAAGAAACTTAATAATAACATAAATAATTATATTGTTTCCGGCCACCAAAACATTTACCAGGATAATGTTTGTAGATGTGTATCCTTCCTTGAAAATATTGATGGGGATTTGCAGTAATCAGTACTACCTCAATGAATTTAACACATTGATGTAATTCCAATGAAATTCACCCCATTTACCCGGAAGATGAGCAGAAAAAAACAATCAAAATTAGAGTTTTTCTAAAATAATCATGACTTGGCTCCTTTTCTCTGAGAGCTGAATCCAGAGTTTTTGAGGTGCGGGGATGAAACTTTTGAAAAATCTGGAAGGAAATTTGCTACAAAATGGTGAATCATATATTTTTCTATAGTAGCCCCTTCTACCGGCTTGGGGAAGACATATTTTGAGGCACTCTGTATGTCAAGTATCAAGAGAGTAAAACTAGGCCCAATTAACACAATACAAAACAATGAATTAATTCTTGTTTCAGTTCAAGTAGCTGGTCAAATGTCCTAGCATCATCCGAACGAATACAAATATCACATTTTGCCAAGTGTGCATGGAAATTCACATAATATTTTTGAGGCACAGTTACCATTCCCCGGTCTAGCTGCATGCAGTCTCATTTTAAATTGATCAAATTCATGATGTTAATTTCTGTAAGAAATGTTAAATTTGATAGGTCTGCAAATGAAATGTTATGTCAACATTTGATCATCCCATATATAGACACTTCATAACGCTAAAACACTGTTTTTCAATTGGGTTGCCCAAGTACATATGGGAGATTCGTGTAAGATGTGTCCGGTCGAAAATATTTATTTCCAGTCATGGGCACCTTGCCTTGGGAAAGGCCTTGGAATAAGGCAAAAAGGAATGAAGGCATTCAAAAACGGCTACAATGAAGGCGAGGAGAAAGGAAGGCTTAACTCTTGAAGAACGAACAAGGAAATTCAGTAGAAAGGCTTGAAAATTTTGGTATTAAAGGCAAGGTTATAGGAAGGCTCAATTTATGCTAAGGATTAAGGCAAGGATCAAAAAAATGGGGTTTTAAAAAACCGAAACGAAGATGCTTTCACGGCTTTAAAATGTGAAAAACTAGCATTTGATATGAGAAAAATTAGAGCAATAATGAACGAAACAAAGCATCTCGGGTGCTACCGAGTAATATATTATGTTTATGTATGTGTTTGCACCCGAGATGCTTTGTTTCGTTCATTATTGCTCTAATTTTTCTCATATCAAATGCTAGTTTTTCACATTTTAAAGCCGTGAAAGCATCTTCGTTTCGGTTTTTTTAAAACCCCATTTTTATTCAATTGTTTTCAAAACTTTCTTGATAATAATATATATATTATTATGAGACCATTACAATAGTAATAAATTATTAAAATTTTCATGAAGTTCAAATAATTTAATTAGTTGTTAATATTGGAAAAACTTCAAGTCACGTCTAGAATATTGAAGGTTATGATTATGACAACCGTAATTCGTATTTTTAAACAATTAATTTTTAAGGGCCCAAGCCCTTGGTCGCACATCATAAGATTTTGCGCAATAACTTGCAATAATTGGGCAGACATATGTGAAAATTTTTATCAAAGTTGTTGTGGGGGAAGGCCTTTAAAAAAACTGCAATGTATTAGGATAGGCAATTCCGTAGACTCAAGGGAAAACTTAGGTATAAACAGCTTCAGATCTCGTTAACTATACATGCTGAGGATGTGCGTTAAGCATTGGACGTTGTACAAATTCTGTCATTGACTTTAAGCCCTTAATATTCGGATTTGGTCAAAGGGTGTAGAAGTTATCCTTAAATCTTTTTTTTTCAAGGGGGGGTAAGTGCATATCTACGCTTTGCGTTTTTTACGAAAACGAATTTTTTCAAAAGTTGAAAATTCTAATTTTTGCGAATCAGTAAAAAAGCATCTTCGTAAAAATTGCATTGAAGAGCACGAAGGGCCAGAATTGCTATTTCCACAATTGCGAACTTGCTGTTCTTTCGCGAGGCCAGGATTGCGAAATTGAAATAAATTGTTGAGGCAGTTACCTGCATTCAAATTTTACCTGTATTCTCTTTTTTTAAAATACATTTTAACTGCATTGGTACGGGAACATTGACGTATATGTCAAACACTTTCAATTCATAATTATATCGTATTGCACATTAACCCAGACCAAGCCACATGTTACAGGGAGCCAATCCTATTTTCGAAGTAAAAGGGCATTTAAGGTTAGACAAGGTATTTTGAAATGGTACAAAAAGGCAAGGAAGGAACAAATATTAACCTACTTTTTGGATAAGGGGAAATTGAAAAATATGATGCAAGGAGGGCGAAAAGGCAGGTTTTATCGTATTTAGTTTTAAAGGCAATGTTAAAGGCAAGGAAAACTAATTGCCCTCGAGTGTTTATTTCATTATCAATCAAGAAAAGTATTTTTCATAAAAATCTGTGCAGAAATATTTTCTGCAACAACCAATTCTAAGAATAATTTTTGGCTAGAATGTTTTCAAGAATTCGAATCTTTTGGGAAACTGAGCGAATTCAAAAATCAATATATCCTCGTCCTGTGAGGTTCCGATTCTGTGGTAAAATATTTGGCCATTTAGATCTACTGCAGTATCTGCCCCAGGTTCTTTAGGAGGATAGCGCTGATAGTCAAAGAAATGACACAATGTACAAGAATTCGTATTTATTGTTTTGTTAGTTACATATAATTAAACGTTTTGTTTCCGCTGGTTTGCTTGACTATATTGTAAAAATAAAACAAACTTTTTTTACCCATGACGACCACTGTCCTCTCCATGCTTTGAATTGAGAACTGCTAAGGGCAACGATGGTGAAAAACATTAATAATTGGAAAGTAAGTCACGTTTATGTTTTTATTAGAAGAAATCTTTTTGCAGTATAGTTGGGCATTATTTCCAGCGGATTATGTATCTATATCTTCATAACTACTGTCCACATAAAAACCAACATGCTACGATGGTTTTTGACTTCAGTTATTTCTCAAGATTAGATTGTCATCACTACTGCAACTGTAACTTTTAACTTACAGTTAGATAAAAATGTAGGAAGTTAATGCTGTCTATGACTGTGCAGATTGTCTTAATGTTCGTTATTTTCCAAGGTAATCACACTTTAAAGTTGAGAATTTTCTTCATACGCTGCATTAATCTATGTCAGAAATCAAAATAAGTTGCATATGCACATTTCCTTACCGTTGACGACTGTACGGTGAGGACAATGCAGTTGAATAAATTATGAAAGTATACTATTACTAAATGAGATAAAACTTCAGAAGAAAACTGCTCCCTAGTAGAAGCTACTGGTAGCATTTACGTCCGGTGATGGTCCGGAACGTCAAATGTCGTCAAAGAGACCATTGCTTTCAGCAATCGAAAAATCTTTACGTAAACTCGACGTTTCAAGGACTACTTATCATGTACGTAAAATATTGATGGTAAATCAGGCTTAATAGGAACGTCAAAATTTTACCACAATACATATAGCTCCTAAGCAGGTAACATGAACGTCACGTCAACGTTCCTACCGTTCCAGAACTAAACAGCTGTTTAGTTCCTGGATATGTTAAATTCCGGGCCAAGATTTTGTGCGATATAAGAGTACATATCCGTTTTTTCGCCAGGCTAATAGAGCATCTCGGGCGGTTAAAATTTACGGGTAAGCCCACAAAAAGCCCGGCCCGTACGGGCTTCGAGCGGGTACGGGTAAAAATTATTACGTTTGACGGGTTACGGGCGGGTACGGTCTTTTCATCGCGGTTAAAAAAGACCGCGAAAGCCCGTAAAAGCCCGTCAGAAATTCCATTAGTTGTGAATGCAGGAGCAGCGATTGTGAATGTACATAGACTTGAATGACTTGAACGAATTTCAGACGTTTGCAATTTCAGTTTTCAAACAAACTAAGGCTTGGTGTACGATAGAGCATCACCCCGTGCTCGTCTGTACGACTGTTACTAAATTACAAAGGCAGGTATGCTAGAAAAGTTTTCTTGCATACCTGCCTTTGTTATTTAGTAAGTTTCATTTCGCTCTTCATTACTGTGGAACATTCCATTTAGTCTAGAAGATGAATCCCGCTAGTAGTTCAAGTATTTGTAATAAGAATCCAGAAGTTAACGTAATAAATTCAAGAACGCCACCAGAAGTGCTTACCAAAGCCGAAATAGCAGCATAAGCTTTTGTATTGCCTTCTTAATAAAAAAGGTAGTTTAACGACTGTATGTAACAGTCAAGAACAATATTTTAAAATACAGTTTTTCAGTATTTAAGATGTATGGTATTTGCGGGCGGGCTACGGGCTTTTTTTAATTTTGCGGTCCGGGCCGGGCTTTTTCTATAAACATTAATTTCGGGCCGGGTGGGTACGGGTAAAACGTTACGAGCCACGGGCGGTCACGGGCCTAAAATATCCCACGGGGTGATGCTCTACAGGCTAAACACAAATAATTTTGTCAATACTGACAATGAATGAGAGTTTACAGTCAAAATTATGTAATCACGTAGTTCTCCCATTACAACAATTTTTGTTTATGTTAGTTTTACCAGCTTGGATGTCGGAGTAATTCTCAATTCTCACACGGATTTTGAACAATATATAAAATTCCCGCGCATCTCAGCGCTGCCTTTAGTCTCGCCTCGAGAACGTCAACGGCAGGATTATTATAATACAAAAATACAGGTGGAGCTTCACGTCATAGCCACAAATAAATATTTTCAAAGAAATGTTTTGGCAAGGGCGAGTCGTGACATGACCTCGTGTTTGGAATAATTACTATTAAAAATTATTGCAGTTTAACAATGTGCTCACCTTCAATGGTTCGACTTTGAATCAGGCATAAATCAAGTGGTTACATCTCTTATTATTACTACTCCTTTAATTTTGAAGATTAGAAAAAAGTCTATAAATTTTAGAATATCATTGGGTAAATTTTAAAAGGTACCATTTGCATTTACCTATTCTTTTTAAAAGGGATCGCCTTGAAAATCTTACTTAGTAAAATCTAGCCAATGATATACTTTTTATGAAACATTTTTTTAGAAGCAAATGCTCAGACAGCTCCTTTGACCTATGGTCATCTCAATTGGAGTCATAATTTACTGAAGCTTTTAACAGTAGGACCTGCTAGAAATTGACAACAATGGGTACGAGACTGTGAGCTAAAAAATAAGACTGACGTTTAGTTTATTGTAAATTGTTCCAATGGAATAACTTTTTAATGAACATGAAGTGTGAATTGTAGTTCTAGAGGAAACCACTTTCAACTTCAACCACGAGTACTTAAATATATTTGCGTATGTATCTGAAGGATCTGATTGCTTGAGTCCCTCTACTAATTAAAACTTTTATTGACGATCTTGAAGTAATAATGTCAAGTGAATAATCAATAAACTGAAACTTTTTCCTCTTTTAGAGTATAGCTAATTACCCAACTCCATCCTGCTGAATCTCAAGTATCATTCAGCCCCTCATTTCTCATCTGTCCTGTACCGTCACTCAACTCAGCTCTTGTGTGGAGACAAAAAAAAACTCATTGGGAAAAAATTGAAGCTCTTGCATCTTGCATCTGCTTATTGGATCCCTGCTCAAAATATCATTGAAGTCAAACATGGGCCTTTGTATAACCCCAGCCTATATCCTGCCCAGATTCAAAAATCATCAGCGGCCCCACCTCGTAGCCTATAAGCAGAGCTTGTACAATTAAAGCACCCCCCATTTATGGCATCCAAGAGCGCTTAGCCTACCCAGAATGGTGTATACGAAAGGCATTCAAGCGAACCCTTGCCTAGAAGGCAGCCCCTCGCCCTCAACCTTTCCTACACATAAGCCTATATTCGTACCCTTCATTCATATATATACACATGATAAGCATAATACCTTTATTTGTCCATCATTTGTTAAACCATTTTCAATGGATGTGCAAAGTGCAAACGTAAAACTTGCATATTATCGGTGTGCAGAGTGCAGAGCAAGCTGTTTGTAGTCTCATAGATCCGATAGTATGAGTGCGTGCGCCATATGCGCTAGCCAACCTATATTCCGTCTAGGCAATATAGTTTCCGTTTGGCCTAGCCTACTCTAAAGCCCATAATGTTAAATTATTTGGCAACTTCCCTATATCTTCCCTGTACGCACATCCCTTTGTGGAGCCCATCCTAGACGCTGGCCTACATTTTAACTCAATTGTAAGCCAGCCTAGCATTTGTGCCTAGATTCCATCCTAGATCTAGGCTGGGGGCCCATCTTTGATTGAAGTCCCAAAGAAATGGAAGGGAGCCTGCGGTCTGGCATTCATGTGTTGATAATTTATTACAAGCCAAGATGAAGTTCAGATTGTGTCAATTTACCAGGCCAAATTAAATACATAAGGCAAATAAAGGTGGAATTGTCAATTCAGGCTGAAAGGTATTGCACAAAGCAAGTTTTAATTACGACTATCCTCAAGCCTAGGAAAATACCGCAGAGTCACACGAGCATTGCATAAAGGGAAACGTAGACGGAAAAAACGTGCAAGTATAGATATGGATGGCAAAGTGTGGAGTTAAATTGCAGTTGGTGTCTGTAAAAATAAATATGCATATATGAGGACATATAAAAATCAAGAATAGCACTTGACTTGACAATTGAGCCATTGCTCAGTGGCATTCGATAATAATTTCTACTATAAGCAAACTAGATTTCCAATAATTACCACAAAAAGTACAAGTGTTAAGAGACACTTTGCATTCATTTTCACACCTCATTTGTCATTGAAGGTAATGTCTTAGAGGATGCCAATGATGCCATCCTTTCAATAATATGCCATTGTGGGTTAAATGTACAAAATCACAACCTCCGCTATGGTTACCATTCTAGCTCTTCCCCTGACTTTCCCAACATTTATGACGAGAATACACTGACGACTCTTGAATACTTAAATGAATTTTTAATACAAATATGTACATGGATTGGTTTTTTTTCCATAGAGCACGTACACGCTGGGCATTTAGTAGCTTTCTACAGTACTACATTGAAACTTGAAACTCTCGCATGGCTCTTCAGAGTCTTCAAAATATACTTTGGAGGCGAAATCCTCATCTTATTATTAACAAATAAAATACGGTCTATTTTTATGATAATTCGAATGAAACTTTTCTAAACTGCCATAAACATCCTCCCAGGTATGTAGACATACATATAGTTTCTTACAGGGAAAACCTCACTTCACTGGTTTATGCTTGTTTAAATGGTTATGCCTGTATAATTTAAAGGATGATAATTTTTTTTCACGAGTCTTTATACTCTAATAATGTACTTACAATCGTACAGTCGGACACGTATGCAGACGTGTGCAAGCTATCCCATCCCCCATGTGCACACTCACATGCATCTCACATCCGGCATTAAGGCTTTCATCTTTCCATTAATTACGAATGCTTCACTGTGTGTACGACAGGATCTGCTATTCTGCTCCTGACAAGATTTTCTACACGTAAAATTACAAGACTGAAAGAATTATTTATACGTTCGTTGTGAACATGGCTGATGACAAAAGTAAACAAGAAAGGACAAAGCTGCCGCTGCTGTGTGCTAATTTGGTCACTTCGTATACCTCCTATCTGCTACCGTCCCATTGTGTACGAAAATGTCCTGTAATTAAGTTTACAATGTAATGCAAATTGACTTTCCAAACAGCCGACTATTTTTCCAGAGCTTTTTTTCTAAAGTAGAGCATTGATCAGAATAACAATTTTATTTTGAATTGTCCAGCATTCATTGGGTTTTGGCATTGCCGAATCAATGCTAAAAATTCCTCATGCATTTGTGATGCACATAGCTCACAAACAGAATACAAATAGTCCGTTCAAGGTAGATATACCAACTAATGGCTGTAAATATACCTCCCCAAAGCCTTGTAATTTGGTTATCTTCAAAGATTATGTTTTTACGATAGTGAACAACCGATTAGCTTCAGTTTGCACACACTGTAGATCTGTTGTTGACAGCTTACAGACATCCAAGTTTATTTGTGTCGAGCTATTAATTTGAGTTTTACTCGCGATAAAATTCAGCATGTTTTGATACATTCGTTATTTTGTATTTTAAATATAGGGACTTACAACATGACTGTGTTTTTTAACAAAGTATTGCTCGTACTTCCTTTCGTTGTCATTTTTGCTCAAGTTTCTGTTCAGAGGGAACTTAATGGGAAATACACGCAAGAAGATGCTATTGACTACCTTCAGTCTTTGGAAAGTGAATATTCTCGAGAATGCAACAAGCAAATGACAGCACGGTGGAAATACATTGTTGATGTCACGCCTGAGAATGAAAAGGAATCGGTTCGTAAATTAATTTTGCTCATTGAATTTTGTAAGCAAGTAAAACAATAGTGGATTACATTATGCACGCGCACATTTCTTCTCAAGTATAATTATAAATGCTCATCCCTCTTTTACTCTTAATTAATAGACACGGGTCACAAATGTTTTCTTGCAATATCAATCATCCGTCCAGCAAGAAATCATGTCAAGGTACAGCAACTGGCCGTCTTTTCCTAATGCAACAGTCAAACGGGAATTGAAGTACCTAGCAATTAAAGGTCCGGCAACCATGGAACCATTTAAAGTTGCTGAGGTATAAGAGCTTGAAATCAGTTTAAAAAAAACAGCACTGAACTTCAAAGATCATATCAAATTTCTTGTTTTCTTTTAGATGAATGAGCTGTCGAGTCACATGGAGTCAGTTTATGCAACTGCCACTGTTTGTGAGTACAATGATACACAAAAGTGTAATCTACGACTAGAGCCAGGTAAGCAGAAATTCAACAAATAAGAAAAAACTAAGATCTAATACATACATACAACATACATACGCAAGTAAGCACATGTCAAAATCATGTTCAACAGAAATCGAACAGAAACTTACATCTGTAACTGACTATGATGAACTGGCTCATTATTGGACTGCCTGGCACAATGTTATGGGTAAAGCTGTGACTGCTTCAAATTATACTAAATTCATCGTTTTTCAAAACGAAATGGCACGAGCGAACAGTAAGAGCTGAACTAAACTACCACACAGACCATCTTCATTATGCATTTAAACGAAATTATTATATGCATCATTTAACGGAATTGCGCATTTCCTCTTACAACTTGCAGATTTTACAGATATGAGTCAGATGTGGTTAGAACCATACAACGATGGAAGTAAGGGCTGGGCTGCATCAAATTTTAAAACAGAAATGATAGAAACTTGGGCCAAATTAAAGCCAATGTATCGCAAGCTACATGCATATGTCAGAATGAAATTGAGGAAGAGTTATGGAAGAGCTCCTGTGTATGAGGGGAAGATTAAAAAGTACGGATACATACCTGCCCATTTGTTGGGCAACATGTGGGCACAGGATTGGTCGGCTTTGGACGCGAGAACAAAGCCTTATGCTGACACTCCATCTTTGGATGCTACTGCGGCTTTGGTCCAGCAGGTACAAAATGACAATTTATCTGGAATATTTGAAGATAACTGAAATGTTTAAACCCTCGCCATTAAAAATCTTACTAATACTTTCCAATAGAATTACACAGTTTTGAGAATATTTCAAGAAGCAGATAAATTTTTCCAAGGATTAGGACTTCCACCTATGACAGAAACGTTTTGGAAAGAAAGCATGCTAGAGAGACCGAAGGATCGTGAAGTTGTATGTCACGCATCCGCTGAAGATTTCTGCTTGGGGAAAGGCAGTGAAGATTTCAGGTTTATTTTTTAAAAAACAGTTATTTTATAATCGCCGTCAATACCAAATTTTTCAGTACAAATTCCTCATTTTGCAGGATTAAAATGTGCACCGAAGTCAACATGGAGGTATGTGAATATACAACCGGCAAATTCCGAGAAAGAGTATTTTTATTTAATGCAAGGATCTTTTATTAGGATTTAATAACCGTCCATCATGAAATGGGACACATTGCTTACTTCATGCAATATACTGATCACCATTATGCATTCCGAGACGGAGCGAATCCCGGGTTTCACGAAGCAATCGGAGATGCTTTGGCCCTGGCGGTCACCACGCCCAAGCACCTGCAATGTGTTCTGGGTCTGAACCTAGGATTGGACATGCCATGCAAGGTCGGTGCTTCTGCCAAAGTGACTAAGACTGACATAAACTTTTTGTACCTCATGGCGTTACAAAAAGTAATTGTACTACTTTGTATATTACTAGTTCATATAAAAACGTGCCCAAGAAACAAGTTCCTGTGGTCCTTATATTTTCACTATTATTATTGGCTATTGTTCACCATGTCATTAGTCAAGAATCTGGAGTGCCATAAGTGCTAATTTAATGTATGTAGATTGCATTCTTTCCCTTCGCCATTTCAATGGATCAGTGGAGATGGGAGGTATTTGGAGGGACATTAAAAGAGGAAGATTACACCCGAAGATGGTGGGAATTAAGGAAGGAAAATCAAGGTATAATTCCTCCAGAGGAAAGACACTCATCCTTTGATCCAGCTGCCAAGTATCATATTGTGGCAAATGTGCCTTACATTCGGTAAGGAACCACCGCAGTGCCATTACTTTTGTACGTTTATTAAAAATAATGATTATATTTATGACCTATATGATTATGATCAAAGCCTTCTCTCCCAATCAGATACTTTGTCAGTCACATTTTGCAATTCCAATTCTACGAGGCAATGTGTGTGGAAGCGGGTGAGTATAGGCCAAATGACCCAAAATCCAAACCACTGTACCAATGTGACTTCGCAGGGAATAAAGCTGCTGGTAAACGTTTGAGGTAAGTGATGATGCTTCCAATTGCAATTCATCTTCTAAAAATGAGACGTCCCCATACTCACACGCATCCATCCAACTTGCATAAGATATGCTTTTGTTTAGTCAAATGACTAAAATTCAAAAGAATTAGATAAATAATTATGTTTCAGTAACATGATGAAACTTGGCTTTTCAAAGCCCTGGCCAGAAGCACTAGAAGCAATTACAGGGAGCCGTGAGATGTCCATTGAACCCTTACTAAACTATTTTACTCCACTGATTCAATTTTTTGATGAGGAACTAGCTGCTGCTGGGGAATCCGACTGTTTTGGAAGTACGTGTGTAGTATATGGTCATATATGTATCTATAGATACTAAATACTTTACTCTCAGTTTTTTTATGGAAGTCATCTTCCCAACTTTTCCTACTCCTTGACTGATAATATTTATAAACGTGGATTCCTCAGGGGACTGTCAAGCTGTAGCCTCCGAGTACATTAATGGTCATTATGAACGCGAAGCATCAGGTAATGAAAGGAAAATTCATCATTCTACATACGAATATGAAATTAACTTGATTTTAATCCCAAGCTATGTGTATGTATGAACAAGTTGAGCTTTAACCTGAGGGATTTTGCTCTACCCATTAATCAAAATCTGATAAGAATTTATTTTCCTTCTAAATTATACTACAGCTTGGTGCAATAAAGTAACCAAAGCCGACTGGGCCTACAACACTGACTTGAATAACTCCACCGCCGAAGATGCCAGCAATGATGTAAATGTCCAATTTTCCAAGTTTGTTTTACAGGAGTGGGTTTCGACCATTAGTCAATTTGACTATGAGTCCTTTGATGAGACGGACTTGACTAAAAGGCAATTCAAATTTTTAAATGCAATTGGATCTGCGGCACTGCCTGACGCAGAATTAAAGGAAGTAAGTTTCTCTTCCGACAACGCATTCTCCTTTAATTACACATGCTTTCCCAAAAAACTGTACTTACACTTTCTGTAATCTGTAAATCTATCTTATGAAGTACAACCAAGTATTGTCCAGTATGACGAAAATCTACAGTAACGGTAAGGTCTGTCCTTATCGCCAACAGAATTGTAATATTGAAAAGGAAGGTCTGTCTTTAAATCCTGGTGAGCATACAGAATTGAATCTTGTCTACAGAAATGTGAAAATCAGAGCACCATATATTCCATTCCATTAGAAAAAGAAGGTACTCCAAAAGTTAACGAATATAATATATTACCAGATTTGGAGGATATCATTGCTCACTCTGTTAACTATGATGAACTATCTTATGTGTGGGCCCGTTGGAGGGATGCTTCAGGGAAGCCAATACGCCAACTATACCAAAGATATGTGGAGCTGTCCAACAACGCTGCAAAATTGAATGGTAGGTAAAGCACATATTTTTTTATATACTCCATATACCCCCACATACAGCCCTACATACATATATTTAGACACTACATACAGAAAGGAAATCTAAATTACAATAATTTATCATAAAGTGCAACACCAATCACCGGTCATATCTAAACCGGTAACAATCTAGTAATTGAAGCAAGTAAAGGTAAAAACTGAATGGATTAGATCCAGTGCATTGTACGATTGTACCTCAATTTCTTCAAGAGACGACAAATCATATGATTTTCCCAGATGAATCTCCTCAAATTATGGAAGTGCATTGTGAACTGGATGCCTTGACCATTTCTCACTCAAGGGTAGGTATACATATATCCACCTATATCTACCTGTACTACAGATTCTGGTTCCTATTATGGAGCAAATGGGAGTAGCGGTTATATCGAGTTTCGAAAGTATTTGATTTAACTTGGAAAAGTATCTCTCGTATAGTCAACAATAAGTGAGTACCTGTGGACGTCAGACAGGAGGAGACAATTTTTAAAGGTTGGGTGTATATATGTAAAGTGAGAGTGTTGCCCTTGCAACTGTTTCCTGTGATAAGTGCTTGCAGTCTATACAGAGGAGTATATACTAGAGTCAAGCCCAAAAATATGAATGTACATATGTCAGTATAATCTCTGCTCAGTCAAGTGTCTCTTTCAGATTTTCTTTTGGGAATGTATACGTATCTAGTAGCGTATTAAATTCCCTATCTAGATAGATATAGTAACTATATAAACTAAATATGAGACTCTTGAACCCTCTCTGCTTCACTTTCTTCGGAACCCGTTAGGTGATAAGTTACTGACAATGGGACGTACAGTAGGGCTTTTGTTCTCTTGTCGATTTCAACGGACCGTTGCCTTGAGAAGCGGATGGATTAAAGTTTTAAAGCCATGTGTGTATATGTAGTTGTATGTAGATATATACAGATAGTAATAATACATGAATGAAATGAAAATAGGTTACGATAACCAGGGCGATTTCTGGCTCCGGCAGTACGAGTCCGACACTTTCAGGGATGAAGTGACAACCCTATGGGAAACCGTTCGTCCATTGTATGAGGAATTATATGCCTACGTGAGATTCCGTCTGAGGAAGACATACCCGCAGATTGGAGCATCCTCACCTCTCCCTGCTCATATTTTGGGTATGACACACATCCACACATTTTGTATCTACATAGTATCGAAGGAAAACCCTCATTAGCACTTGGGATATTCAGCGATCGTAGATGCAACCATGTGTGTGTGTGTATGTACATTGCAATTATCGGAATTAATTATTATTGTTTATTGTATTTCCCTCCTATATGCTACATGTGCACGTGCAATTATGTATTCAGGTAACATGTGGGCACAGAGCTGGGAAAACGTGTATGATAAAGTTCTTCCGTACGAAGGTTTCCCATCGTTTGACATCACAGCCGCACTAAAAGAGGTTTTCATAGAAAGTTTTAAATTGGAAATGGGGCAAGTGTGAGTATTTTATTGCTGACCTCAAGACAGCTCTCAAACCCAGTCAAAGTCATCAAATTTAGTGGAAAGAAATTTAGAAGTGCAAACAAATGCTTGTATGCATATAAGGACTCCCTCCCATACTCCTTGAAAAATCCTGCAGGTCTACATATGTACATATGTGTCCTCAACTGCACTGGAATATATATATATATATATATATATAGTGGAACCTCAATATCAGGGAAATCAGAATTTCAAAGTTAAGGGCAATTGCATGATAGGGAAAATGCAAGGAGAAACGTGGGCTTCTTGAATAGTAAAAAGATGAATTGATGAAAGGGTCTATTATTTTTCCATTTATGCTTTTAATTTGGTCATATCTATTGACCTATAGGGGCTCCCTATAGTGGAGATGGACGAGGCAATTTCATGATTTCCCTCTTCCCCTCTCTTGACTCAGATTGTGGTTTGACTTGTAGCTTTCACGAGGTTATTAGTAAAATAAATCACAATTGAAGCTTCCCTTAATAACTTTTAAAGTTAATAATTTATGATCCTCCATATTTCACGAAGTAGTATTAATTATTATTGATATGAATTTACTGTAGAAATTCAAACCTGATCTGCAAGGAGTGCGAGGCATGTTTTGGGTAGCGGACGATTTCTTTGTGTCAACCGGTCTTGCTAATGTGTCTATGGCTTACGGAGATAGAGCCATGGTTATTAAACCAGAAAATAAAAGTGCTGTATGCCATGCATCTGCTTGGGACTTCTGTGATAAAGAAGATTTCAGGTATGTATGTATCTATGTGACGGGCTCTCTACGAGCCCAGGCCCTCTGATACGAGATGTATACACATGGCCTATACCTAAGGAAGGGAAAAACAAAGTGCATTTATTACCCCAGGGCAGATTGCTCCTCTGCTATTGCTCACAATATATATACACCGTGAGGCACACAAAAAATAACAAATACAAATATTGCCGTGTAGATAAATACCAATGGGGTAGTGGTGCTTTCCTACCAATACGTACGCAAATATTAGCTGAATGCATAAACAACCATGTAGTTTGGGATTTGCATGCGTTCCTCAGAGCTCCAAGCGGTACGTGCTCCTCGCTTCTTGATATTGTCAATCATAGATTTTTTAGCAATTTTCTACTTAAGATTTGAGTTTCACTTGAGCACCAGTTTGGCCAAGTTCCTGTCGCGTTTTTCCCCTCCTTTTCCCCCTAATGTACTCATAAGTTTTTCTCTATACATATGGTAATTAAAGATGACTTTTTTTTTCTTGTTTAATGCAGAATCAAAATGTGCACAAATGTCGACATGGAAGATTTCATTACAATTCATCATGAACTCGGCCACATTCAATATTATATTCAGTACAAAGATTTACCTATTACTTTACGTGAAGGTGCTAATCCAGGTGGGTGTTGTTACTGGTATTATGATTTGCCATAGAAAATGTGTTGGTCCGCACGAGAGCTTTCATACAAAGATTCATCTTTCTTTCATCTCTCTCTCTCTCTCTCCCTGTCTCTCTCTGTCTCTGTATCTCTCTCTCTCTCTCTCTCTCCCTCCACTGTATATGCTGTCTCTGCCTCGTCTCTTGCAATAATATTTAACATTGTAATTTACAAAATTCAATACAGGCTTCCACGAGGCAATTGGGGACGTTATTGCTTTGTCTGTTGCCACTCCAAAACACATGCAGAAAATTGGATTTCTTAATGCTACCACTCCTTCAGATGAATCCACGGTTAATTATTTAATGAAAATGGCTTTAGATAAAGTAAGTTTAATTTTCTCTGAAAGTAAAAGGGTCAGCTCATGTTTAGTCTTGGTTTTGAAATTCACAGTTAAAAAAAAAATTTTTTTTTTATCATTACAAGTGTGCATCATTTATTATATGGTTTTAATATATGCTCCGCAATCTGTACTTACTCATGTATGTGCTACAAATTACAATAGGGTTTTGTGATGGGATGACCTGCATATGTTTTGAATGCGGGGTCTATTAAAGTGTGGAGGGTGTGAAGGCTTATTGTTTTATTATAGTTTATAAATGTAGGGTTTACTATACATACATACATAGGTACACAAGTCAAGTTTTTTTTTCTTTCTATTTTAGGTTGCATTTTTACCTTTTGGTTTCCTCATTGATTCATACCGTTGGAAAATATTTGATGGTTCTATCACCAATGGCAGCTACACATATGAATGGCTCAAGATGAGGTGGGTTAGGTGCATTTCCTTTTTTTTTTGTTTTGTTTTACTCAAGATGCACTTTGCATTTCAGGAGGATGTGTCTAATAGGAGCTGTTTTGTTTTACAAATGCTTCAGGGCAACATTCCAAGGCGTCGTCCCACCGGTTGCCAGGAGTGAGCAAGACTTTGATGCGGGAGCCAAGTATCACGTTCCTGATGACACTCCTTATGTTGCGTACTTTGTCAGCTACATTTTGCAATTCCAACTCCATAAGGTTCTCTGTGAGACTGCTGGAGAATTAAAGAAGAATCCCCTGTACGAGTGTGATATCTATGGGAATGCTGCAGCAGGCCTTAAATTGAAGTAAAAATCCTTATTGTCTAAAAAGCATGAGCAGTATTTGTATATGACAGCGTACAAATGCTATAACATTCGAAAGTTGAAGTATTTAATTACAAGCTCCCCTAGTATTATTTCAGCTAATTCACATTTCGTACCTATAGGTATGTGACATAACTTTTTATATGGGGATATGATTCATGCGAAAATGACAAAAATGTTTTTTTCCCTTGGCAATGTTTCTCGTAGAAAAATACTCCAATCCGGTTCTTCGAAGATGTGGAAGGATCTCCTTAAGGAAATCACAGGAAGCCCAGATTTGGATGCAACAGCGCTATTAGAGTACTTCCAACCGCTGAGAAAGTACTTAGAGGATGAAAGACAAACTCATGACTATCCACTGGGCTGGGATGCTACTGCCTTTGAAGATTTCTATGAAAGTAACCGTCATCTTTAGTACTATTTGTTATTATCCCACAATGTTTTCCCACGAAACTGAATAAGTACAGAGCAATTTGGAGTAATCTAAATCGGGATGAAAAATTACAGTAATTGTAAATTAATTTTGATCATGTTTCCCCATCCCTATAATTAGGATCCATAAATGATGAAGAAATAATACTATATGAGTTACAATGTACTCCTGTAAAAAAATATGATATGTATGGAAGTGGTGCTGATTGTGTTGTGATGTGTGTGAGTGTGTGTGTGTGTGTATGTGTGTGAGTGTAGAAATAAATCCTGTAATAAAGTATTCAGTGGCTAACGAGGGGACAGAAATAAACAAGCGTAAAGCGTAACGATAATATTATGAGTTTGTTCCCGTTGTTGTTGAGATTTCTGGGTGACTCGAGCACATATACATATATATATGGAAATCTGTAGGGATGTGCCGCGGTAAAAATGGTGTAATTTTTTCAGCCAATTTAGAATTCAACAAAACATGACGTGTTCTCAGCACATTTAAATTAACAACTTTATGAATATCTTATTTGTTACATTTTCTCAGCACTTGAGCATGCACTAATATTCAAGAGCGACTTATTTTTTTCCCCAACTTACTTATTAGTTTGTCCACACTAGACTGTAGTAACCCTACGTGCTAACGGAGTAAATAAATAAATGCATACTTAAAAAAAAAAGAGACCCCAAAAAAAATTCGGGTGCTACTCAACTTGTCGTCTCCCATCTAACCATCCCATGTTATTTAACAGTAAAACGGAACAAACCTATTTAAGCGTCCATTGGAAAAATCTTAGTTCTGTAAATGCATTTTAATTGTGCTTTTACTTACTTGAACCAATCCTGTTTATAATAAAACTGCTCCTCTCTCCCCAGTAAAGCTCGTAAATGACTCACATGCTAATGCTTTTACAATGTAAAGTCAGTATAACCACGGGGCAGTTGTGAGATGTAAACCAGGGCAGTACGCCCCTGAGGAGAAAAAAGCCTCATACACAAGAAGTGGCACATCGCCCCAACAAAGTAGTTTTGACGACGTGAACAAGCTTTGGAGTTGCCAAACATCAACTTTCAGTGGACTGGCAAGCCTTCGTAAGTCATATTCTGCAAAATTCAAGTTCATAGAGTTCACACAATTTCAAGTTCTCACAGAAGATACTCAAGAATTGGAAAGTAATCTACTGTTTTGTCAGTGCTCTCGTGTGTGTGTTGCTGAGTACTTTGGATTTTATTTCGAAGGATACCAAAAAATAATATTATTTTTTTTTCTCTCCCTGCCGGACTAAACTTTACGGTAATATCCTTGTCATTCATACTCACATATTTGGTTCTTACAACACTCCACAACTCCTTCCTTCCAATTAACACCGGCATTACAGCAGTGTGTATAGAGCAGAGAGATAACAGATAACCCAGCGAGCAGAATCCCTAGGAACAGGTGTATTTCTGACGGTGTGAGGAACAGGTGAATTACTACTGTACTGTAGAGCAGTGAGACAAAAAAATAAATAATACACACATTATTTCATCAGCACGAACCATTATTTCATTATTTTCTGTCCCGATTTGGAATAAAACTGTTCATTGAAAGCCCTAATAATAACATTAATTCAACTGTTAGTAGTGTGTTAACATATCATTCTCGAACGGTACTCCGCTCGGCAAGGTAAATGGAATTTAAATTTGGAAATTTTTTGGCACTAACAAGGCTAACAAGTTATTGACATTATTTATGATACTCTCTCCTCTCTCACACTCTCATCCAATCTGTTCTTTAAGTACTTGGCATTTAATTATTCAAGTTAAAAATCTCTAATGGTTACTGCCATGGGATGGTTCATTGGGAAAGGCTCACAATTATTTAAACGAAATTATTTCCAAGAAATTTTTATACGCAGTGAGCATTCCACAAAGGTTAAATTTAATACTTTTTTTAGGGGGCTTCTAACACAGTCCTATAGTCGTCTATGTCCCATGAAAAATGTTTTCCTTGCTTTTAATTCACCTTCAAATTTTGCAGTTAGCTTCATACGTAAAGTCTCCCCTCTCAGCTAATCTAATACATAAATGTACAAATGTAAACAAGTAAAGATATTCAGCATTGACATGTATTTCAAATTTAGATTGTACAGATCGAATTATAAGTTCGAGTGTCCTGCTCACGCAAAATATGAAAATGTTCGTAGGTAGGATTACCCAGAGAGAGAGGGTCAATTGTCTTAGCCTATACGCCTAGGATTTATTACTACTCCTATAAAAATAGACTACCCAAGGCAAAATCACACGTTATTTATGCAACCCAAACCTAACCAATTAGTCTTGATTCAATTAAAGGTGTAATTCATTCTTCCGTCGTTGACGTTGGCTTTATCAGTGATCATGGTGTTTACCTTCAATAATTTAGGAACGTTCAAGACAAATGTCATTGGGAAATTTCCCCACAGACATGTAAATGTCATTCATGGAGGTCCTAAACATGGACACGGGGCAAATCCTTCAGAACTTGACTTGCAGAAAATACAACCGTCCAAATCCGCCGAATCCTCCTCCATTTCAACTCCTACCTTCCTACAATCAGCCGGATCCAGCCAAAACACGTCTCTTCCTTCTTCTAGAGGATCTCACAAAGTAAGTTATTACTTCAGCATCCCTCACTAGACAATTTCCCATGGAATGAAATAATCTACTTATAAAATTCGGATTGGATTCTTATATATAATTATTATATGTAACTAAATATAGATATACTAACGTATGGATTGCTACAGTATTCCTTATTCCTTCTAGTCACGTGTTGTGAGGATATTTGACTCCAGATACCCCAGTGGATCCAGTATTCCTATAGAGAGATTTTACCCTGAGCCAATTATACGTTACTTACCAGGAGAAGTCGACAAGAGTGGAAAGTCAAGTGAAATATCTCCATCAAAATTAGCATTATACCCTCATACAAAAGTTCAGCCAAACATGATGGGTTTAAGTTACGAGGACGAGTCAGTACTCGACTCTCAAGATGATGATAAAATTTTATCGATACCCAAACTGGTGCGAGAAGAAGGGAGCATCACAGACTTGACAAGAATGGACATAGCACCTCATAAGACACTGTGGCAGCGCTTAAAGAATGTTTTGAGTTTCAAAAAGGAAGGCGTTGGGAAACACTTGACTTCAAAAACGGACTTCTTACCCTTGGCGCTACCAGATTCGTCACTGAAATCCCCAAATAATTGCTGCTGGCCTGAAAAAAGACTCGCCATCACGGACATCAATGATAATACAGTTGGGGATGATGCTCAAAATTCCATCTCTAATATCCTCCTATCGTTCGCCAAAGCTGAGGCAAGTGTGGCTGCCAATAAAAGTGTACTGAGCTCAAGACCCACGAGTGCACTGGATGAGACCTCACAGGATAAATCAACACGCTCCAAGTTATTTTTTGTAGTTTACGGTGTTCGTTACGATGAAAGCAGTGAAACTACGTTAAACTCCTTAGGAATCAAAGATGCGGACTCCACCAGTCGAATCTTGGAACTTCAGCCGGATGAAAGCCCGACATACAATGAAATTTTATCCAATGAGACTAGTGTGGAGGATCATAAGCAGGACAGTAATTCAGGAATGAATTCTGCAATAGCCTGTGCAAAGCAAACGTCTAATAAACGGGTTCCTCGAAGGGACATCCTAGAGCCGAAACTAGCCCTCACTCGGAGAGACTCCGACTCGGCTCTGGGAACTGAATCCGAGAGTTTGGAAGGGAGTGGAAGTAGTGATGAACAGTCAACCAGTAGCAAAGGGTCCGGGATTCAGTTCGAGGAAACCGAGGATGAAGGACATTATGATATGATTCGGGTAAGGGAAATTCTCTGTAATTATTCCCATCCTTTACCCAAGTGTATGAGGAGCATGAATGAGCCGGTTACTGAAAAAGATGAAGCTCAGCTGAGCATGACATTTAACAATAACAGGATTTCGTAGTTTTTTCATCCTCATATATATATATATATATATATATATATATATATATATATATATATATATATATGCGCTTACTGACGCTCACAATGTTACTACAAATCCACACATACACACACTTGCACACAATCAGGGGAAAAAATTTGTATTCGTGCTTACATTTTTATTCTTCTTATTCATACACTTCGCTTTCCCAGCTTGAGCCCCAGTAAAGAGAAACTTGGATGTAAACAGTGTGTATGTAGATGTAGAGCAGTGGCTAAAATTGTAAAGTATAAGGGCATAGAGCGGAGAGTCGGAGAGCGTATGCTAAGTAGTATATGTATACATGTTTTCAAATCAACTAATTCCTCCTTTATACCAAAACCTTTATTGCTGACCAACTGGTTTGTAATTACTGTCTTTGTTGCAAAAAAAATGCAACTCTGAACTTGCAATTAGAGAATGGAGAACAAAAGAAAAGCTTATTTGCTTCTTTTTACTCCGTAAGTCCATTGATCTAGCCAAACTGCACAGGAATTATAATTATTTTATGAAAGCGGACGAATTTTTCTCCCATTTTTCTTCATGTACTTACTACTTCCCCCCTTCATAGAGCTACATAATTACTTACCCTTCCTATATTAACTAGGTTGACTTCCACTTGGTACGAGAAATCTCATGTGTGTGTTTGGAGTGGGTTGTACTAGTTTCATTCATGTTTTCAAGTTTTCACTCCTGTGTAGTTCCGACGACTACACAGAACTGTAATTTTCAATTTGAATTTTAGTAATTGATCGAAATCGGTGGTGGCATTTCTATTTTCACATTTAATTTGTACAATTTAATTACACGTGATAATTGACAGAGTACCAACTTGCACCGTTTAACCAACCATAAACACTCTTCCTTCATGCCAGGGAAATCATCAGAAATGTAGTAATAAAAAGTTGATTGCCCCAGCCGATTCATATAGATGATCAGTGGCAGTGGTTACTTTTTTGTTGTTGTTGTCTCAGCATGCCCCATAAGAAACATATCAAAGTGATTGGGATGCTTAGCGAGAAAGTTGAGGAGTACCAAATTGAAACAAGCATGTTTTTATTATTTTCTACACAACTAAGCATTTTTTTCCCTCACGCAAACACACAAGTATTTGTGAATGGCAGCTGGCAGTTCTCACCTGTAACAAAGTTCGTATTTGATGCACAACCTCATACACACACACACACACACGATTGTGTGCATAGCATTAAGGATATTGAACATTGTGGAATTGTGAGTGGGTATAGTCCATGTGCATGTACATTTGCAGACAGGGGAGAAGGATACATTGAGTGAGTCATTCTTGAATGAAATGTTTCCGTTATGATGATCCAATCCTTGAATTATTTTTTAGGATGATAAGTACGAGGAGTCATCAGCCTCAGGAGCATCCACAGCATCCGCATCCCCTGTAGCTCCCCCGAAGAAATCCGTCTCCTGGAAGAAGAAATTAGCAACTCCGTTAAAGCCCAGCTCAGCCAAATCCAAATGGGACATTAGGAACAGGATCAATGCAGTTAGCACGCACTTGGTGGATGGGAAGTTGATGAAATCCATCAATAATTTCTGTCGATCAGATAATTCCAAGCACCCATCCATGAAGAAATCGGACCGGAAGATTAATTTTGCCACTAGACCCAAACCATCAGGGAAACTAGTCCGTCGTTCCACTCAGTACGTGAGCAATAAAACAATCAATGGGATTTTGAAGGAGGAATATTTAACACCCAAATCCTCTGACATGAGTATGGTGTCATTTGTGGAACCCTCGAAGCACTCCCTCCTTCCTCTACGGGATAGTCGAGGAGGAGTACCGCTCAAGTACGTGAGTCATACGGAGGCATTCAATCGAAGGGCTGAAGGAGTGATAATCGATGCTTATCGGGAAACTGTGAAATTTGCTGAGAATAATCAGCACATGTATAACTCCAAGTATTACGACAATGAGCTTGACTCCGACTATTACACCAACCACGACGGTATGAGTTTGGTAGATGAATTCGGAAATCCTCATCGTCACTACATGGGGAACTACTACTATGCAAGAGCCAAAGCTCCAGAGAAAGTTGCCAAACAGAGAGTCATAATTACTGATAGTGGACAGGAATGCTTCATAGTGAGTCCGAAGAAGGAGCAGCATTTTGGTTCCGTTCGAAATACTGCCTCATTCCCGGATAATTTCAAACCTAATAAACGAGACTTTGTCAGAGAAAATGCAATCCGAGCTGGGAGACTCCCCCCGAGCCCTTCCGTCCCCGCGCCAAAATATGTCGATGACCGTTTCGGAACGAAGCACTACCGGATCTCATCCGGCTGCTACCCTAACTATGTTTTCAAGAAGAACTACGGTCAGACACCCCGCTACATCAAACAGATCAAGCAAGAGTTGCAAAATAACAAAATTGCTATTTCTACTTCCAAGGGACCTATATATTTTAGTTTGTACTGAATGTTGCCTTTTTATTTTTATTATATATATGTATCCCCATATGTATATATATATATTGTTTTCTTCATATTTTTTAATAAAGCAATTCTTAGAAATAAACCTTTCTACCATGTAATAATAATATCCCCTCGAGTGTGTCGCAGTAGCAGCGGTGTGTTTTTAACTGGATTTATTTCAACCATTTTCATCAATCATCATACATACAGTATGAGAGTCCAAACCTTGTGGTTATACAACTTAATTACCATTTATCAATTTACCCACTATAAATTTCCAGCCATTCCTGACAATCAAATTTTCGTACATAATTACCAACACCATTACCCTTAGCCTTCATTTTGGACATTAAGCAAACTCGGGCAGAGAATAATGATCCTCGAATATGTACATGTACTTATCTACTACTACGGACTATACACACGCTAACGCTACCACATGATTTATTTTGACCATAGACATAAGTAGCAGGATTGAATTGATGGAGTAATCTCAAATCCAACCATTTAACCAATTGCACATAAATATATGTACTCGAACGACCGCAGTACCGTTCCCAAAGAGAATTTTGACAGGGCTTCGTGGCAATAATAACAAACAGTGGGGATTGTGCCACAATCAGGGGTATTATTATTATCAACAACATTATGTCGTAAGGGTCTTATTATTCTTATTAACAGTTTCAAGACTACCAACCATTGTATTTCCCTTTTGCTCAACTCACTTGCAGAACGAGTGAATAAGGAAGTTACAGGAATAGTAACAAAAAAATAAAGCTACGGGAAATACAAATAAAAGGGAACTCGTATACATATCATTATGCATTTCCGAGGGTTTCCCTACCAATTTCAAGCCATGGAATATGATTTTAAATTGTACGGAGGAAGTTGGAACTCACACTGATGGCTGTTATACACTCGAGAGGGATTTACAGGTGCATATAGTAAATCCTGTCAAGTGTACTATGGTCAGTTCTTCTTCAAAACAATAATCAATCTAAACATAAGAAGAAAAATTGTTCCATCACGTGCGAACCACAAATCGTGTCATTATCGCGTTATAATTACGGACTTGCATGGCTGCACGACACGATGTACATCACATAACAGTTTGCCAAGAGTGGAGCCAGTGAGTGTAATAAAAGGCAAAGGAAACATTAGCTCTTGAAAGTGTAATTGTAATTTTCTTGGATATAAGACAGAAAGTATAATTTATTGCATGCTTCGCTGGCACAGTGCTTCACTTTAGTACAGTTGGAGCAGCGCTTTGGGTTTTACACGATCATACCCATGTGTATGTATGTACGTGGGATGGCTAGATATGCAGTTATATGGCCTTGGATTTTCATGCCGAACATCGTCAAGATCAAAAGGAACAGGTGTAATAACTTAATCCCTTCTGGAAAGTTTCGGTGTGTAGCATTGAGCATCATCTTACATTATTATTACTTTGATGTATGACAAAGTCACCTTCTAACTAACGGCGATATTTATATTATGATAGGAGCAGGAGAGAAAAAAAAACATACAAACACTGAACACTGATTGTTACCATATACTCAAAATGATTACAGTGGGGGGATTGTCAACTGAAATGAAAAACATTGTGAGCAAGCCCACTCCATTAGTTGGTATATATGGTTCTCATACACCTTTATTTAAGTTTATAAGTTTTTTATATAAATAGAGCCACGGGAAAATTCACGAAAAGTCAATAAATTCCACGGAGAATGATTGTAAATTGCAATAATTAAATATGAGCTGAGAGAGGTTAAATAGCTTTTAAGAGAACAGTGAGTCACATACACTAATAATTTTTGTTTGAGCTTACGCAAAAATTTCATGGGCTGTAATTATGGATCTTGCAATAGGTCTTTACAGAGAGTCCCAAGCATGACATAAAGTCTACTCACCGTCTCTCCTGTCTCACATGCGATGAAAAACCTCTCTTACATAATTAGCATGTTCGAGTAAATGATTTGAGGTTAGACAATGTGAGGCTGTTTGTAAAACATAATAATTAAATAGACGCATGCTTTACCAGTATCAGAGTATCAGAGTCTCATTTCCATAATGTGAGCCTGTGAGTATATCTATTTGAACGTGCGATACTGTAATATGATAAATATTAAAAGACACAAAGCTAGGGAATGAAAACAATGTCCTCGTAAATTATCACTGACTTTTAAATTTGCTCATGTCTTCAATACTAATTTGTGGATCTTCACGACAGATACGTACAATTGCGTATTTAAATATCACTGTTGTAAGACCCTATAAACACTTGATTCCCATTGTTTACTCCGCATATGAAAGGATGAGCAGACGCGTTATCAACTCTTCCACTCTCAAAAGGCACCAATTGATATTTTTTTTTTATGCCCGTGTGTGCTGATGATGCACACAAATACAATTTGAAATATGGATTCAAGCTTCGTGCATGTTTGTATGTACCTAATTGTATGTGAGGACAAATAAAAACGCACTTAATGAATGCAAAGTTATTGACACTTATTGATTAAACATTCACAAAATGAACTTATTCAAAGGTTTGACGCCCTCAATTGAGTGTGGTGGTAATTGGGAGCATATCCTACTTGAAGGAAGTATTGAGTTCAAAATAAATATATTTTCACCTGCACATGTATATGTAGATTAATAGTACGATAATCTGAAGAGGAAGCTCACTTCTCCCCTTCAACTTGGGATCATACATCTTTAGACTAGTTTCCGTGAGGCAGTATCGGTTGAACTCAATTGTTAATGTCCGGACCAGATTAATAAAATGACTGATAGACAATCAGCATTTCTTCGGAGAGTGCAACCTTTTACAAATATGTATTGGAGGACCGCAATTACAAACATATCTACCCGCCTCGAATTACTACATCATACAAGCAAATATATAAGTGAATAGTGCCCAGTAATTCCTATTTTGATAATCAAAGAACTAATGAATCACTCCTTTGTAGTAATGTAACAATCACATCACAAATGTATCAATGGAAAAACAAATATTATTCTTTTTTTCTTGACTGATTACTGGACAGGGCTAAGGCCAGCCGGTGACATTTACACCTCTGCACATTTTTATCTCAAGGTGGACAAATCCCATCAATAGTACAACAATAATTTACATTTTCCATCCTCTTTTAACTACATTCATGGGAAATTCTCAGGTGTTAGCAGGAAAGGATAGACATGATGTGCTGAATCATCGTAATAAATATAGATTTATATTTAGATACTGCTATACATAGAGAGTCAGGAGCACAACGAGAACATATTTCATGGTCAAATGGGATCACTGGACTGTGCATACATACTGCTAATTAAAATGCTATTGCAGATTATACTGACGACTTTTAACGAAACATGCGATTTCTAATGGTTTTCCGGTAATCATTCGGCATGCATAATATTCGTGTAATTACTACATGTATGTATGTATTACCAAGAGGTAGTGTCGTCTGAGTGAAAATTGTTAACAGGGAACCAATTATAAAAACATCCAATGCTCCCAGCAGTGTCAGTTTGACAAATCCACTCCTGCGGGAAGGAGTGACTGTGAAAGTGTAATAAAAAAATAGTGCTATTTGGAAATAACAAGTAGCTTATTAGTACATTCACTAAATTAAGCTAGAAGTTAGGACAGGGGGAATATAGCTATTAGAGAGAAAAAAAAACAGAATAAATTTAAAAAGTGAATACAAGCAGACTATAAGGGGCCGATCCAGTATGGAAAAATCCTTTGTACATCTCTTGCTGCTGATGCTCCTGGCATCCTCCCTCACGTGGGGGATACCTCTAAACCCTGAATCCGAAAGCCAGGCGAAAGACTACTTGGAACAGTTAGAGCCAGAATACTCATTGAAGTGCAATGAGCAAATGGAAAAGAGATGGGCTTACATTACGAACGTGACAGCGGAGAATGAGCAAGCATCTGTGAGTAAAATATCATCTTTTGAATGGTCTTCATTCATCCGTATACACAGAGTCTCACAGTTCTTACCTAAATGTTGTAATAATGTTAAACATAACAGTAAAGAAACGTGTTTTGAATCTGTTTCTGGTCGACTGACTCTACTTATGCGCTCTCTTGACAGGTTGAGGCAGCCAACGCATTCCTGGCGTACCAAGGAACAGTACAGTCCACAATCAAGGAGAAGTTCCCAGATTGGAATTCCTTCTTAGATCCAACTATTAAAAGAGAATTTAAGTTTTTGGCTATGAAAGGGCCTGGTGACATGAAACCAGAAGAGGTTCAAGAGGTATTTAACAGATTCTGACATGATAGTAGGCACTTCAACTAAAAATGGTTTCTGATGTGCCGTCCAAACAATGGTCATACAACATAGTTTTTTTGTGTGTGTGTGTGTGTGCTTATTGCTTATAATGTGTAATTCATGCTGCACTTCAGATGAACAAGTTGGTCACCCAAATGGAAACGGCTTACTCAGCAGCCCAGGTTTGTGAGTATGGTAGTTCACCGCCTGACTGTAAACTTCTTAGCTTGGACCCAGGTATATATAATATAACACCTGTCCACATATTTCTACACTCATCGAACAAGAAACAGGAAGACAACAGTGAGGAAGCTGTTGTGCCTGCTGTTGCTGTCATGACATATCTATACTTATATGTATGTATGAATTCTTAACTCAAATTAAAATTTCTGTAGACATAATTGAGAAACTTCGCTCCGTAAAGGACTTCAACGAACTGGCCTACTACTGGAATGCCTGGCATGACAAAGTATCAGAGCTTGTATCCACAAAAGACTACAGCAGATTCATTCAATTGCAAAACACCTTCGCAAAAGCAAACAGTTAGAGCTTATAAGCCTTCTTAATACATTATGCAACGATTTTCTTACGGTGCTCAGGAAGAAGTAGTACAGTGATGGTAAAACTTTACAGATTACTCTGACATGGGAGAGTTCTGGGCAGCCTCGTACGACAACGGTAAGGCCGACTTCTCTGCTCATACCTTCCAAAAGGAGATGCTCGGACTTTGGGGGCAGCTAAAACCCTACTACAATAAATTACATGCCTATGTCCGCATGAAGCTGAGGAAGACCTCTAGTTATGCCGACAAAATCAAGAAATATGGGTATCTTCCCGCAAATATAATGGGTAATATGTGGGCCCAGGAGTGGACTTCTCTGGAGGGCTCCACTAAGCCCTATCCAAATGCACCATCTTTAGATGCGACAGGGGCCATGATCAAAGAGGGCTACACTGTTGATAAGATGTTCCAAGTAGCAGATGAATTTTTCTCCGGAATGGGACTCCTACCAATGACGGACACTTTCAAGGAAAAGAGCCTCAAAGTTAAGCCCACTGACAGAAGCGTCGTTTGTCATGCTTCCGCTGAGGATATGTGCAAAGGGAAAGGCAGCACTGACTTCAGGTTTAAGATTTTATCATTATGCTGTACTCATATTACATAATGCAACAACATTACGTATACAGGATCACATTAATTTGAAGTTAAATAATGATGTGGCCACTTTTTTAATCTATTTTGGTTGGTTTATACACTCACAGAATTAAAATGTGCACATCAGTGAATCAAGACGATTTGGTTATTGTTCATCATGAGGTAACAGTTTCACTATCATTATGAAGTTAATGCAATTTAATATCTTTGTTATCATAGTGTACAATCATAATTATCATTATTATTACTTCATATTTTTCTTTTGGCGTTTAGATGGGCCACATTGAATACTTCATGCAGTACACAGACCAGCCTATTATATTCCGTGATGGAGCCAATCCTGGCTTTCATGAAGCCATAGGAGACTGTATGGCTCTCTCTGTAACTACCCCTAAACATTTGCAATGTACACTTAAACTCGACTTGGGCTACTCCAGCCTGTGTGACCAAACGGCGAGTACTAAAGCTGACGTGACGGAGGCGGATATAAATTTTTTGTACTACATGGCATTACAGAAAGTTAGTGCCCAGAAAATGCTCCCTTTAAATTTTTTGCAGTATCATTTTACAATTTTATTCAAGGAAATTAAATTACAAGGATGGAATCAAATAATAAATATTAAATCTCTCAAAAAATAGTTCCCCCTCTTCCCATTCGCCATTTCCATGGACAGCTGGAGATGGGGGGTATTTGATGGCTCCATTCCAGAGGCTGAGTACAATAAGAAATGGTGGGAGATTCGTCAAGATAACCAAGGGATTGTACCACCCTTGGAACGCAACCTTGCCTCATCAGGACTGGATGCTGCAGCAAAGTATCACATTTCAGCGAATGTCGAATACATTCGATATTTTATTAGCTACGTCCTCCAATTCCAGTTTTATGAATCATTATGTATCAAGGCCGGGGAGTTCAATCCCGATGATCCAAACAGCAAGCCTCTGTATCAATGCGACTTTGCTGGGAATACCGCTGCAGGAGATGCATTTGGGTAAGGGATTTGGGTTTGCTGTAGTTTTTTTTTCTATCTTAATTTTGGACGTAAATACCAATTAGCACTGAGCAATACCAAAAACTGCTAAGCTATAAAGTCTTGTTAAAATTTTGCCTACCTTTTCTTTTTTTTTTGATAATATTATAGCAATATGCTGAAACTGGGCTTCAGTAAACCTTGGCCAGAAGCATTGCAAATCCTAACGGGCAAAGAGAACATTGACATTTCATCCATCCTGAAATATTTCAAACCCTTGTTTGACTTAATAGACAGGGAACTACAAGATAATGGAGAAGTTGTAGGTTTCGGACGTAAGAACGGCTAATTTTAAATGTTCAACTTGATTGTTTATGTTCACTTGTGTGTATTCATGTTCATATGTGATTTGTACACCTCGTTATGTTATTGTCTTTTGTTCAGTCATGCTTGAGTCGTAAATGGCAATAATAAAAATTCTAAATGCATGTCGTATCTGTCTGTGGAGTTGTTCCCAAATTTGTGACTCATTTGTTTCCTTATTTGCTAAATGCATTGGTCACAATATGAGCTGAACCCTGACCCACGCATAATATTAGGATTCGTTGTCTCATCCGTTCAACCTAACTGTGCTTATAAATATTCCACGTAAGAGCATCATAGCTCATAAAGCAACGTTCTTTTAATGTGTAATATGCTCCTTAACGCAAATCCTACTGTGGATGTCAGTACATGGTAAATACATATAATTACCTGTTATCTTAACCTAACTGGACTTTCTAATTCAGTGAACATGATACAAACTCAAGCAAGAGAGTCTCACCGATTTCCCCCCCTGAATAACTAATGTAGTCATGTCGTACTGTCTAAGCTCAGCAGAGCATCTTTCACAATTAAAAGATCACTCATGAAACTTTTGTAGGCGAATTTGAGGAGAGCGTGGCCAAAGATTATGTCTCTGGGTTTTATGAAAAGGTAAGACAATAATTATAAGTAGGAACAAAGCCTGACATAATAATTAATTACGTACGCCTCAGTGGGAAATCTGATTTAATAACATTATGTCTGGGCTCATTTTGACCTGAAAAAGGAAGCATCCCGATACTGTAACCTTGTCTCAGTGGCGGAGTTCAATTATGAAACCAATCTATTAAGTGATGAAGCAGAGCAAGCAGCACAGGACGCCAGCCGAGAGTATGCAGAATTTGAAATGAGGGAATTCACTGCGAATATTAGTCAATTTGATTACAAACAATTTATAGATGAGGATCTCAAAAGGCAACTCTCGTTCATGAATGCAATCGGGACTTCCAAACTTCCTCCTGAAGATTTGTTACGGGTAATTCAGACCATCTTTTTAATTTAAAGGGGCATTCAAATGGGTCCTCAAGTCTCTTCAAAATAAATAATCTTCTAATCTTTAATTTTTAAATATTCTCATGGCAGTACAACAAAGTTTTATCTGACATGTCGAAAGCTTATGGGACCGCCAAAGTTTGCCCTTACAACAAGCAAAATTGTGACAAAACTACGGAAGGTCTTGCTCTAGATCCAGGTCCGTCAGGAGCTTTACTATTACTATTAGTTTTTTTTATGACAGGTTGACAGTAAATAACAAAAGGAATGATTTTTTTAGACCTCACTGAAATTATGAGTAAAATGGGAAGCTACAATGAGATGGCGTACTACTGGCAAGCATGGCGGGAGGAAAGTGGGAAGAAGATCCGAAGCCTCTACACCGAATATGTATCTTTAAGCAATAAAGCCGCTGTGTTGAATGGTATGAGAGTCTTCTCTGGACAATGAAATCCTTCATAATTACGGATAACTTACCAAAATATTTCTAAACCAAATTGCTAAATTGCCTTACAGACTACGCTAACATGGGAGACTTCTGGCTCTTGCGTTATGAGTCCGACACCTTCAGAGAGGACATGGAAAATGTATGGAAGGAAGTCCGTGACGAATTGTATCTGCCACTTTACAATTACGTCCGATACAAACTGTCTAAAAGATATCCACAGATTAACCCTACTGAGGCAATGCCAGCCCATATTTTTGGTAATCATTTACGGACATAACTACCTTTTGGTTGAGGTTGAATGATGACTAATTGCACTAATTATAAGAGCAATATATGTAATGAGTTATAATAATTCCTGTAGGAAATATGTGGGCTCAGACTTGGACTAACATCTTACCGTATGTACTACCCTATCCGAATGCGTCGTCCTTTGACGTAACGGAGCAACTGAAGCGAATGGTATGGTTTAATAATAGATAATTACAGCTTCTCTGGCGTTTGTATTCCTGATTTGTGGCTAATGAAAAATATTTTTAATACAGGGTGATGACCCAAGTTGGGTTGATGAGCGAGCAAAGCGAAAAATGATATTTGATTTTGCCAATTCATTCTTCAAAAAGTTAGGGCTGGCTGATATGCAGGTGGCTTACGGGGAAAAAGCCATGATTCTTAAGCCTGATGGTAAAGAAGTAATTTGTCATGCTTCAGCATGGGATATGTGCGATAAAAATGACTTCAGGTAAGAACGTGTGGTATCTCATAATGAATCAGTTATCTCGCCCCTATACTACTGTACCCCCCGTCCTAAATGTACACTCACATGCGTTTAACTTGTCCATGATGATAATCATATTATGGTGTGGAGATTATAAGCCGGTACTTGCCAGTAAGTATAGAGTTATAGTGCCGTAATTAGCAACACCGACGAGGTTACTTGATTTCTGGTTTTTCCTAAACAGGATTAAAATGTGCACTGAACTGACCCATGAAGATTTTATTACGGCTCATCACGAAGTAAGACATGTGGTTCCGTTGTAGTCAAACATATTGCCAATCTATTGCATTAATGGTCCCATAAAAGATTAAATTGAAGACTCTCTGATCTGATGCCTGTTTCTAAGATCATTTTTCTGGTTCGAACCATTATTACAGCTTGGGCACATCCAGTACTACATGCAATATAAGGAATTACCCATAACGTACAGAAGTGGAGCTAACCCAGGCTTCCATGAGGCTATAGGTACGTACATGTGTGCAAATAATCATAGACCACTGACAGTCCCAATGAGTGAGGTTGCCCTTACTGAAAAACAAGTTATATTAAATCAGTTTGAGTATTTCTGGGAATGTTACATTGTAAATGTACTCACGCCTTTAATGTAACAATGTGTTTACAGCGGCATGTTTGCAAATCTGTTTTTGTAGGGGATGTTGTCGCGTTATCAGTCTCTACTCCGAGTCATCTGGACAAACTTGGTTTATTGACTGAAAAAGTGACGGATGAGTCGATGCTGAATTACCTTATGCAAATGGCACTAGAGAAGGTGTGTGTATTTGTCAAATGTGTCTTCATCATGTGTATTACAATACTTGACCTTAGCAGCCTTTTTGTATGGTACATACATACATATGTAGCATGTACCTGTACCTACTTACTTACACTTTTTATATTGTTGTGTCCTCTCTCCACAGATTGCCTTTTTACCATTCGGATATTTAATAGACTTATACCGCTGGCAGGTATTCAGTGGAGATATTCCTCAACAAAATTTGACATACAATTGGATCAAAATGAGGTGGATATTTCAATGGCTTTATTTACTTTAAACCGGTAGTCTTTATCTCTTATTTGTTTTTTTTTTTAAATTCACACATTCTTAAAGGGCAGAGTACCAAGGCATAACTCCACCGTTTAGACGCAATGAGGAAGACTTTGATGCCGGGGCTAAATATCACATACCTGCGGACACTCCTTACATTCGATATTTTGTCAGCTTCATTTTGCAGTTCCAAATTCATCAAGAACTATGCAAAAAGGCGGGGCATCCTTCGACCAAGCCTCTTCATGAGTGTGATATTAATGCGAATGCTGCTGCAGGGGAACTCTTTGGGTATTTTAATTTTTGCTTGAATTATTGTTTTATGATATTTATTAAATTCTACCAATGCACAAAGATGGATATAGACTTCTGGGATTATATTGAGACATTGCATTGGAACTTTGACAATCCCCTAGAAACATCTTGAAAGCCGGAGCGTCCCACAGTTGGCAAGAGATATTGAAAAATGTAACTGGAGAAGAAAAACTGAATCCAGCAGCCATTATTTCTTATTTCAAACCTTTGGTCACGTTCCTAAAAGAACAAGAAGCTGAGGAGAAGTATGCTGTGGGCTGGGATGCGTCAAATATTGATTACTTTTTTGGTGAAGGAGATTTCGTAACTCCTCCTGAACCTAGTACCACCACTACGACGACAACCACAACCACAACTACTACAATAATTACAGATAGTACCAGTCCAAGCAGCCAGACTGATCCTGACGAACCAACATCATCCTCCAGTCCCGTATCGGGAGAAACACCGACGTCGGAACCAGATAATCCAACTTCTCCGGCGTCTTCCACTGAAGCAGCTCCTGGCAGTTCTTCACGTACAACTGAGATTGCAGTTGGAGTTACTTTAGCTGTTGCTGTAGTTGCTGCAATTATTGGATATTTTGCTTGGAAAAAGTTCAAAAAATAAACATCAGTTCATGGTTAATTTGGAGCTTTTCTAAGCGTAGTCGTGATTACTTTGAATCATTGTGATTTTTTTTACCTTTGAAGATAAATCTTATGTTACTGTTGCTTTATAGGCTACAGCCCAAGTCTCCGTTTTGTAATTCGAAATGTTCCGCGCAATAAAATAATAATGAGATCGCACTGGCTGACAACATTTTTTATGCTACATTTTTGTGTAGCCATAATTATTATTTATTTTCCTATACTTTCCCAATCTAATAGGTAACCTGGATGAAAATTTTCCCTGATAACCCAAGTCAGTATGGGTTTGGAGCATGCCCCCCCCATTACAACACTGTAATAAAGTGTAAGAGTCTGGACGACAAAACATTTTGGCCATAATTTTTAAGCTGTCATACTATGAAAAAGGATTATTGGCTTTAAATTCATGGAAAGTTTCAGAGTAAAACCCCACTGTACTTGTTACAGCTATGTTATACAGTTGGAAGATATGTAGGTGTGCAAACTCATCACGATCCTTTTTTAAAAATAGAATGAAAACCAGGGAGAAACCCTTGGGGATATAATATGTATATTGTATCTTTCTTGACATGATTTAGTCTGTCTGGTATGATTAAAAATACTACGATTCAAAATCCAGAAAACTACTATTACCATTGGAGTGAACTTTAGTTTGAAAAAGAGCATTCCGTGAATTTATGCAAAAGCATTAGTTTGACAAAATAGCAATTTCATTTGGATTTTCTATTACTTACAATTTATAAGTCTTGTTAACACTCAATAAACTTCTTATATTTGTATGCATGTATTATTTGAATGATGCTAACTTCAAATGGATGAAATCAAGCCCGAAGAGGAAATGTTTATATTAAATGAGAGTGATGTAATTGATTTTGGAGAAAAGTTGACGTTTTATTTAAATTAACTTTAATTGAGAAGAAAGATTTTAGGCACTTAAATGATACTGATACTGCACTCAAAATAAAGGAAGGCAAAAATTGGGTTTGGAATAAAGTTGAAGAGTTGTACTCTCAGAGGTGTCCAAATTACGCTTGCTGTCACTGTCTGAAACACCTGTAATTGAACCCGAGAACAAGTCAATTTAGAATTGGGGAACTTTGAGATAAGCCTGTGACAATGTCAAACAATCAAACTGAATTTTTGACGAGAGGTTGTATGAGATGTGCTCACCCTCACTGTTGGCGTTGATCTCATCCTTTTTTAGACCCAGAGAATAAACCTGGAACATGGTTCAGTAGAGAATTGCTACTTCATCAGAAATCGAGTTTGTTGGTTCATGAGAGGTCAGTCAGTCAATTCACAAAATTTGAATTGGTTAATTATAATTAGCATTAAGGAAGACAGTAGGTCCACTGGACAGGCTTGAAACTACACCATTAGAAATAACGTAGGATTCAGGATGGTAGAATCAGGAATTAGGTATGAATAGGGAAATTGAGGATTCGAGTGAAGTGAAAAACTTTAACAAAGTACCCATTATTTTGACTATCGTTACAAAGTATGAATACTTAATGGTTGTCAGAGAAGAGTTTAAAAATAAGTTCTGGTCTATGTGAAGTCTCGCTACCGCAAAAAAGCACTGACTGTACACAATGTCAAATACAATGATATACATATCTAGTCAAAGTAAGCTTAAACTTAACATTTCACCCCGGCTTGAAATATCTATTTCAAAAGACAGGTAACATGGCAAAGAAAAGGAAACAGTTTAATATCGTTAAAATAATAAGTTTAGTCCTTATTTGAAATTGGAAGAGAACATAATTTGGTAATTGGCCTCTTCATCTCTCCGTTCTTGGTCTTGACTGTGACAACTCTGACCATCCCATCCGTGCCCGCATGTACTTGAATTATACGTCCAAGAAGCCATTGTTGTGGTGGGAGACGTTCATCTTTGATCAGCACTAGATTCCCTACTTCCATATTAGGTTGATAGGATGCCCACTTCGGACGTTGCTGGAGCCGTGACAGGTACTCTGTACTCCAGCGATTCCAAAATTGCTGGGACATATGCTGAATCAGTTGCCACCTAGACAGTGTATTTTCTTTCAAATGTGAATAACATGGTTCTGGAACTGCAACAAGAGAATCATGGATTAAGAAATGACCCGGAGTTAACACATCATAGCTATCAATGTCACTAGACGATGCACACAGAGGCCTCGAATTCAAGCAAGCTTCTATCTTGCAGAGGAGAGTGCTCAGCTCTTCAAAATTGAGTGACCTTTCTCCCACAACTCTGCGAAGATGGAATTTTGTAGATTTTATCCCGGCCTCCCAAAGTCCTCCCATATGTGGAGCGGAGGGGGGATCGAATTTCCACTGAATTTCTTGTAGACTCAAGGATTTGGCTATTTGGTTATTGAAGTCGCTGGATTGAGTGAGCTTAATGAATTCTTTCAATTCACGAGATGCTCCCACAAAGTTTGACCCACAATCGCTAAAGATTTCGGATGGCAGTCCTCTGCGACTGAAAAAACGGTGAAGGGCTGCAAGGAAACTTGAAGCACTCATATCACTCACTGCTTCTAAATGTATAGCACGAGTTGAGAAACATACAAACAATGCTATATAGCATTTAAAAAGTTTATTACTTCTGCCCTTCATGGGTCGTAGCATTAGAGGGCCCGCATAGTCTACACCAGAATGAAGGAAAGCTCTTGATGGTGTCACTCGAGAGGCTGGAAGGTTACCCATCAATTGTTTGGCAGTTTCTGCCCGTTGTCGAGTACATACCACACACTTTCGTACGTAGTACTTGACATTGTTCTTGGCGCGTAACACCCAATATCTATTTTGAAGTAGATGAAGCAAAAGACTTGGTCCGGCATGAAGGTAAGTTTCATGCAAATGTCTGATTAGCAGCTTTGTTAGTCGGTGATGTCCCGGTAAAATCAAAGGATGTTTTCGTTCTTCTGGGAGGTTACTGGAATTCTGCAATCTTCCTCCAACACGAATGCATCCGTGTTGATCAATGAATGGATGCAGGGTTATAAGCTTCGATTTCTTCGGTAGAGGCATACCTAACTGAAGAGCTTGGTACTCATCGTGGAATTCCCTGCGTTGAACTAATCTTACAAGCCTGTTCATGGCAAATCGGAGTTCACAAACACTTAATACAGTTTTTATTAAGGTCTTAGTTTTCAAATACTTACAGAAGCGAACCCACCAACATACCATTCGTTGTAATTTGTTCAGTTGTGAGTACCTGCCGAAAAAATCTTCAGTCATATGGCAATGATGAACTTCAATCTTAACTTTCTTCAGTTCCTGCAGGGCCTCTTCGCTGGGTTTTAAAAATTGATGTGTTGTGAACTTATTTTGTTGTAAAAAGGACGGCCCGTTCCACCATAGCTTGTGAGACTGGAGGTCCTCCGGAGGTACGCCTCGACTTGCACAGTCTGCTGGATTCTCGACCCCTTTGACATGATGCCAAATTGGTTGAGGAGTGCAGCTCTGAATTTCGCTGACTCGGTTTCCGACAAAGGTCTTCCACTGGTGTGATGGGGCACGAATCCAATCTAATGTAATAGTGGAATCACACCAGGCGTGGACCTCATCAAACTTTAAATCAAAAACTTTGCATACCGCTGTAATCAATTTTGCTAACAATAATGCCCCACATAACTCCAGTCTTGGCAAAGAAATAACTTTCAGTGGAGCTACACGCGTCTTTGAAGTCAATAATTGAATGTGGACTTTACCGGATGCTGAAACTGACCGCAAATAAATTGAAGCTGCATAAGCCTTTTCACTGGCATCTGAGAAGCCATGTAATTGCATGTTCACAGCATCTTGACCGAGAGCCCATCTTGGGATTTGAATTGTTTGAGCAGCGTATAGTTTTTCTCTATAGAAGACCCATGGTTGAGTAATAGTTTCCGACAGCAATTCATCCCAAGAAAGATCGTGTCTCCAAAGTTCCTGCAAAAACATCTTAGGCACGATTGTAATTGGAGAAAGCCATCCTAGAGGATCGAAAAGTTTAGCAGTATCTGAAAGTATTAGTCTTTTAGTTAGTTTTTGGGTAAAATCAAATTTAGTCACTGTAAACTGAAAGCAATCAATGGATGGATGCCAGTGTAGACCCAGGGATTTGACAGAATCATCGTCACTGAAATTCATTGGAAACTGTGTTCCTCTAACTTCTTCTGGAATGATGCTCATCACCTCACCACTGTTAGATACCCATTTAGATAACTCGAAGCCAGCACACTTAGTTATTGAGTCTAATTGTGAATAAAGTTCAACTGCCCGGTTAACATTGACTTCACCTGTAGCAATATCATCTACATAAGCATCTTTAAGTAGGACTGGGGCGGCCATGGGGAATTTGCTGCCTTCATCATTAGCAAGTTGACAAAGGGTCTGAGTTGCCAGGAACGGAGCTGAGGCAGTCCCAAAAGTTACAGTCACAGATTTATACTCACCCACAGGCTCGCTGTCATTGAATCTCCATAGTACACGTTGCAAATTAGTCTGACTTGGGGAGATGAGAATTTGCCTATACATCTTAATAATATCGGCTGTTAATGCTATTCTCCATCGCCTGAATCTAATAAGAATTGTAAACAAGTCACTCTGTACCACAGGACCAACCATCATGCAGTTATTCAAAGAATATCCAGAAGTAGATTTGGCGGACCCGTCGAAGACTACTCTCACTTTTGTTGAAGTACTAGCCTCTTTAAGCACAGCGTGATGAGGCAGATAGAAGACTTCCGATTCTTGCAACTGGAGTTCATTGTCCGGCACTGGAATTATGTGACCCAGATTCAAGTATTCTCGCATGACACTGTGGTACTGCAATTTGAATTCCGGTTGACCTTCCAGTTTTCTCTCCAGCTGTGTAAATCTCCTTAGAGCAATAGATTTGGAATGTCCCAATTGTACCTTATCACGAAGAGGTAAGTATACCACAAATCTACCCTGGGAAGTTCGGCGATACGTTTTTGCATAGTAACTTAAGCAATATCTCTCTTCATTCGTGAATATTGAATAGTTAGGTATCTCTTCTATCTCCCAGAATTTGCGTACCGAATCATCCAAGCTAATAGTAACGTGGTTTGAGGTTACCGTTTGAGATCCAGCTTCGCCTGCCCGTCCGTACACGATCCAACCTAGCTTCGATTGTTGAGCGATAGGTAAATGTTCCGGTCCTCGGCAGCAATTTTCCATAACTATGTCAGCCACGACTTCTGCTCCGAGGAGGAGATCCACATTGGAAGGAACATTCAAATTAGGGTCGGCCAGTGTAAGCCCTTGAATGTGATCCCAACTGGAAATGTCAATTTGCTTAGAAGGCATTGTGCCTGTAACCTGGGGAAGCACAAGAGCAGTAATAATTAATTTAAAGTCATGATGAAAATGAGGAGTAATTACAATGGTCACTTTGTTTCTTGCAGTAGCTACTTCAGAGGACGTTAACCCAGAGATTCCTATGTTAACTTTCTGTAATTTCACATTTAGCCTTTTAGCACACGCTGAGGTTATAAAGTTACCTTCACTCCCCGAATCTAAGAAAGCCCGACACTGAAGAAATTTCCCAAATGCATCACCCACATGTAATTGTACTGTAGCTAATAAAACCCTTGCTGTCGAATAGTGAGATGATAATGCTGAAATCTTGGTAATCGAGAGTGTATCCTTGTGAGCTTCATGAAGAGTGGTGTGGTGTTTCTTATTGCAAACTCTGCAGCCACCTGATTTGCAATTGTTAACTGTATGACCCATAGCTAAACAATTGTAACATAAAGACCGCTTTTTTACCAAGGCTCTTCTGTCTTCTGTTGACATTTTCTGAAATGTCTCGCATTTGAATGTTGAGTGATCCCCATCGCAGCATGGACATTTCTTGGAGCCAGTAGCTGCATGATGAGATTTGGTCTTGGACCTGTCATCCGATCCCCGTGTGTTGTACTTATGTCCATGAGATGAACTTCTGTCCTGAGTGATCATGATGGACCCCAAAGCGTGAGCCTGTTGCTCAATAAAGATGACCAGATCATCAAAAACCGGTACCTTCTTGTCTTTCAGGGAAAGTTCCCAGGACCGTCTTGTGTTGTCGTCTAGCTTCTGGATAATTAGGTATACGAGAATGTCTGACCATTCGTCGGGTCGACGTTGTAGGGCTTCCAAAGACCTAATGCATTCTCGGGTAACATCTACCAATTGACGCAATGATGAAGCAGATTCTGATTGAATCTTAGTTTGGTTGACTAACCTTTTGATGGTGTCGAAAACTAATTCTCTCTCGTTATGATAACGATCAATTAGGCGCTTCCAAGCGGGAGCATAATTTGCATCAATAACCTGAACCGATCCTAATACTCCCTGTGCGGCACCAGTTAAATTAGCTTTTAGGTATTGTAATTTTTGTGCAGGCTTAAGTGTAGGATGTGAGTCAATTGTTGCCTTGAAAAGGTCGTGAAATGTGAGCCATTCTTTAAGGTCCCCGGAAAAAGAAGGTAGTTCTATTGTGGGTAAGCGGACAGCAGATCCTGTACTTCCAGTTGAAGCAGCAGGTTGAGGTTGTGAAGTCGGATTAGGGATTGGAGTGTTAGTATTGAGAGTGGCCATAGTGTTCAAAATTTTAGCTTTAATGTCACATACCTTGCCGATGACATCCTCATAGTATGGTGTATGAGTGTCGTACTCTTTGTCATCCTTACATAGTATAGCCACTGCGTTCCAATTGTCCCCAAGTTCAGTCTCCAACCGATTGATTCTTTGTTGGTGTGTTTGCAGTGTACCAATGTCAGGAGTTGCTGTCGCATAGCCATCTGTTTCTTTCTTTAACATGGTAATTTGGGTCTTAATAACTTTCCTCTTGTTTTTGAGGTCGTCCATCGTGAAGAATAGTCACACCGTTAAATGTTGCAAATCAACCTCCAGCACTTCACTTTTCAGAAACTTTCACTGTGGAAGTTGTCGATGAAAACTTGACTGTTGGATCTTGATCTGGCTCAGAAGGACCAAAATGAATGATGCTAACTTCAAATGGATGAAATCAAGCCCGAAGAGGAAATGTTTATATTAAATGAGAGTGATGTAATTGATTTTGGAGAAAAGTTGACGTTTTATTTAAATTAACTTTAATTGAGAAGAAAGATTTTAGGCACTTAAATGATACTGATACTGCACTCAAAATAAAGGAAGGCAAAAATTGGGTTTGGAATAAAGTTGAAGAGTTGTACTCTCAGAGGTGTCCAAATTACGCTTGCTGTCACTGTCTGAAACACCTGTAATTGAACCCGAGAACAAGTCAATTTAGAATTGGGGAACTTTGAGATAAGCCTGTGACAATGTCAAACAATCAAACTGAATTTTTGACGAGAGGTTGTATGAGATGTGCTCACCCTCACTGTTGGCGTTGATCTCATCCTTTTTTAGACCCAGAGAATAAACCTGGAACATGGTTCAGTAGAGAATTGCTACTTCATCAGAAATCGAGTTTGTTGGTTCATGAGAGGTCAGTCAGTCAATTCACAAAATTTGAATTGGTTAATTATAATTAGCATTAAGGAAGACAGTAGGTCCACTGGACAGGCTTGAAACTACACCATTAGAAATAACGTAGGATTCAGGATGGTAGAATCAGGAATTAGGTATGAATAGGGAAATTGAGGATTCGAGTGAAGTGAAAAACTTTAACAAAGTACCCATTATTTTGACTATCGTTACAAAGTATGAATACTTAATGGTTGTCAGAGAAGAGTTTAAAAATAAGTTCTGGTCTATGTGAAGTCTCGCTACCGCAAAAAAGCACTGACTGTACACAATGTCAAATACAATGATATACATATCTAGTCAAAGTAAGCTTAAACTTAACATTATTTGTTAAACATATTTTCAATAAAAATGAAAATAGATTAATTTAGTGGAGGACTCTTGGAATAGTTTATAGGTTTCGGTCAAATTAAGAATCTTAACTCCGAGGTAACTTTTAAACTGATAATTGATTTTGTTGATATATTTGTAGTTTTTAAGTTACGAGGTTTAAGTTCCGTACGAGCTCTCTTCTCAACTCACCTTTCTGACGTATAACAGCATTTCACTTTTCGCAGAGGAAAGCCAGCTGGAGCTTGAGATACAAATTCAAAGACGAAATTTTTACCTTTTCTGAGGTATACTGATTGTAAGTCAATGTGTCAAAAAATATGATGACGGGTCTTTCGTCTCGGCAGCGTCAGCAGCGCGTTCAACCATCTTCTGAATAAATGTCTTTTTCACTTTCTTGCATCTTTTATGAGCAGCTCTCTAGACAACATAGTGCGTAAAGACAATAATACAGGTACTCCTTAAGCGTCTTAATAGTACAGTACATCTATCAGCGTGCACAAATGAGCTTACCCGTATCTGGAGGACCTTCAAGGAGAATTCCTAAAGTTATATTTCATTTTGAACTTTTTAGTACTAGGCTGCATTTTCTTGTCCGGAAAATGTCACGTTTTTTAACTATACTAATTTATTCGCCCAAACCCCCGAAACTAAATGGAGGCTTTAATTTGTAGGTGTCAACGTGTCGAGTTCAACAAGATATTTAAGCAAAGATGCTTCCTAGCAGAAAGTCTAATAATTTTTTAGAAAGTTCAAATGCAAATGAGGTTTCAGGTTTAACCACGGAGAGCACGCCCGTCTCATTTATGTATTCCGAATGGACTTAAAATTCAAAACCTCTGAAATGTGTCACTTTCGATGGGTGATTAAAGAAGATTCAAGTTGGCGTGTAAATGAGTGGTATGCATCTATTTAGGTTGAGAGCTGAGTCGTTGAGAGCTGAGGGTCAGATTTGTACGTACTTTGATACTCATTTTGTTGTCCAACCCTTTTGCATTTAATATACGCAATTTAAGCTTTCTCCTGCTTGCTCACAAGAATATTGGAGAAGCATGATTGATCAAGGATCAACTCTGATTAGTGGTGGGATTCATTGTATGTTAATACCTAAAGTTAACGTATACTAATAATCGTGTTTCTGCAAATATCATTACTAAAGTTATGGGACAGAAAGTCAGTAATAGGCAAACGGTGTGGATACATTTTGAGTTCACTGTGTGATAAGTCAGTCAGGTAATTTTAAAAAAATCAAGACAATTTTCACTAAATCGAGGAATGTTTTCTATTACATTTGCTTACATAGAAACTGGAAAAAAAAATTTCAATAACATGTAATTATGTGAATTTCAGGCCTGGCTGTCAAAAATGTAATTCTGTTTGTTAGAGCACCAATATTTTTGTATTACTTACACAAAGAGGGATTCTACACAGAAATCCTGAATTTTAATGATCTCACTTTCAGTCCCATTTCTTACTATGACTATTACTAACATGTGCCAATAAATAAGATTACAGCGTAAAAGTTACGTGAAATTTTGGCACACATATTGCTACATAATTATTTGAAATTATGCAGAAATACACGCTGGAGTACTACTTTGGTGATCGAAATAATTCAATAATACTACAATTCTTTCTCTGCATACGATTCTGTAAAATATTGTCGTGCACTGATTGGGGACTCTCATGTAATAATAATGGTCAAATAGTATAATACAAATAATGCACAGATGAGCTGCACCTGTTCCAATTGTACAACACTTCTATAAAATAAAAATAAACACGGAGATATGTAGATAATGATCAAATATCAGGTTTAGCGTTATGTCACACCATGATACCGGTTAAGGTGGTCGAGAAGGGAAGTCTATATTTGATAAACTCCATCTGCTCTCACACATCCAAAAATCAATGTCTTTGTTTGAGAATCCACATATGTCAATTTGTACGAACTTGTTTAAACTTGTTCATCTGGATTAATCTGGATTGAAGTCAAACCACGTAAAAAAATCCAAAGTATTGTTTCAATGCCTTTTTGATACATTTTCATCAGCATTTTGACATTACACATGGGAATTTGAATACTTGATCCGAAAATCCGCGGATTAGTTAACAATGGAAATATGACCATTCATATCGTTGGCTTACGTGACAATTGTGGCTAATTTCCTACACTAACGACAACGGCCTTGCCTATGTAGAAAATCCAACTAAATTGTACTCTATATTAAGAGTACCCCTAAATGTATATACTAAAATTTGACTCATGGACAAAACTAAAATGATATACTCGTATAGGAAATACAAATAATGTTATGTGGTCACAGGCTAATATTTTTGCCCTTACACAAAAAATGATCTTGTAATGTAAGTAGGCCTTTTTTACTGGGAGCATACACTATACTTACCAGATTTTCCAAACACTCGTAATCGTAACCAAAGATGTCCACCTATTCTATTTATAGATCTATTCATAGGATAAAAATAGTCAGGATGTAAAATCCAGGAAATTATAGGGGATAAAATACGGTCAACGGTGCAATAATTACCCCCAAAATAAATCCTACAAGATACATAGGAGCTGAAAGAAGTAACTCTTTTTGTAGGGGACAATGTAGGCGCTTTTTGAAGGAAAAAATAGACAATTATGTAGGGGATGTTAATTACATGAAATTACAGAGCTTATGAATAATATTTCCCTAATAGTGGAAAACGAACCTTAAAAAAGCATGATTAGGCTAAAATAATAGGCTGCTAAATTTTAGCTGTATATAAGTAGAAAATAGGATAGGTTATTCATTTTTTGAAAAGCAGCTGGACTTTCATGAAGGGTTTACCAAGCTTGTAAAGGTGGGTAGGAATTTAGGTAGGCTAATCAATTTGGACACCATTGCTCGTAACATAAATAAATCACCGTCAATAAGTCTGATAACCCTACCTTTAGTAATCATTGTATTTACTACTCCCATCTGAATTGGAGCAATTATGAACGGCTCACAGTTTAATCTACAGTAAAGGATTATTACTTTAATCTAAAGCTCAATGCGATAAATATATTTCAACAACTGGACCCAGGAATGATGTGTTTTCAGTGCTGGCACGTAGTCCAATAATTATGTACCATTTGTACCTGTATACTGGTAACAGGTAAACAGACCTGGGATGTTATTTATCAACCAAGAATCCCATCAAGAGCCATTGTATAATTATTACAGAATATGTTGCACATGTTCATGAAGTGACGCAAGCGGTCTGTTGTTGCAAAATGCTAATCCCGTTATCATTTCTATGCCTGGAAAATTTGTATTGTTCCCATCCAAGCATTCATTTCATCCAGCGTCGTTGATCTTGTCACAAGCAATTTAGTTTAATTATCAAAGGTTAGAAAAAAAAGTGCACTCAGGAAAAGGGTTGCAAAATGGAGAGTTTGATGGTTGGGAAGGTTTTTGTAGCAGCATTACTACTTTCTCAAATTTTAGCATCCCCTGTTAGTGATTCAAAACATCCGTCTGATAAAAGTACTCAAGCAATTGAAGATGATGCTCGAAAATTTTTGGAAGATCTGGAGCCTAAATACTCGAGAGCTTGCAACGAAGAAATGACAGTTCGGTGGGAATACATCACAAACGTCACGGATGAAAACGAAAGGGCGTCTGTAAGGCAACCTCATACTTATATCTGTATTGCTTGGATTGTTGTACTTACCCCTTGTCTGTGCATTAATTGCATTCTACAAAGTCATTGAAAAATTGAAAAACTTTAGGTGGATGCGCTGACCAAGTACCAGGAATTCCAGGCCGCTATTCAAAGGGACATCTTAGACAATTTTCCCAACTGGAGAAATGAAATTACTAACAAGAGCATCAAAAGGGAGTTCACTTATCTTTCTACTAAAGGACCGGCTAGTATGAACCCGGAACATGTCCGAGAGGTTAAAGAAAAACGTTAATTTGCTCAATTTCAAAATTTTGTAAAGAATAACTAAAAATATTATAGTAGTGAATAGTATCAGTCGAGTAAAATTTTGCAAAAAAATTTTTTTTTTTGAAGATGAATACATTAGTAGCTCAAATGGAATCCGCGTATGCGTCAGCCACAGTTTGCAAATACGATCCTAAAAATCCGATACAGGATCCTGAAAAGTGTGCGGAGAAATTGTACTTAGAACCAGGTAACGAAGTCATATAAAAATTTGAATGCTTTTATTTATTATCATCAATAAAATATAACTTGCCGGTTTCTCGTAGATCTTGAGGATAAACTTCAAACAGCAACAGATTACGATGAATTAGCGTATTACTGGACAGGTTGGCATGATGCTTTGAGCAAAGCCGTACCCACTTCCAAGTATCGGCAATTCATTGACTTGCAAAATGAATTGGCAAAAGCTAACGGTGAGTTATTTGTATTTTAGTAGCATGTGGTTTGGTTACCATTTTTCTGGATATTTGTTTATGAATATTTATGTATTACTATTTCATGATTATCTGTTAGTAAGTCAATTGTAAATGTGCTTGTAGGATATGCCGACATGGGGGAATTATGGGCTTCTCCTTACGACGATGGCTCCGCTGATTTCTCAGCAAAAAAGTTTGAAGATGAAATGTACAGCATTTATGAGGACCTCCGACCATACTACGAAAAACTTCACGCTTACGTTCGGATGAAACTTCGGAAAAATCCTTTGTATGCAGACAAAATCAAGAAATATGGTTACCTTCCGGCTAACTTAATGGGAAATATGTGGGCTCAGGACTGGACTGTGCTGGATGAATCTACTAAGCCGTACCCTGGAGAGGCATCCGTGGACGCTACCCAAGCTATGATAAAGGCAGGATACACTCCACAAAAAATGTTCCAAGTTTCAGATGAATTTTTCCAAGGATTGGGTCTCATGGCAATGACGGATACATTTTACAACCTAAGTATGCTTACTAAACCCGACGGCAGAGTTGTTGTTTGTCACGCTTCCGCAGAAGACTTCTGTTTGGGAGGAGACACTAAGGATTACAGGTTAGATATTTTTAGCTTAATGTTACAAAAAATCAAATGCATGACCAAAGATAATATTTTACGCCTGGAATTATTTTTACTATTGAAATTATGCTTTACAGAATTAAAATGTGCACGGGTGTTAACCAAGAAGATTTAGTGACTGTACATCATGAAGTAAGCGATAAGGGCTTGATAAATAATCTTATAATTAAATAACTGCATTTATCATATTCAAATAGAAAAACAATTCCAAGTTTTTACTGTCAGATGGGTCACATTGAGTACTTCATGCAATACGCGAAGCAACACTTTATATTCCGGGACGGTGCTAATCCTGGATTTCATGAAGCCATCGGAGATGCTTTAGCCCTCGCCGTAACAACCCCATACCATTTACAATGCGTTTTGGAACTTGATCTTGGGATCAGAGATATTTGTGATGAGAAGAATTCTACTGTTACGAAGGAACTGCCTAATGAAGTACCACACGGTGAAATCAACTTTTTGTACCGAATGGCCCTGGAAAAGGTAGATATTTTTTTTAAAAATGGTTATACGTGGATCTACCAGAACGTTCTCAGAAATTGATTTCATGATTCCAGTTTTCATTCTTCCCATTCGCTATTTCAATGGATGCCTGGAGATGGGGTGTTTTTAATGGCTCCATTCCCGAAAAAGATTACAATAGTAAATGGTGGGAGATTCGTCAAAAGAACCAGGGCATTGCTCCCCCAACGCCCCGTAATTCTTCTTCAGGAGGCTTGGATGCCGCTGCCAAGTACCATATTGTTGGGAATGTAGAGTACATCCGATATTTCATTAGCAACATCCTCCAGTTCCAGTTCTACGAAGCCATGTGCATTGCTGCAGGAGAATATGATCCCAAGAATGTAAATTCCAAACCCCTGTACCAATGTGACTTTGATAATAATAAGGATGCCGGAAAGTTATTCGGGTACTTCGAAAGAATTATGTTACATTTTTATAATTTGTTTAAAACGTGAACTGCGGGTTCATAACAAAATCAGAGGTTTTCTTAAATTTCAAAAGTATTTATAATATCACACTTTACAGATTAACAACTATTATAATCATTTTATTCCAGTGATATGATGCAGCTTGGATTTAGTGAGCCTTGGCCTGTGGCACTTGAAAAAATCACTGGTAACCCAAGAATGACTATTGGATCGCTTATCAATTACTTCCAGCCGCTATTTGAGTACATTGATCTGGAACTGAAGAAGGAAGGCGAAATTGTCGGGTTTGGACGTAAGAAAATATCTAATTAGCTTTTATATGTTTTTGCGGCGGCATCATATTTTAATTCATAATTACATCTCAGAGAAATACAAGGGTGTTTGTTTAACTTGTAGCCGATTTTGGAGAAGTACATGCAAAGGTTTACATTGCTGATTCTTACGAGAAGGTAAATTCGAAATTCCATGCTAAAATAATTGTCCAAGGAAATTGTGTTAATATTTTCAAGTTCAAATTTTCAATTTTTGCAGAAAGCTTCAGGGCACTGTAATAAAGCATCTGTAACCGAGTTTGAATACAATATCGACTTACTAAATCAAACTAAAGAGGACGCTGCAGCCGAAGCAAGCATTGAATGGTCAAATTTCGAATTGCAAGAGTACGAGGATACAATTCAACATTTCAATTTCTCTACATTTGAAGACAAAGATCTTCAACGTCAGCTTAAATTCTTAAGTGCCATTGGAACGTCCGCATTGAATGAACAAGACTTACAAAGGGTATTTGATGCTTTGCAATAATTCCTTGAACCTTAATCTTCTACGTTTGTATTTATCTGTATTGTACAAAAATGATAAAATTTCTGATGTGAGTCTCTGCTATTCAATGCAGTATAACCAAGTTCTTTCGGAAATGTCAAAAATATATGGAACTGGAAAAATCTGCCCATTTAAAAAACAAAACTGCAACCTGACTACTGAAGGATTATATTTAGAACCAGGTACTTAATGCAATTGGATAATTTTAAGAAACCTAAAAGGAACTGATATATTGAGCGATGGCTTGTGTTAAGTATTTACTTGGAAGGTAAATATGAATATCCTGATTTTAGATCTCACTGACATTCTTGGGAGATTGGAAGACTTTGATGAGCTAGCGTATATTTGGGAGGCTTGGCGAAATGCTACTGGGCGACAAATGCGGGGTTTGTATAATGAGTACGTCCAACTGAGTAACAAAGCCGCTAAACTGAATGGTTAGTTTTTGCATGGTTTCATAACATTTTATAACATCTGAGTATAGACTTATGCTAATTGTAAGAATCGGAGCTTCCTGTTGTCATCTGTAAAAAATGATTGTTCTTACCACTATTTTATTTTGATAAGGTTACGACAACATGGGAGACTTCTGGCTTCTTCGCTACGAATCGGACACTTTCCGAAGCGATATAGATAAAGTATGGCAGGACGTTAAAACAACGCTGTACCAACCTCTGTATGACTACGTTCGATTCAGGCTTACAGCCAAATTTCCTCAGATGGACCCCGAAGGTCCTATCCCAGCACATGTTCTTGGTAGATTTTTTGTTCTTAATTTTCGAACGGTTGTACAAAAGCACAGTCTGCTGTGCAGGAGAATTGTAAATTGAAATACTAACATCATTTTGCAGGTAATATGTGGTCACAAACGTGGGAATATGTTTTGCCATATGTTTTGCCGTATCCGTCAGAACCTGCTTTTGACATTACCAAGCAGCTAGTCGAATACGTAAGTTTGAAGAGCTGCTAAATCATTCGTAGACAAATAGAAACTATAAGTGATTGAGTTAATGAATTTGATACGTAATGTTCTGTGAACATAATTACATTTTTTAGACCCAGAAACCAGAATTTAACACCGAACTCAAGAAACGACAAGCTTTGTTTGAAATAGCAAATGACTTTTTCCAAGGCTTAGGTCTTGAGAACATGAGTGTCTCATATCAAGAGCCTCCAGCGATGGTACTTAAACCTGGAAATAGGGAAGTAATTTGTCACGCTTCTGCCTGGGATATGTGCGACGGGGAAGATTTCAGGTAGCCATTTTCCTTAAAATCAAAATGGACGAATTTAAAAAACAAAAAACGAAGAACTATTATTAATAATTATTATTTATTATTACTTAATTTCGTAGACTTAAAATGTGCACTGAAATTAACCATCAGGATTTCATAACCATACATCATGAGGTAAGATTTAAAAAAAATCGATTCGTTCGAAAACCTAAAAATATCTTTTGCAAATCACTTTACATGTGTACGTCCACTCATTTATTTTTACTATTTTTATCTTACAACTAGCTCGGTCATATTCAGTATTTCCAACAGTATAAAAATCTCCCTATAACGTACCGGGACGGAGCAAATCCTGGATTCCATGAAGCTATCGGTAATTACTCAATATTATTTTGACCAGTTATTTCAGCCCGTTGCAGATAGATATGTATCGTGTTCCTGCTCAAGACGAATTTGTAAATTGATGTAAAAATACTATGACTATAATAATTAGATAAAATTATAATTTAAGGTGATGTTGTGGCACTGTCTGTCGCTACTCCGAAGCATCTTCAAGCGTTAGGTTTCATTGATAAGCCACCTTCAGACGGATCCATGCTGAACTTCTTGATGCAAATGGCTCTTGAAAAGGTAAATATAAAAATACAAAAACATGTTTTTAAATTAATTCTCAGTTTGGATTTCTTCCCCTACTAATGTAAATATTTGCTTCCATCCCAGATCGCCTTTCTCCCATTTGGCTACCTGATTGACTCCTACAGATGGCAAGTGTTTAATGGTCAGATTAAAAATGACAGCTGGACATACGATTGGGTTAAAATGAGGTTCGCCTACAATGTATTAAAATAATTAAGGAAAGCTATTAATATCCAGAATTAGAATGCTTGAGAAAAAGCGCTAACAAAAGTATTTCTAATATATTTTGGCTTCTCGTTCCTATAGTGCTGAATATCAAGGAGTGGTTCCACCCGTTAGACGAAGTGAAAAGGACTTCGACCCTGGAGCAAAATATCATGTTCCCGGGGACACTCCTTACATTCGTTACTTTGTAAGCTTCATCTTGCAGTTCCAGGTTCATGCAAGATTATGCGAGCTGGCTAACAACACCGAGCCTTTGTATAATTGTGACATTGTAAACAATACCATAGCTGGTGCAACCTTCAAGTAAGCAAAGCCAGCTTATCAAAATATTCCTTATCAAATTTAAACAGTTACAAGTTGGCTATTCGCAATCCGAATCCCCACAGTAGCCCTTAATGTATGTACAGAGAGAAATTATTTTGTAATGACAATTACCAACGTATTTGATTACTTCCTTGTAGAAAAATGTTACAATATGGAGGATCCAAAAACTGGCAGGATGTTTTGGAGGAAGTCACTTCAACCAATAAGTTGGATGCAGCTCCGATAATCTCCTACTTTCAGCCCCTCATAGAATTTTTGAATCAGCAACAAAAGGAACATAACTACTACAGTGGATTTAACATTGGGGATATCGAAGATTACATTGGAGAAGGACCCATCCCATATGCCGCACCTGGTGAACCTATGGACACCTCCGACAATCCTGAACCACCATCAAGCACTGAGGAACCAGAGGAAGAGAACAACGTGGCTGCCATCATTATAGGCATCATTCTTGGTGTGACCGTTATCGTGATTGTTTTAGCATATTTTCTCAAACAAAAGTGCAGGAAAAGTTAAAGCTTTGGCCTACCATATTTGTATTAAAAAAATTCAAACAGGATACAAATATTTTGACCTGTTATTGTTAAAATGTCAAATAAATTATGGCTGTAACCTGTAAAGCATTGTGTGTCAAGTACTTATACATATTGTTACTCTAAATAAAATCTTCCACATGGATCCAATAGTAATATTTTCCAGCCCGTGCTTTCCATCATGTTAACATGTATTGCACTTACATTAACATAATCTTACCTTATGGAGTCAATTTAATCAATCACACAAATATTTGTTTTCGTGTGCAAATAATTACGAATGCTGTAATAAAGGTATGCGCACTTGACTTCTGATCGATTGCTCTTGATTCAAATCCCTGACAGTACTTGGGTTTCAACGTGTACAGGAACAACATTGATGCAGATGACTCTGTGATTCTTTGCAGACTTACATAATGTCACGGATCCAGGAGACTCATCTATAATAATATTGATTATGCGCATACATTAAGTATAATAATTACCAAATTGTCATTGATTCATCAATATTTATCACATATTTGTTACTCTTAGTCACCTCCGTAACTCCACGTAGGCCTGTATTTTTTATAGAGATGTGTGCACGTATAGGGCTGACATATGTCATTGTTTATTGAAATAATCTCGATCAATTATGATTTTGCAACTCAGGGAAGGGCATCTGTTCCACATGGATTCTGTTTTCGGCAGTTTTTAATTGCTGAAATAACCCACTGTTCCAACAGTGTCATGTGGGTGCATTACAATACATAGTCACCATTGTCTTTAGCAATGTATGGAAGACGCAAAATTAATTTGGAGTGAATGAGATAGATATGCATGCCAAAGAGCACTGTTTGATCCAGCTCTGGAATAATTTCAACACATCAGGAAAAAATCCAATATGATATAACTTTGTATTAGCAATCCACCTTATTATTGACAATTGGTACTGATTACAGTCTGCAGACTATTTAATCTACTATCCATTAATAATTATCATAAGCATTATATAGCTTAGACCTTAGACGCTTCAACAAAGATCGTATTTACGCAGACTATAGAGAATCATTGCAAATCAGGGCATTTGATAACACTTGGTTTGCACAGCCCCCATACTTGCAATTATTAGAATTGGGTTAAGCCTGAATTGGTTCCCCAATTACCGTTCAGTTCGGTCACGCTTGTCCTCGGAACACGTTTCGAGAGTCAACATGGAGCATTCTTCAGGAAGAGTGATTTTTTTACTTGCCCTAGTGGGTATTTTTTCTCAAATTCTAGGAAGTCCTGTGTCTTTAAAAAATCCTACACCAGCGTTTACGGATGCAGACGCTTGGAATTTTTTGGAGACCATCGAGCTTTTATATTCTCAGGCCTGTAACAATGAGATGACCGCTCGATGGAAATACATTACGGACGTTACTGACGAAAACGAAAAAGACTCTGTAAGAACCACATTTAAATCCGTTCTTATCCTTTTATGGTAAAAAAGAAAAGAATGTGTAAATAAATGCAAATAAAATTTAGGCTGCAGCCCTAACGGCCTATCAGGCCTATCAAGCATCAGTTCAAAAAATGATCCTGGATCAGTTTCCCAACTGGAAGGAAACCCTTACAAATGAAACCATCCGTAGGGAGTTTACATACCTTGCCTCCAAGGGACCAGCTACAATGGACCCTACAAAAGTTGCACAGGTTCTCCATCTGTTGTTCAATAAGTTTCAACTGTTCATTATATTGACGTTCTGTATATATGTACTGTATATATATTGGTATAATGTAGTTGATACTTAATTATTATAGAAAATATGATTATTTGATTTTTTAAAATAGATGAATGATCTTCAATTTAAAATGGAGTCGGCATATGCTACAGCGACAGTATGCGAATATAAAAATGATAACTGTGACAAAAAATTGGCCCTGGAACCTGGTAAAGTCCTTGGATTTTTTAAGCTATTATGAGTGAAATAACGAATTGATGCTAATTTATCCAACAATGGTAATAACAGTGATTAATAAGTTTGCTGAATACAGACCTGGAAGAGAAACTGCGGACTGTTACTGATTTTGATGAACTCGCGTACTACTGGAACGGTTGGCATGACGCTTTGAGCAAAGCTGTACCAACTTCCACCTATAAAGAATTCGTGGGTCTCCAGAACGAGTGGGCGGTTGCAAATGGTAGCTAGACCTCAAAGCCTATATAGTGATGCATTATTATAAAGGACTCAATGTGGTTGCCATTTTAAGTACTATGGATTGTCATGATTTAGACTATAAGGACATGGGAGAGTTGTGGGCTTCTCCTTACGCTGACGGCGCCGGAGATTTCTCTGCCGAAAAGTTTGAAAACGAAATGTACGATATTTGGGAGGACCTCCGACCTTTGTATGAGAAACTTCATGCCTATGTTCGCATGCAACTCCGAAAAGACTCCAAATATCAGTCCAAAATCAAGAAGTTTGGCTACCTCCCAGCAAATTTGATGGGTAACATGTGGGCTCAGGACTGGACTGCTTTGGATGAGCGAACGAAACCTTTTCCAGAAGCGAGGTCCGTGGATGCTACCCAAGCTATGATAAAGGCAGGTTACACTGTCGATAAAATGTTCCACGTTTCAGACGAATTTTTCCAAGGATTAGGTCTCTTGAAAATGACGGACACCTTTTACGAAAAAAGTATGTTCACTAAACCTGCTGACAGAGAAGTTGTTTGCCATGCTTCTGCAGAAGACTTTTGTCTTGGAGGAAATACTGAGGATTTCAGGTTATTATTTTGTTCCCCGTTTTAACTCTTCACCGTTCGACCTTTCCCTTCTTAAAGTAATGAAATTAAACTTGCATTTGTTATTTTGAACGTGGCTATTCTTATAGGATTAAAATGTGCACGGGCGTCGACCAAGATGATTTGGTAACTGTTCATCATGAGGTGTGTGAAACGTATATTTATGCACTGACCACAAAATAGTTAAATAATTTACGTGCTTAAAGTCATTACTAATGGAATTGATGTATGTAATGTAGATGGGTCACATTCAGTACTTCATGCAATACGCCAAGCACCACTTCATTTACCGGGATGGTGCCAATCCCGGATTTCATGAAGCCATCGGAGATGCTTTAGCACTCGCCGTGACAACACCCTATCATTTACAGTGTGTGCTTGAACTTGACCTGGAAATAGAGGGTCTTTGTGATGAAGATGGAAGCAGGTCCACTATTAAGGCCGTAACCGATAATGACATCAACTTTTTGTACCGAATGGCCCTGGAAAAGGTATAACTCTATAAAAATGCATAAATTTGAAGTCCTAGGGGATTATGAAGCAGGAAATTATTTATTTTTAGTTTTCATTCTTCCCATTCGCTATTTCAATGGACGCTTGGAGATGGGGTGTTTTTAATGGCTCCATCCCCGAACAAGATTACAACAGTAAATGGTGGGAGATTCGTCAAAAGAACCAGGGCATTGCTCCTCCAACGACCCGTAATTCTTCTTCGGGAGGCTTGGATGCCGCTGCCAAGTACCATATTGTTGGGAATGTAGAGTACATCCGATATTTTATAAGTCACATCCTCCAGTTCCAGTTCTACGAAGCCATGTGCATTGCTGCGAAAGAATATGATCCCAATGATGAGAATTCCAAACCCCTGTACCAATGTGACTTTGCTGGCAATAAGGATGCGGGGAAGTTATTCGAGTAAGTTTTATTTGTTGTTCTTTATGGTAGAATCAAGGAATTTTTGTAAGCTGGACCATTCATTTAATCCACTTCAATATTTGCATGGATTGATTATATGAACAGTAGATTATTCCCAACAAGATCGAATTAGGTTAGAACGCTTATTATGACATAGATAATTTAATTCGCACATTTATCTAAATGATTTATATGATTGTTTGAAGTATCAATAACTAAGATAAGCTTGACACATTACTGAGAATAAGTTTGTACGAGATTAATAATTGAGAATTCTGACGTTATGACTCAGTCTCATGTGAACCTCAACAATGTTATCAGTCCATGTGACATAATGGCATCGTTCGAATAGTTATTATTACTGATTATGAGATAAATTTTTGTCAGTGATTCCCTACATACATTTGATTTTCCAGGGAAATGATGAAGCTTGGATTCAGCGAACCATGGCCAGTAGCTCTTGCTAAAATTACTGGGAAACCTGAAATGTCTGTTGATTCCCTTAAGAACTACTTCGAGCCTCTGTTTGAGCACCTAGATAAACAATTAGCGGAAAATGGAGAAGTTGCTGGATTTGGACGTGAGTAATATTTTTGAATGGATGCAATAGATACACATACATAGCACTGAAGTGGCAAAGACAAAGCCAAACGAGTGTAGTCCCTTACCCAGAAATCTCTAACAATATGTTGTATTGTTCTGGTGTCATCATATCACCATCCCTCTTAAAATCAATGTATAAAATGGGATTGCAAAATTTGTCAATACAAAATATTCACACTTCACTTGACATGTTGTTCGCAATGAGGATGTTAGAAAGTCTATGATTAAAATTGATAAGGCTTCAGGAGCATATTTAAAGTTCTTTAGAGGATACTTTATCGGTTACACAAACCAAATGTTACATTAAAATTTCTATAGATTATCATTGAATGTTTAACTGTTCTTAAATGTTGTATTCATGAGAACGTTATAATGTTTCAGCTGGCTTTGAAGAGCAAGTGGCCAAAGCATACATTGCTTTGGATGGACCATATGAAAGGGTAATTTTATGCGTACCCATATTTATCAAAATTGCGATTTTAAATAATCTGCAAGCCTATATGCTTTGGCAAGCTGTAAAATAGTGTAGGGTCTAAAAACGCCATTTTCCCTTTGTTTACGTCCAGGAAGCGTCAGTCTTGTGCAACAAAGCCTCCGTAGCTGAGTTTGAGTATGAAACGGACTTGCTCAATATAACTAAGGAAGAAGCTGCAACTGCAGCTAGTATAGCTTACTCTCAATTTGAATTGAAAGCATTTGATGACTTCATAAGTCAATTTGAGTATGAAAATTTTGAAGATGCGGATTTGAAACGACAACTTAAATTTTTGAGTGCCATTGGAACCTCAGCGTTGGACGATACTGATCTTAAGAGGGTTAGATTTTGTTCTAATTGTTAGTACAGGCATTACATGCAATGAAAAATAATATTATCTCTGTCGTTTGTGTATAATAGTATAATGAAGTCCTTTCCGAGATGTCTAAAATCTACGGAACAGCCAAGGTCTGCTCTTACTACAAACAGGACTGTGATTTGGAAACGGAAGGATTTGCTTTAGAACCAGGTAAACCGAATGTCTAGACTCACGTAAGATAAGTAATATTTCTGCTTGAAACTGCATATTGGGGCAGGGTGAGACAACAAAATTTCTCCCAGCAACAAGAAGATCCCTAAATTTGAAATTATTTTGTCAAACCAAATTTTCAGAACTGACTGCCAAATTCAGCAAGATGGAAAATTATGAAGAGTTAAAGTACCTTTGGAAAGCTTGGAGAGATGCTACAGGACCTAAGATGAGGAAATTGTACATGGAATATGTTGAACTCGGCAATAAAGCCGCACGGAGCACTGGTAAAATTGCCAATATTTTAACGCAATTATTATATTCGCTTACTCCCAGAAATGAAAGTGAGTTCTTTAATGAATTGTTAACTTCTTTGGAAAATACACAGGCTTTAAGGATATGGGCGATTTTTGGCTACTTCGCTACGAGTCTGACACATTCAAGGAAGATTTGGAAAAAGTTTGGCAAGAAGTGAATGAGAAGCTGTACGTACCTTTGTACAGTTACGTCCGATTTAAGTTATCACAAAAGTTCCCTGAAATTGATCCTGAGAAGCCACTACCTGCACATATGCTCGGTACGGACACATACTTTCAACTTGAACACAACGCATCAAAAATGTAAAATCCAACTTAATTTCTAAATTGTCATAAATTATAGGAAACATGTGGGCTCAAACCTGGGAGGGTGTTCTAGACTACGTCATACCATATCCTGATGAACCCGCATTTGATATTACCAAAAAACTTGAAGAAGAGGTATGTCCCTAGAACTCTTGTATTATTCATAGAAATGAGTGAGTTTTTAAAATGAGAAAAGTTTGCACAGAAATCACATTTTAATATCGTTTTTAAACGACAGGCAAGATATTATCCTACACCACTCGATCAGAGACGAATGCTCTTCGATTATGCGAACAGTTACTTCCACAGAAATTTAGGTTTGGAAGACATGATCAACAATTTCTCACCCCCTGCAATGATAATGAAACCAGAAAATCGGGAAGTCATCTGTCATGCTTCAGCTTGGGATATGTGTGATGGACAGGATTTCAGGTTAGAAATGGCTTTTTTTCATTTACATATATGAGAATTATTAAAAGCAGACTGAAAATGTAGTTTCATAACGATTATAATTTTTACACTTGTGTGTGCTGGAAATTAAAATAAAGTTAATCATTTTATTTAGAATCAAAATGTGTACAGAAATCAATCATGAGGATTTCATCACTGTCCACCACGAGGTATTAAATTAACGCATTTAGTTTTTCTGAGATGAATCAGAAATTCAAATTCGGTCAATGAATTTTCAGTTTTTATTTTCTGCTATTCCCACCAGCTCGGACACATTCAATACTACCATCAATACAAAAAATTGCCTATCACATACAGAACTGGAGCAAACCCGGGATTTCACGAAGCCATAGGTTGATTATAATTTTCTTGAATTTTAATGTCCACAATCAATTACCTTCAGCAGGCTTTGTGTTATGTTAGTCATTTGGATTAAAACTACTCCCTAATGTACAGGTGATGTCATTGCTTTATCCGTCTCCAGTCCGGCAAATCTTCTACGTCTAGGTTTCATTGACAGTGCACCATCGGAAAAATCAATATTGAATTACCAAATGCAAATGTCCCTGGAGAAGGTAAACTATACTCCTAGAAGATACCTCATGTTAAAAATGACAGATTTCATCTAATGTTAAGCATGGAATTAATGCATTTTTTAGGTTGCATTCTTACCCTTCGGTTACATGATTGATAACTACAGATGGAAAATATTTGATGGGACGATCTCAGATGATAAGTTGACCAGAGAATGGGTGGATATGAGGTTTTTAAATTGGACATTTTAAATTTAATTCCTTATCTCTGACCGATCATCAATTAAATTATTTGTATTATTTGTTAAGGGCCCGTTACCAAGGTATCGTACCTGCAGTAAAAAGAAACGAGACAGATTTTGACCCAGGTGCAAAATACCACGTTCCAGCTAGTACTCCATACATCCGCTACTTTGTTAGCTTCATCCTGCAATTCCAACTTCATCAGAAATTCTGCGAAATGGCCGGGAATCAGGCGGTTTACAACTGTAACATCGGTCCTAGTGCCCAAAATCCTACGGATGCAGGAGAGGCTCTCCAGTAACGAAAGCAACTCACTAACAAAATTTAAGAATAAATTATCTTATTACCTGTGACCCTGACAATGTTATTATGCTTGTAGGAAACTTTTGGCAGCTGGAGGTTCCAAAAATTGGCAAGATCTCCTACAGGAAGTCACTGGCTCATCCAAGCTGGAAGCCGGTCCGATAATAAATTATTTCCAAAAACTCACTGAGTTCCTTGAGGAACAACGCAAGCAGTACAATTACCCAACAACCTTTAATATTGGTAATATTGAGGACTACCTCGGGGATGAAACGTTGGTACCTCCTGCCACCACTGAACCCCCTCCCACCACTGAGCCTGTTCCCATCACTGATCCTGGAACTGGTGCTACAGATCCTGGGAGAGACACTACCGACGACACTACAGGTATCGTTTTAATTCTAAAATAATCACATTTTAACCCCAGCATAATATTAGTAAATGCCCTTCTTCCTTAATCAAAGATTATGTACGTCGTGCGTGAGTTTGATTTGGTAGAAGAACACTTTTAAAAATATTCATGACTCTTTTAAACTGTTATTGGTATTTTAAATACTGAACTTAAAACGGACCCAAACATTTTTAAATGGATCCTTGGATTCCAAAGAAAATGTATATATGTATATATACCGAAGAAATGTGAAACATTTTCTGACTTATATCCTTCTAATTTCTAATATTTGCCGAATCCTGTCACTTCCTCTACCCATTGTAATATTGAATTTGTTTTTAAACTACTCATGTTACAGATGACAGCAAACCCAGTCCCGATGAAGAAGACGAGAATGATACTGTGATCCTAGTTATTGGCATTGTTCTTGGAGTGGCAGTTGTGGCACTTCTTGGCGCATACTTCTTCTTTAAGAAATGCCGGAAGGCGAAATAAGTGTCTACGATTGTAAACTCCGATTATCAAAAACCAACGCTCGGGAGTCATCTGAATTCTTACCTGATTCCCCAGATATAATAAAACTCAATCAATCACAATTGAATATTTTCCATGAAAATTCTTGTACGCACAGTGCAAAATTTTGTTCAAACAATAAAAGAACAAACATCATTAGAATTACTCCAAGGATTCAATCCTTCAATTAATAGTTCTTACTGTAGTTCCCAAACGTTATACTTAAAGGCCACTTCCGCCGTGATGTCCGGGGCAATATGACACGCACATTTCCCATGTTCATTCATAAGTTTCATAAGGATTTCAATACATTGTAGCACTTCGCCCCAGAATTATTCCTCCCTAAATAATACAACTACGTTCGTTCCAGTTTAATCATTAAATTCCATTCACAACGTTTAACATGTATGGTAGACGTGATAGGGAATAAAAATCTCGCAAGTAATATTGTACTGCATCTCTAAGGATAACGTAATCTAACATCTATCATATGAAACTTGTCATCAGGATTCCTTTCCACGGTTTTGTCATTTTGGGGGATCACCCGCTAAACTTATGGCCATGGCAGTAATTTCCGTTCCTGGCTCTTTTTCCCAGTTTTAAAATTTTAAATAGGACTTCGGTACATATAAATATAATTTCAGAATGATTCAAAAGGCTCTAACCTCTTCATCCAATATGTGGTCAGACCCTGTAAAAAACCCTTTCAGACTTAGTGTGTACGAAGGATATCTGAGATCCTTGGGGGTCCGTGCTGAAGCCGTTTGGATGTGATACTGTTGTATGTGCGTGGACCCAATGGAGGGACGAGGGAGCAAGAATTGTTTTGGTATGAGCGCTGTTTATAGTGTCCGTGTGTATTATCAGTTTCAATTTAGAAAGTGACCGTTGGTTTGAGTTAACGGCTGGAGTTGGAGTCAGAGTCAGAGAAGTGGGAATTTATTTAAATATTCAAATGTTAACAGTTGAAAGTTGAAATAACTTTATTTCAGTGTCCTTGTGTCCTGTATGTAATTACAGGTTGAATTGAATTCAATCCCAGAATTAGTACATTCCTTTAATTTCGTATTTTAAGGTAATAAACCATTTTTCGTATTTATTTAACATGGATTTCGGATTTTTGAGACCTGGCTAAAAATAATTTGTTCAATTGTAAATGATTCGGTGTATTTGTTTAAATTGTTGGTTATACTGAACTTTGGTGCTTGTTTGAAATTAACTAATCTGTGGCTTTCTAGTAATGGGGAGTATAGTGAATTTTTCAGTATTCAAAATAATTTTGGGAAGAGTACACGGTATCTGAGACTAGACTTCTGGTGATACGACAGGTCGCGACAAAATAATAAGTCTTCAATTGAAAGAGCGATCTTTTTTGAGGATCTGTCTGTTGTGACAACGAGGGTTTGGTTTTTGGTACATTATAGAAAAAATATTTTGGGGGGATTTTAGGCTAGAATTTGTTCAAAGGTAATAAGTTTAGTAAGGTAACTGTTGTAATTTTGAATATAGGGTGATCATTTTTTATTTGATTATAAAGTAATTATTTTGGTGGAAGTTAAATACTGTGTTTTAAGATAGCAAATTGAATTTGAAAAATATACAACTGCAGGAAACAGGCCTGCTTTAAAATGCAAGGTTAGTTTTGTTGAAAAAATTGGAGGGTAATTAATTGTGACATTTTTCCTTGAAGAAATCGCTGAGGATTCTTCTGTGAGTGAGAATTATGGCTTTCATTTCGAAGTTGGGAAATCAAGCTCCTATCTGTTCTTGCTGTGTCCATGGATTTTTAAAATCTTGTAGACAGTCCTAGGAAACAATGGACTTATTTATGGTCATCCTAGGCTAATAAGAACTCAACCTCAACTGTGAGGGTCTAAAATTATTCCTGGGTATTATGTACTGGTTTGAAGGCGAGGTCATGATGGTGTGTTGATTTCTAATAGTGGAGTGTATAAAATTAATTTAGGATTTGTGCAGAAGGATGTTTGTAGATTTAATTCTGATGGTGGTTAGATTCGTCTTCTAGAAGGCATGGACATACCAGGATTGAAGCGACCTTTCCTGGTCTTAGCCTCTACTAAAATCTGTGATTGCCTTTTAATGGTTGTCCGTGTTACAGCCTCTTCCTCGTCACTACTGTCACTCTTCTTACCAGACTGAATTTGAGAGTCATCCTCCCGTTTCTCCACACCACCTGGACTGATACCTACTTCATCTAGATCTGGGAGGGGATCTGTTTCGGCGATAATATTCCTTCCTATTATGTCCCCTTCGTTGGAAATGACGTCGATTATAGAGAGTCGTCTCATGGCAGTACTTCCTTCTTCGTTTGTCGATAGTCTTCTGATGGTGGGCTGATCGTCGAAGCTGCGGATCATACCGTTAGATTGCAATACAGCAGATGTAATTGATTGTGAGACTTCATTATCCGACACGGACAAATTGTCTCCATCGAATGTGAATGAAAATTTATCTTGATCCTCGAATATATTCTCCATCTTGGCTATAATGTATTTAAGGATAGTAGCAATCTTATCTCCAACGAATCGCTCCGATGGGCTGGGAGTCCCAGCTGTGGTCAATTGTGGGATTTTGATGTTGTTCTTGGAGCAGATTTCATGAAGCTTAACTAGCATTTCATGCATTATGTTGGAATAGTTGAGGATTGATTTGTCAATTTCCAGTCTGCTGAAATCCGTAGCATCCTTTTCTCTTGTGATTAATGATGATCTCTCGTCCAGAGTCTCTCTGCGGAGTCCTCCGCTGAATTGCAGCTGGTTGAGTTTGTCCGTCAAAAACTTCTTCCTAACCTTTGAGCGACGAACTTCAGCCTTTGCATCTGCCTCTTCAGTTTCAAGGGCTTTGGAATGCTCTCTTTGGGCCTGGAATCGTGTGACAATAATCTCAGGGTTGGATTCGCCTATCATTTCACTCAAGCGACTGTAAACAATTTCGACTGTGCTTTGGGGCTTAATTTCCCCTTGTTGAGTGGCTTGAATTCCTGTGTATAGTCCGTCAGAGACAGACGAGTCTCGATGGATAATATGGAATTTCGGGAATGTTAGTTTAGACCCTATCGCGTCCATCTTATCCCGAATTTGCTTAAGTTTTAGTCTTGATTCAAAAAGTTCCTGTTCTCTCTCTGTGTATTCTCGTATTGTTTCTGCCTCCACCTTTTGTAACAATTAGTATTTGCTGTTGTTAGTGGAGGGAATTAAATTGTTTACATTATTATCAGTCAGTCCAAAAACTAGTTCTGGCGTCTACAGCACTATCAGTTTAAGGCAAATTCTGGCTTTGAGCTATTTTTTTAATGTTGATTTTGACCCTACTCGCAAGAATACGCGCTTTCACAATGTCGCATAAGTGTGACCAATTTCTTTTGCCCACAAGACTATACTCGTAAAAGTTTGAAATAGTTGAAGTTATTCAGATAGTTATTGTGAAACCACTACACTGGTTTCATCTCGTGTTTATAAAGGAAGTCAGCTATTTTTCCTATGTAAAAAGCTAAGTGATGGCAATTTTAGTCAGATTTATAAAATTGCAATTTGTTCCCTAATCCTTGTACTTTTTTTACATTAAAGTACAGAATTTTAGCGTACTCTCGCCTATCTCTAAAGGAGCAGATTTGGCCAAAACGTTGATTTGTCCATATAAAAATGGCTTGTTACACGGTACTGTAACATTTGTTTTATTATGTTGTCTGTATCTTGTATGCTCAATTTTACTGTATGCGACGGATGTTAACTAAAATCGAAATGTTTTTTTTACTGATTTGGAGTACAGTAGTTGTTTATTTTAACAACAAAAATTTGCTCAAATATTTTTGGACGCTGTATTGTATTAAATTTGATAGGCTTTCTCCGAAGCTATCCAATAGGTCCCTACGCTCAGATTTGGGATTATGGCCCTTCAGAACATAGAGCAAGGTTAAAAAATATTTGCTTTAGAAGCAAAAAATAATAGCAAAAAATTAGATCGAGCTCCTTTTGGATGCATAATAAATCATACAAATCAGCCATCAAAGGTATTAAACAAGGTAGTTTCGTTATAACACTCATTTTTACATGACTAAATGATAAGGATTTTTAATTATTATTAATCTTGGAACCAAAAACAACGCGATCATTCAATTACTATATTTATACTTGGTTCCATAATTTATAGTAATCCAAGTAAGTTATTATCATTTGATATTTATTTAAGATAAGTGTTATAACGGATGTTTTTAATAGGCCAGTGAAACCTTGTAGAGTTGCTGTTTATAACCTAGAGGTGGCTGTCAACAAATATCAAAAATAATTGTTAAAAATACAACGATGAAAAATATTGCCATGTTTTCATAATAGGCAAGGCTGAAGATTTCCTTAATTTGCCGGGAAATGTTGAAAACTCCCTTATATGTAAATATCCGCTATTTGGCCGTCTAATTACATTACGGCGAGATCAGCCTTTAAAGTACAGCCCAAATCTGTCTATCAGAGTTACACTGTGAATTCATTTTTTAATCTAAATGCGAAAATCCTTCGTGCATATCTAACGAATGTGGAACAAGTTCCAAATACCCAACTAACTTGAAATTTGCAATTGCCCAACTCACCCACCAGACCAAATTACCAATAACCCGCCGATCAATTTGCCCAACTACCTGGGTAATCCAATTTTTTTGTCCAACTACCTGGGTAGCCTAATTATTTTTGCCTAACTACGTGGGGAGCCAAACAAATCCTGACCAACTACCTAGTTCGTCAAAAATAATTTTTCCCAACTACTTGGGTTGCCAAAAAAATCTGCCCAACTACCTGGGTTGCCAAAACAAATTTTACCCACCTACGAGGGTAGCCAAAATAATTTCAACCCAACTTCGTAGGTAGGCAATTTTTTTCTACCCAACTACCCCGCCACTTACCTTATCATTTGCCCAACTACCCCGCCGTTTCTACTTGCCCAACCACTTGGACCATTTGCCCAACTAACCGGGTTCGCAGGTTAGGGAACTTCGTTCACATCCGAACAGGTAATAATGATATGTGAAATTTCAGCTGAGACAGGGTTCCATTTGGGATTACTGTTGTATTGGGAAATTGGGAATTTGCGACCTCTAGCGGAGGAACCCGTCCAAACTGGTACAAGCTTTAGTGCATGTAGTGCTGTAATATTGTACTCGTTTAGTTTTGTACTTTTGTATTGTTTTTGTCTTTGGTACAAAACTAAACAAACAATATCCATTTTCGAGATACAAAACTAAAACAAAAACAAAACAGGAATTGAAAAAAACAATACAATCCAAATTGTATTGTTTCAAGGTTCTAGAGAAGCTAGAAATTTACTAAAGTGATTGTTGTAATAGATTTCTAGAGCACATAGGAATTGATTTGTGTAATTGGAATCGTGAAAAAACACGTCAAAGCACAAAAACTGGGCATTGACTAATTATTGGTAGATTCACCTACTATCGCCCATATAAAATATACACTTACATTGAGTATGTCATTCTAGTGTCATGTGACCATTAATACGCCAATAAAGTCAATCATAGGTGATTTACTACTAGTTACCAAGTTTCATTATAGGTCATGCGCCCCTTAAAACCGTAATCTGTCATGACCCTATTGGTGACCCAATAAGGTCAATTTGAGGTCCCATGACCTTACTGTGTCACTAGTAGTCACATGACCTCAGATTGACCTTACTGTGTCACTAGTAGTCACATGACCTCAGATTGACCTTACTGTGTCACTAGTAGTCACATGACCTCAGATTGACCTTACTGTGTCACTAGTAGTCACATGACCTCAGATTGACCTTACTGTGTCACTAATAGTCACATGACCTCAGATTGACCTTACTGTGTCACTAATAGTCACATGACCTCAGATTGACCTTACTGTGTCACTAATAGTCACATGACCTCAGATTGACCTTACTGTGTCACTAATAGTTGCATGACTTTGACTGTTACCATATTGATTATTAAAGGTTGTAACGGCTGAGGCCACTATATCAACCAATAAAACCCTATTATTATTATTATTATATTGATTATTAGACGCCACCGATAAGATGTACTAGTTGTAGGTTACATTTAATGTGGATTAGTAAGATGTCATGAAAAAGGTCATGAATTAAATCAATTAATGACAATTCAATGGCATCAGATATGATACCAATGAATCGGTACTGATCAATAAAATTGGCTAACCGTATGGTTTAAATGTTGACCTGGATAAATCTAGTCTGTGTCTAACAAAGACAAAAGACCTAGTCTAACAAACGAACTATGCGATTTGTAAATGTAGTCCACGCATAGGGGACATTTCTACATCGATGAAATAGGTGGTAAAAGCCAACGGCTGAGCCAATTGAAAATATAGATATCAGAGCCCACGCGTCTACTCTATCCATTCTAATTTTAAGCAATGGTAGTGAATATTGTTTATGAAATTATGTTCTTCTGGAAATTACAATGTGGTTATTACAGGGATTATTCACAAATAGGTTGGTGCCACAGAATTGCACCCTTCAAAATTCGACCGTCAACAGATTCAATGCATTTTATATGGGAGATTCGTCAATGACTGGTTTTTTGATCTTTTACGTAATTTTTAAACAACTAAATTGCACAAATCAATTCCTACGTGCTCTTGAACTCAGATACAACTATCACTTTAGCAAATTTCTAGCGTCTTCTAGAACCTTAGAACAATACAATACAGATTGTACAAAAACAAACTGATAGAAGTACAAAACAAAAACAAAACTCGGAGTACAAAACAATATCTTAGTTGTACTACTTTTGTACTTTTCGCCAAAGTACAATACAATACTAAAAGGACAAATTACAGCACTAAGTGCATGTATCGACATGGTCCACGACCAATGAGCATTTCGCAGCCAGATTAATTCAATTCAAGCTCACTGGGGTCAGAAACAGGAAGTAATGTCTAAAATGTATAATATTTCTAAATTACCCATTGCTTGCGCCCTCGTGACTCGCAAAGAAAATATTTGACAATCGTTTTAGCGAATTTCGTGATATTTCAGAAATCTATTTAATACGCTCCAAGAATTGAGGGCAGGACCAGACAAGGCACTAATTGTAAGCCAAGTTGAAGTTTAACTATGCATCAGAAAAAAAGCGAAACTCAACAGTGCAGAAGATTTGAAGCTGACTTCAAATGGCCGTTAAAAAATATTTAAAAGCACTGTCCATTGTGATTGTAGGACATTTTATGGGGGTTCATTTATGTATGCACAATTGAAATTAATGAGGGCTTACACGTTGGTGAGAGAGAGAGGGCTGTACTTTAAAATTAGCCCCTCAAGAGAGCAAGCACGCGAACAATCCATAACGTGTATTATGGTTGAGGCCGAGCGAGAGAGTGCAAGGAGAATATTATAGGCCTCGCACAATGGGGCAGAGTGTGATCAAAAGGCCCATCTAATGCCCACCTATGCTTACAACCAACCGTCACTCTCACCACGCGCGCCAAAACTCTGCTTATCCAATTGTTTATTTTAGATTGTGTCTGACAAAGTGCCACTCACGAAACTGTTGCATACTAACCTTGTTTTAATTAGTGACACAGCTCAAAATTACTTGAATTTGTTTACAAAATTTTGTGAGTCCTTTATCCTAAATTACCTAAATTATCTAACCTCATAATTGGCAGTTTTAAAGCGATTCAGTAGTCATTTCTTTCAAAATAACTTGACCGTTAGGAAAGTGTATGAAGTGACGATAGCACTTCCTGTTTTAGTTCTCAGTGTATAGATGCTAAAATACAATTAGCTCCTATTCTAGCTCATTTAAGGGGATTTGGTAAACATTTTGATTCCCTAATATTTTTTCTGAGATTTTTCAAAATTTGTTCATCTCGCTAGTCCAAAAGCTCCGGATACAGAAGAAAAGTCAGGAATTTTAGGGAAAAGACAAATTTTGAAGGTTTAAGTTGTGTGCTCACATTTTAACATTTTTGTTTCCAAATAGGTTTCGTGACTGGGTTGTTGACACATTTAGGAGTCTTTTAGAAAATAAATTAATATGTCCCTGCCTTGAGCATTGTGAGCGTGACATGACCCGTACAAACAGACAGCAATGTTGGGGGCTTTCATTATTGAAAACATATGAAGCAAGGACGATACAAGCAACAAGCAGAACAACAACGAAGAAAGCCTTAATAATACCTTGAAACAGTTTCAGATCTTCAATTCTGGAGACATCAATTGTTGAAGGGGGAAGATCGTATTCGGCTCAAATGAGTTCTCATAAAGTTTGGTACAGCCCTAAAATTATGAAATATGTATTTCATAGACAGTCTCTATGAAAAGTTTTATCTAGATCAGAAACTCTCCTCTGCCACACCTTTGCTTCTGTAGATGAATTTTCCCAACATTGTTCTCGGGTTTTACGGGTCATCATCTCCACCATTTTCAACGTACAAATCTGTTTGGTATAGCTCCCTTCCAAGCCCATAAAATTTGCCACCAAAGGCATCAAAATATATTTTGAAACAGATTTCAAAGCTTGAGTAAACAGGTTAAATTACCTGTTCAAAACAAATCTAGTTCCTCCACTTTTGATTACCTTTGAAGTGTTTTGAGTAACAAAATGAAACGTAGGGGAATTATATAGTTTTTATCATTGCCTCTAATGTTGGCTAAGAAGGGGTGCCTTTCGTTACTTTCCCCATGCATTTCTACAGATTGCCAAATAGAATTACTAAAATAGTAGGCATCTGGTAGCTTTGATATAAAGCTGTATGTTTTATAGTTTGTCAAAACAAATTTTAAAATACGTGGATTCTGGTACTGGATGCTGGAACTGCCTTCTAATTAATGCAGTATAATATACACTAAGTAAAAGAAACTAGCGCTCCATTACAGACACGCTATAATTAACGCGTGGAGCTCTAATATAACCTTTTTACTTCGAAGCGTTACTTTAGCGCTGTAGGAGAACTAGTTTTCGGGCTGACTGATTGTTGTAACAGCTATTCATGAAACTGAAATAATTGTTATTCGGAATACCTCTGCCAGTTTAGCTCTAGCAAGCTTCCTCGACTTCTGAGCTTCATGTAAGATCATTTCGATTCTCGCAATTTCTTTCTTTTGGGAATCAATAACTTTCGTCATTTCCGTAATTTTTATTTCTTTCCGGTAATTTTCACCTTTGAGAGCAGTAATCATATTTTTGTACCTTGCACGGATATTCTCAGCTTCTGTTATCTTCATTTGCATCAGGGCCGTTTCATTTTCGATTTTCTTCAGTTCTATTTCACTAGAATTTGAAAAGGAAGAGGCAGAATTGAGTTTACTTTCGTAGCATTATGACAACAATATATTTTATTTCTGTGATGCCACTGCACTGTAGTGCTTGGTTTAAGACACCGTATGACAAATTAAATTTTTTAAAGCGAAGGTAGTATTTTAAATTATAACAACAACAACCCGTTCGAATTAATACTTTGATCCGGTAAGAACCACGTGCGTCAATGTGATATCATCAAACGATCTAGATATCCAGTTTAAGATATTTTCCAAATGATAATTTTCGGGAAAATATTATTTGAAGACTTAGAGTTAGTTAAAACTTATCATTATGAAGTTAAGCTTTGTGAGAATATTAGTGTTAGTTTTACCTGGGTCCATCTCTTGTAAGTTTGCCTTTATCCAAAATTTCCCTAAACTTTTCTTCATCCTTAACGATCTGGTCTGTTTTCAACTTTAGCTGGCTCTTCTTGAATGTTTGCAAATTTAGTTTATTTTTAAGGTCACCGATTCTGCACTCTAGTAGATCCATGGCTTGGTGGAAAGTCTTACCTCGAAATGCGTAAGCATCTCTTTGGCTTCCCAGTCGGTTACTGACAATGAGGAAAAAATTGTTATACGTCTTCAGCATTTCTTTATGTCGCTTTTGTAGCTCGGAATTAACTTTCCGTAGGTCTTGTAACCGTATCTCATTGTTCCTTAGAATCTCTTCATTGGATTCGTAATTAGCTTTTCTTTCTCCTTCAACTAAGTGAATTCTTTTCTTTAGGAAGGCTATTTCATTGAAGATGGCTTGATTGGCTTCCGAGTCTAGAATACTTTCTACTGTCGAACCTGAACGTTTCTTTTGTGACTTCTTGTTAGGCATTTTGGAAATGATTGTTGAACTGAAAGTTAACTCGAGAAGATTTTGTTTGGTATATTTAGACCTTCCATTATTTTATTGGAAGGAAAGGAGGAAGTGCTGGTACACGGTTGGAAATGATTTATGTTTGATCAATATACAGTTGCTATATGGTACTAGCCACCAGTTTCCTGGCCAGCTTTAGTGAATCTATGCATATTTCAATAACGTGGACGTTTTTATTATTGATTGGAAAATTGATATAACTGTTTTATCGATTATTCAAAAAGGGGCATGGTTCAATAAGTCTATTTTGTACATTGTTGGTGTTTTCAGTTCGTCACAGAAGATCTTGAGAATTGTACCAACACTGCTGTAACTTTATGGGGCCGAAACGACAAGCCCCAGGAGGGGCACGAAAACCGCGAAATAAGAGGAAAAAGGCAACTAACGGGGAATTCCATGATAGCCTATCCGATCATGAGGATTCTGCAGGACCGTCATCCAAACGCCGGAATCAAATAATGTTAGATGATGATGACGACGATATCCAAGGCGGTTATGAAGAAGCGGATGGACAGTACTTAGAGGATATATTCATACCGCCGAAGTACACCCGTATAGAGCCCCCACAAACGGGTGAACGACTGGTTATAGAAAAAATTGTCTGTGAAAATTTCAAGAGTTATGGCGGTGTGAAAGAGATGGGCCCATTTCACAAGAACTTCTCTGCAATTGTGGGTCCTAATGGAAATGGAAAGAGTAACATTATTGATGCAATGTTGTTCGTCTTTGGATACCGAGCAGCCAAAATTCGATGTAAGAAAGTGTCTGTATTAATCCATAAGTCTGAACTGCTACCCTCTCTGTCATCTTGCGCCGTCACGGTTCATTTTGTAAAGATCATTGATAATGGGAAAAATGATGATACTTTTGATGTCGTGCCCAATTCGGAAATTACCGTCACTAGAAGAGCCTATACTGACAACAGTTCCGCATACTGGTTGAATCGTAAGAAGGTGACATTCCAAACGGTAGCGAGCTTCCTCAAAGACAATGGCATTGACATTGTTCACAACCGATTCCTTATTCTCCAAGGAGAAGTTGAATCTATAGCTCAGATGCCTCCAAAAACGCCAAATGGCTTGGAAACAGGTCTGTTGGAATTTTTAGAAGAGGTTATTGGAACTAAAAGGTACATCAAGCCATTATACGAACTGGAACAACGCGTGGAACAATTAGATTACGAACGGGAGGAAAAGCTTCACCGAGTGGATTTAGTAGAGAAGGAAAAACAAGCAATGAGTGAGCCAGTGAAGAAAGCTAAAGATTTTCTCCGGGATCAGAATGCTAGAAGCAAATACCAGCACCAAATTTTCCAGGTTAAAAATTTCCTTGCAACCAATAAGATTGCAGAACTGACAGAGAAGATTGCTCCAGTCCAAGACAAAATTGCGGAGGTAAATAGAAGATTAGAAGAAATCAGTGCCATTAATGAAAGTCGTAAAATAGGATTCGAAAAGGAAGAGAAGCAATGCAGCGCCATTCAGGCAGCTCATGACAAGAAGAAGAAGGCATTTGAAGCTAATGAGGCTGATTACGTGAAGTACTACGAAAGTATCACCCGAGCGAATGAGCAGAGGAAGAAACTCCAAAAGGAACAAATTAAAAAAAATAAAGAAATTGAAAAGCTGGATGAAATCCCGAGAGTTAACGAAGGGGAGAAGGTGAAACTCCAAAAGAGAAAGGAAGACCTAGATGAATTGATATCAGCTGAAGACGGCGTCGTCAAAAAAGACATGGAAAAACTCAATGAGAAGATAAAGTCTGTGCTGAAAGAGAAGGTAGAGGTAGACAAGGAATTTAACAAGTGGTTACCTGTTCTCCACGAGAAGAAAATGAATGTGGAGCAAATTAATAGAGATCTAGAGAATTACAAACAAAAGGAAACGACAGAGAAGCAAAAGATGGATCAGTTTGTAAAGGAGCTTAGCGAATTGAAACAGGAGATTCAGGACCGTGAAAAGCAAAGTGGGGCAAACATGGAAGACGAGATTGAGGAGTTGCAGAGGAATTTACTTGCAAAGGAAAAAGAACTTCCTGTAATGCTTCAAGAACAGAAACAGAAGAACAATGAAATGGCTATTGTATCCAGCGAACTTCATGATGCTAAAGAATCCTTGCAAGGATCAGGACTGACAGATCAGATCTATAAGCTTTTTATCGGTGAGAAGGAGCAGGGTAGATTAACAGGTATGTTTACGTCAGTTTAGAAAAATATTTTGACGATCAGTTTATTAGGTTATTAAGTTTAAGTTATTAAGTTATTTATTAAGTTTATTGGTATAATAATAAGTTCAAAACGTATTTATTCTAAAGGACTGTACGGGCGACTCAAGGATTTAGCTACTATTGACGAGAAATATAATGTGGCGTTTACTGTCGCCACTGGCATGCTGGAATATTGGGTTGTTGACTCAGATGAGACAGGAACAACTTGTATTAATCTTCTGAAGGAACGTAGAATGCCATTTCAAAATTTTGTTTGTCTCAACCGATTGCAGTCAGTCGCAAGGGACATGAAGCGACCCTTCACTGCTCCTAGGAATTCCAAACGTTTGTTTGACTTGCTACAGATTCAACAACCAGAAGTAGCTCCAGCTTTTTATAAATCTGTTTGGAATACCTTGGCTGCGGAAAATTTAGAAATTGCTTCAGAAATTGGTTATTCACGAGAGCGACATCGAGTTGTCACGCTGAATGGCGAAGTAATCGATCCATCAGGTTTGTATAATACAGAATCAAGTTATTTCATGTTGGATTGTTATTCCGGAACGTTGCTATTTCGAATTACGAATAGCATTTGAAATATCTTAGTTAATACAGTTTGAAATATTTAAATTTAGGTGCAATGACTGGTGGAGGACGTCAAAAAATTGTTGGAAAAATGAACTCTGGTATGGCTTCCCGCCTCAATAGCAATGTCAGCCGCAAAGATGTCGAGAAATTACAAAGGCAACATGACCAATTGAGACAGGAAATCGAAATCCTGCACACTCAGACCGGGCAACTAGAGAGTGAAATATTCCAACTCAAGAATAAAATCAAGGGGATTAAAGATCGCGTGAAAAACTTTCAAGGGGATTTAGAAGGTCTGAGGAAACAATTACCTTTAAAACTGAAACGAGCGAGGGATCAAGAAGCAGCATACCGTGCAGCCACTGTGGATTCCAAGGTTTTGAAACAGAAAGAGCAGGCTTTGAAGGCTGCAGAAAAGGAGTATGAAGAGGTTGTTGAAAATTCAAAAGGTGCTGAAAATGAGAAGATAAAATTTGAAGAACGTCTCCAAGAACTTCAGGTTTCTAAAAAGAATGATATAAGGAAGAAATTGGAAAAGTTTCTTCAACAGAGAAAAGCTGTAGAGGAAGAAATCGATAAGATAACAGTTGAATTGAAGAACTACGAGAAAAATAAAAAACGAGCTCTAGATAAGGTAGTCAGCTTAGGCAAGGAAATCGAGAAACTGGAGACCAGCATGAGAAATTGGACTCAAATGAGGAAAGAAATTGAAGAAGGCTCAAAAAAATTGAAGGATGAGCTAGATGAATTAGTTCAAAGCCTAGAGCAGGCTAAGAATGAACTCAGCAAACTCAAAGAAGTTCTGAATGAATTCAAAGACGAAGGGAAAAAGTTAGCAAAAACGAAAGTGGAGCTTGATACAAAAATTGAAGAAGTTGCGAGCACTTTGAAACAATTGCAGAGGCAAAAGCAGCACAACATTCAAAATATGGAAGCTTTAATATTGAAAGATATTCCTGAGGAGGAAGTTCCACCTTTGGCGATTCTTACTGAGGAAGAAATTCAAGCTTTGAATCTAAAAGAGTTGGAACATAAACTTGCTAAATATGAGAAAAAGCTTCATGGGGAATCACCTAATCTGAATATTCTTGAGGAATATAATAAGAAGGTTTATTAAAAAGTGTTTAATTTGTATGTTAATAATATTATGCCTCGTGAGCCATTGATAACTTGCGTTTCCCATTCATGCAGATTGAGTTATTCCTGGCAAGAGTAGAGGAACTGGATGCTGTAACTGCTCGCCGAGATAAATTCCGTGATGCCTTAATATCTACCACTGCTCAACGCCTAGCCGAATTCATGGAAGGATTTGCAATTATTTCTTCAAAATTAAAGGAGATGTTTAGGATGATATCCATGGGTGGAGATGCCGAGCTTGACTTGGTAGATTCAACTGACCCATTTTCGTCCGGAGTTCAATTCAGGTAACATGGTGACAGTAGTTATACAATTAGTTGTTCTTCAAGGATTTGTGATGTGATATATTACTCTATTTCCTGGAAAGTATGTTTTACATTCTTGATGATTTCTTACAGTGTGCGCCCTGCAAGGAAAACGTGGAAGAAAATTTCCAACCTTTCCGGAGGTGAAAAAACTTTGAGCTCTTTGGCTCTTATATTTGCTCTACACTACTTTAAACCCAGTCCTTTCTACGTGATGGATGAAATAGACGCAGCTTTAGACTTTAAGAATGTTTCAATCATTGCCAATTACATCAAGGTAATATTATAATAATTGATCTTTTATTGAGCCTAGATTTTTAGTGATAACTAGAAAATGATCTATCTGAATCATTTCCATTTGGCTTTGGGGCTTAGAACTTTCAAAGATCTTGAGCGTGCAATCGAAGATTTTCAGAATTTTTAATAACTCGCTCTGAGAATTTTCCAATTTCTAGGAAGCACAGCGTAAATAATGAAATACTATAGCTATGAGTAAGCAGGCTACTGTCAAGAGACAATATAAAAATGTTGTCGGGTTCATGAGAGTTCAGAGCACGAATGGAGTACTCTATCTCGCACCTAACGACCCTCAAAATGTGGAGGGGTAGCATGTGTCATTCTGAGGGCTAGCAGTTTTGCCGCTTACTTAGGGCTGTATAAAAATTGCTTTAATCGCACTCAGAAATTTCTGAATGTGAGTGCGACAATCTGAATACCCTCTTTATATTGCCCTAACGCGACCATCGACTACCATTACTACTTTGATCACAGCTTGTCTTCTTTTTTGGTCTTTCACTTAATTAGATATCTACGCACTAGTCTACCTGTCTCGTTAGTATTACTCTCCTGCTTGTTGTGCAGGGAAGAACGGGTAAATTATACGTAAACAATTCAAACTAATCCTAAATTTTATTTATTTGCAGGATCGAACTAAGTTCACCCAGTTTATAATAATTTCTCTTCGCTCAAATATGTTCGAATTAGCTGATAGCCTCTTAGGAGTGTACAAGGTTGATAACATGTCCTATTCGATACACATTGGTGTTACAAAAATGTTAAGTGCAATGAAGACTAGATTAGGAGATGCTGCGAAAGCCCTTCAAGGTGATCAAGCACTCAGCTCTCAGTCAACACATCGAGCAAGTACGGACGGAGTACCCTCTACTGTAAGTACACAAGCAACTCAGAGAACTTCTCCAGATGATATTCCAACTCAACCCACGTCCAGTATCGCTTCCGCTGGAACACAACCTTTGAGTTCCAACATCGGCAGTAACAATATTTCACCCGAAATTGAAAGCTCCCCAACCGATAAAATTAGTCGAGAGAGTGATCAGGTAAGTACCCAGAGCAAGGCTACCGGGGATCAACAAAGCATTCAGAGCAAGGATACGAATGAACCAGCTGCTGGAGTACCGGAGTCCGTTGAATGTATTCCTCCTATACATGGCCGGGGTACATCTACCAGTAGCAGTTCAGGAACTTCAAGAGGACCCCCCTTATTCACTTCTACCCCAATCAGAAAGGAAGCCTTCAGACGTGCCTCTCAGGAAGTGAATTATTTGGAAGATATTGTAGAAGAAGCGTCGAGGCAGAACCAAGAAGACTCTGGCGAAGTAACAGATTCTAGTGAGAGTAGTGGAGAAAGTCGTATTGTGGCAGGTCAAGATCAAGTGAACGAGGGTAATTTTGATGCGTCTGATTTCGAATTTGACAATTCAGACGATGACGATTCTGACCCAACCATTAAAGGAGCTATCGATTCTTCTGCAGAAACGGAAGAGAGTTCTCCGGATGATATGTAAATGCGTTTTATAATCACACTTCTTTTCAGACAGAGTTGCCAGCAAAGGTTTTTGTTGTAATTGTAGTCTGTGTTCTTACAGGTGATTATTTCTAATTGTATCTACATTTTAATCGTTAATCTTTCTGTTCATCTATTTCCATTAAAATGAGTATCACTCGTGGGGGTTTTATAGAAGTATATAAACTTATTTAGACTTTTTTAATTGAAAACACTTACTATTGTCGACACGTGGCAGTAATTTATTACATTACAACCTTAATGTAAATATATATAGATAAATGTGGACGTTATATTTATGGGCATATGTAACATGATAGACGTCTACAAGCTTACTGTCAAGGTGAACCTTAATGCATTACATCTTTATAACAAGACATTTGTCTCGTCTTTCATACCCGAATAAAATAAATTCATATATAGTAATCTGATTGCTGGGTCATTGTTATTTAGCTTTTAAGCTTTATTCTAATTTTTTGCTTTTTGTGCTAAATTACGTAATAATACCTGTGGTGCAAATTACAGTAGTTGCGATCCTTGTAGCTCCAATGGTGGTACGCACTTGTTTCTTGGCAACAGAGCCTTATCGGAATGATCAAGTTTAGTTGGCCATGCACCTATTGAAGTTCATCTCCAACGAAAACTACCTCTTTCATCATTTCTCAGAAGGAGAAAAGGGCACAGGAAAGGTTGATCAAGTTTCCCATCTCAACAAGCTAATTTTAAGTATCGTGCATGAAGATAAATCTAGCACCGCAAAAACTTCCTCTGTAAAAATAATGATACAATCTTCCACGGTCCATGATCCATGCTGAAAAAAATCTGGAGCCTGCACACAGATGTTGCAAAAACTATTACGAACTTCAATAATGACAAGGAAGGTAGATACTTTGTGCATCACACCATTACCATTACATACCTCACTTGAACATTCAGCTCCTTTGTGTACAATAGGAAAATAGTCCCTGCGGTTAGTGAGAAATGGCTTAGGTTTTAATTTCCATTGAGCATCTAATTTTCGCATCAAAGTATAGCAGGAAAGATGCCGAGCATTATTAACTACTACCTTGGAAGGCAACACCTCTGGTTTTGAGACTCGTTAAGAATTTTTTATGCTTTAATATGTTGCTACAGGCTATTGCAAAAAATATCCTATGCAAGCCCCATACTCAAAGCTGACTGTTCTTGTGCAGGTACCTGAGCCAAACATCACCTTTTAACTCTTAAGTGAATCAATAAGTTAATAAGCCATGCAAACAAGAGGAACATAATATCGCGAACCTTCATATTTGCATACAATGCTTAAGCATACAAATTCCAAGTAATGACAGGTTAGTAAGTATAAATGAAATAGTAAATCAATGCTGTAAAAATCTCTAAGGTTGATTACTTGATTAAATAGAATGACGTGACAATTTTTGAGAAACACCTCTATATTACATGCTTGAGGTGCTCGAGTGTGCATCAACGTTTAAGGATACGCTTAATTACTGAGTGAGTGGCTGGAACCGATTGCAATTTTTGTTGCAAGTTTACAGTGTCTTCTGGACATCTTACGAAGAAGCATCACAGATTTTATTCTTACTCTCTACTCTTAAAACTGCTATTGCTTCTTGTGGTTTATTTCTGTGAGCCAAAAGTAAGCATGGAAATGCTTGACCTTCGAATTATTATCTGTGTATTCCAACTATTGTTGCTGGGGGTACATTGCCAAATTGATTTCGACCAGAATCAGAATCTGAATCAGAATCCCAGGGTAACTTTTTAATTGTTGCGTTAATTAATCAATTTTGGAGAGAGAACTATTTTGATGAGTTATTCCGGAGTCTATAGTTTCTATTACATGGTTTATCCAGGGTAATCCACCAGTGCCCGCGCAACAACCCCAGCAGCAAAGACCTGCACAAGGCTTACAGTTTGATATCATTTTTGATGATGAGCCAGTGCAAGCCAGTCCCTCATGCGTGACTCCGACACAGGTAACAAACAATATCCAAGTGTCTATGACAAGACCAGTTTTCAAAACAACTTAAATATCTGCACTGCTGAGTGCGGAATAAAAAAAGTAAAAGTTGTAGGAAATAAACATAAATGAATAAAGCTGTCTAAATTGGATTCATAATTAAACCCATGCTTTTAGCGACAAGGTCTTTGCAAGGCTTTGGCCCAGTGTGCCATTGTCTACAGTGAGATTCCAAGTTTACTTGACAATCCCTGTCAACGTGAGAATAACCAGCTGGGCGTGTGCTGCCCTCTAGAGACTGGCGAAAATAGGAAACCACCCCCACCTGGTGTGGGGACGAATGGTGTTCTTAATAAACCACCGCCACCCAATGTACCCATTCCTCAGATTAGTGAGCAGCAACTACGTCAAGCTATTGATGTTTCCATTCGACAAGTTCAGGAAAGACAGCAGAACATTAATTCCATCATATTTATAGATGGGGTAAGTTTCAACGGGGATTGCAAGGCAGTTCCGTTGTAAAATTTGCTAGGGGAAATTTCATGGGAATTTCCCCATGTCTTGAATGGCCCTCTGTTGAAATCAGAAAGCACTAACTTTATGAGCACAATTTTAAGCCAATTAAGGATACTATGCTATCAAAATAAATTTCAGCAAACAATTAAACCGGGCACGCCCTCTGCTGCTCATCAACGTTTCTTCACTACCACCAACGCCATCTTGGATAAGGGCAATGATGCCCAAGTTAATCTTCAAACAACATTAACCCTGTCGAATGAGTACGCTTTGAATAGTTCTAAAACCCCTTTTAATGATATTATAATTTCTTTTAAATATGTTGCTATTATTATATCTACTTTTAACATGCGTTATGCATTTTATGTCAACAATAGCTTTAACTTATCCCCGCTGCAAGGAACGTTTGCACTTCCAAGGTTCAGTGCATCAGGAACTGCGATTGCCAAGACTTGCCCTCAGACTAGTCAATGCAGGGAAGGATATCCCTACAGGACTATGGATGGGTCTTGTAACAATAGGAACAACCCTGATTGGGGCAAAGCGGCCACAGCGTACCAGCGGATTCTTCCACCCAAATATGGCGATGGTAAAGATTTTGACAATACAAGATGATTATTGTTGTTAGGGCTGAATTAATTTCCTACAACAAGAATTCCATGAATAGGTATCAACAGTCCACGTGTGCAAGCTAATGGAGCGCCCTTACCATCCCCTCGTTTGGTCAGCTCATCATACGTTCCAGATGACAATCGCCCATATAATAACTTGACCCTCATGTTGATGCAATGGAGTCAATTCGTTGACCATGACCTTACACACACACCCATTGTGAAGGGAGTGAATAATACTGGAATTGCATGCTGTCAGAGTGGCCAGCACGTAGATCCCAGCACCCGACATCCTGATTGTTTTCCTATTGATATCCCGGGCAACGACCGCTTCTATTCTAATTTCCGTCAGCAATGTATGGAGTTCGTTCGGTATGTGTAGTTTAAATATGTTTGGAAAAATCTGTTGCTGCTTCAAGAGTAGCAATAAGGAAACGTTGTCAAAAACATTTTTCTGTTATAACTATGGTTTTTATTTTTTAAACAATGTCTTTGCAGATCATTGCCAGCTCCCCGTCGGGAATGTAATTTTGGGCCACGAGAACAACTTGACCAGATCACTCATTATTTGGATGGTTCTAATGTGTATGGCTCCAGTGATGACAGGGCAAGGACATTGAGAGAATTTGTGGGTGGTCGTTTGTCAGTTCAAAATTCTCAGGTAACCCGAGGAAGGGATCTTCTTCCCGGTAATCCAGGAGAATGTTCGGACAGTACCAGGCAGAAATTCTGTTTCCGGGCAGGAGACTTACGAGTCAATGAACAAACGGAACTAGCTGTGATGCATACGGTTTGGATGAGAGAGCATAACAGAGTTGCTAGAATTCTGGAGACAATGAATCCCAACTGGAACGATGAAACTTTGTACCAGGAAGCGAGAAGAATTGTTGTTGCGGAGCTGGAGCATATTACATACAATGAGTACTTGCCTTTGATTTTGGGTGCTGAATTCATGAGGACTTTTGATTTGACACCAAAAACTTCGGGTCATACAAAATTATACAATTCAAAAATTGACCCATCTATTACCAATGAATTTGCATCAGCGGCATTCCGGTTCGGTCATACTTTAGTTCAGGGAATTATTCAGTAAGTATTTGTACCTGGCTCTTCAGTCAAGTGCCAACTTTGACATTCAATTTTTTCTTAAAATATAAAGATCGTTTGATAATGTACTGCTTCTGTGTTTTGCTAATTTAGAGAAATCAATCAATTCGGAGCTGTTAGGTCGTCCACGTCTTTTGCAAAAACCCAATTTGCTCCTTTTTCATTGTACGACTCTTTTGATTCTTTGGTTCGCGGTCTAGCAACTCAGGAATGTCAGAAGTTCGATAACTTTGTTACAGATGCGGTACGCCCTTTATATAGATAAACGTTTCTTATTTAAATGTCACTTTTTATTTAAAATATTTGTTAAATTAATTTATTAATTTCATTTTCAGCTTACCAATCACTTATTTGAAGGAGGTTCTCAATTCGGACTTGACTTGGTCTCATTGAATCTTCAGCGAGCTAGAGATCATGGTATTCCCCCTTACAATGACTTCAGGGAAGTTTGTGGTTTTAAAAGGGCTCAAAGCTGGGCTGATATGGCAACATTCATGCAGCCGAGCGTAAGAGTATTTTTCAACTTGAAATAATTATTAAATCCAAGCTGTTTCCCAAAAGTATTTGTAGCAAACTTTTTTTTTATATTTGAATTTATAGGTTGTTGAGCAACTTCAGAGGGTTTACCCAAGCGTGGATGAAGTTGATTTGTTTGCTGGTAATGTCCATTGTCATGTCGAAATTCTAATAGGCGGACAAAATTGAGGCGTAAATCTTTACATGCAATTTTCATTGTGTTCTTCAGGAGGCATTGGTGAAACTCCGCTGGATGGAGCTATTTTAGGACCAACGTTCGTTTGCTTGGTTGGAGATCAATTTGCTCGCTTACGTCGAGGAGATCGGTTCTTTTACGAAGAGGTGTCAGCTCGGTTTACTGAAGGTTGAACCGAATTATTTTGAAATGGCTTTGTTCTTTTTGTATTTTAAAAGGTACGGCAATAATTATTTGTATTTATTTTTCTTGTAGCTCAATTGGACCAAATTCGAAAAGTGAGTTTGGCTCGTGTCATCTGTGATAACTCTGATGAAATTACTGTCATACAACCTTTGGTCTTCCAGCAAGCTTCATTCTTGTAAGAAATGCTCACATGTCGTAAATTTTGCTTTGGAAAAGACTCGCGAAGTCTTGTTCACGTTTTTATAATTTTGGCAAACTTGTTCCTTGCTTCATTTATTAGGGATTGATTTTGTACTTTTAAATTTACAGGAACAAGAGAGTACCTTGTAATTCACCTACAGTCGGTGGAATTGATTTCAACCTTTGGAGATCCAGAGGAGGAGGAGGACGGGGTGGAGGTGGAGGTGGAGGTGGAGGACAGGGAGGAGGTGGAGGACGAGGAGGAGGAGGTCGTGCACGGGGACAACGCAGACAATAATAATTGACCTTGTTACCAAACCAACATTTTACCGAAGTGGTATTATCAAGCAATGCTAATTCATGCAAACATATAATAAGATTTTGGTACAATATTCTTCAAAAATTGATAGCAACGAGTTTTGTGAACACTGGGATAATCTCTTCTATGCAATATGGGTTTACTTGCAATTAGTACTGAAACTTGCCTTACTGTAATCATTTCAATAAAAACAATCAATACTCGATTTTGAGAACATAATATATTTTCTCAATGGCTTTTATTTAAGTAGAGCTTTTTTTTCAACAGTTATGATAATATTATTGCGGACAAACTTGTTCGGTTTGAAACCTACCCGAGATTGTACTATTTGAACATGTAGCATTGTATAATTAGAAACATTTTATTATAATAATTATTTTGAGGGATAACAAAAGGTACTTTTATTTAATATATTTACCATTTATGTTCATATGGAAATGGCTTTCAAGGAGTTTCAAATATCTAGTTATACTTGTTCCATTTCTTGGGGTCAACACAACTGACCCAACTTGTGAGGGTAACTCCCAAATTCGTATTTAAATTAGAAATGTTCCTAACAAAACAGAGCTAAGCACTAAACTGATAACATGCTCATGCTCAATTTAATGAATAATTTAACACTTGCAGTTATATCCTTATATCTACAAAAAAAATACTAGGCTCATGTACTTAAATGTGAATACCGTATACTCACATTCAGAAAGAAGATCTTTCCCAGAGTTATGGCATTTTCAGCAAAAGTAAATACTATTACATATTTAAAATATGTAGCGTTATGTGTACGCTACTTGTCTAAAGTCTAGGGGCTCACGCTCAAAACAAATCTAGCAGTTTCATCAGAGTTGAGAGTAACAAGAAATCACACAAAGTTTGGTGCTGCCTACGATACGTTTCACCATTGTCAGCGACTAGTATTTGTCTTTATTTACATCCTACATTTAATAGGGTTAGTACTTATTGCAAACTTAACACGGAGGTACAAAAACAACACAAAGAAACAAACGAACAATCAATCATTTTCGCTTCACAAATTGCTCAAGCGTAAAATACTATAAGGGTTAGGCTTTCTCTGTCGGATCACAGTCTTGATGCATCTGATGAATTTGACGAGTCATCCTCCTCTGCCGAAGTGAATGTTATCCGAATATCACTCATTATACCGTTGCCTTTCTCAACTGATACTGGCTGAACGATTTCTGTTAACAAGACATACAAATATAAAAATAATCCAGCAACCAAGGAAGCAAAAATCAAATTTGGACATCACCAAAATTTTACATGAAGAAACCTGAAAACGTGTTATGAAACTGCGTTTTCAGATTTCTGGTAATTTCCAAACAGTAATATAAATTTACCTTCCAGTAGTCTCTCCAGCTCTGCTTCATTGAAGCAAAACTTAAAAGGCGTACCGCTACTATCCATAACTCCAGAAATTATCCTCAGGACAGATGGTTTCACCTTCCACAGAATCAATTCCTGCTTTCTTTCAGCAAATAACACGAACAGATTTCGTATCCCCTGTAACAATCATAAACAGTTTACTTTAGTTTTGCTGTGCAAATAAAACAGGTCACAGGGACAATGACATATTTCAAAATGTGTACGTACACATTTGATGCACGTACAGTTGCGTGCTCAAACTCACAGTTAGACAATTTACATAAGAATTCTAATCCTTTACCTGAGCAGCAGTAAAATCACAGAATTGGATATGTTGACAATCAACCACAACAGGAAGAGTGTCATTGGCCCAAACATTCCCAGATTTCAGAACAATGTACCGTGAGTATTCAACAGATGGGAATACCAGAGACCGATCCAGATCGCAAACAATGAATTCGATACCGGTTGTAGTCTAAAAGGAGTTTGAAATGATTTTGTCAACACACGTACATGCACAGAAAAAAAAACTGTACTTCCAATTTCAAAATGATCTATTTTCATTTATTGTTTGATAGAAACTTACCAAGCCCCTTTTCACACGAATGCCTGGCCGAGCAGCGTAGTAGAGTAAGAACATGACACTGATGGAGAAACCAACCAAAATTCCATAGGCTAGCCCCCCAACCAAGCTCACAATGAAAGTAAGTCCGTAAGGAATCAGGTCCATTTCTATAACATCAAATGAATTAATTGTGAACACGCGAAAAACTTAATGGACAGTAGGAACTTCATATGAGCTTGAGCCATTTCAAGGGAATGCAGAAATGACTTACTTTTACTCTTCCACATGGGATAGATAATGTTCAGGTCCACAGTGAATATCACAGCACAAACGATAACAGCAGCCAAACTTGGTTTCGGAATGAAGAAGAAATAAGGTGTCAAAAACTGGAGAGCCAGGATGACCAAGACACCAGTCACCAATCCTCCCAATGGAGACTGGACCCCAGAGGAATGGTTTACAGTTGTTCGGGAAAAACTTCCAGTGATTGGCATCGAGCAGAAGAAGGACCCAACTAAATTGGACAGTCCAATGGTGATCATTTCCTGGGAAGCATCGACTCTCGAAGTACCCGCTAAGGCTTTTGCAATAGTAATGTGCTCCATGATGGCCAACAGGGGCAACACAATCAGAGCTGACCCATCCTCAGAGAGGATATCTAACAGACTCTTCGTGTCCACTTCTCCCGTGGCTGTGTTATTAACATCAATACTGAAATGAGGGGGCACGAATGGAGGCAACCCAGGCGTAATGTCACCGACCACTTTGACCGGGGCCGGGTCACCAACGAAAGTGAACGCCACTGTAGCAGCGACCACAACGATGGCACTTCGAGATGTTGAAATCAACCATAATACTTTGTCCAAAGCCGGCAAGCAGGAAGTACAACACCGGAAGATGGACTGTAAATTCTGTTATAATAAAAGAGATAATAAAATCATTATCGAGTTATTCCCAGAATTTCAACACCAGGTTGATATATTACCATAAAAGAGTTGCAGAAGTCGTTAATGACATTTTTTGTTTGTTTACTGATTTTGTCTTAAAGATAAATTGACAGTTTTACCTGAAGGAAGAGGAGAACTCCTATGCACACAATACTGAGCAGGGCATCGTTTGTCTTCATGTCTGAAATATGCTCCACCGTTCCTTTGAAGACGTCGAGGAAGCCTTCAGCGGGGAAAGTGAGACCCAGTAGAGATTTGATTTGTGTAGAACAGATGGTGATGGCGGCTGCGGACGTAAATCCACTCATGACAGGCGTTGAAATAAAGTTAACAATGAATCCTATTAATTTAAAAAAAAAAGTTATTATTTTGCAATTATTCCTACTTCTCAATCGGATTTCAAACTCGCACTTAATTAGGATCTATCCCAGTTTTAGCTACTCGGACGAATTTCTCCCATTATATAATATACATGTAATGAAGTCACTATCATGTACCTGTAAATTATATAATAGGTTTTTATACCAAACCATAAAGGCATTTTCTCCTTTTTATAGGTACGGTGTACGGTACGATTTTCTACTTTGTAAATATTTTTTGTATGTATTGGAGTAATATACAATTCATATTTAATAATTTGGACATTGACCTTCGAATACTTTAATTTTCCACGCACAAGATTTAATTATATAATTTGTTTTTCCATTTGTAGAAGAAATTCAAAGTATGCTACATCGAAAATGGGAAGAGAATTATTTATAACATATCTATAATAAAGGCATTATCTCTACGAGCATTCCCACATTACATGTGTGTAAGTCTCAGGCCTGGTGGAAAGAACGACTTGTTTCTTTCTCGAATAAATCTAGAATGCACGTACGACAATGTTTCAATCTGAGCATATTGCAAATATTTAGTATTACAGGGAATAAAGAAATCTAAATATTTCCAGGTAGCATTTCCTTGAAAAAACTTCTTTAGTTCTCACACTTAATAATTATTATAGCTAACATGGTATCGTGCTCAACCACCAATCATGCGCTCGTTTTATTCTATTCTTTGACTCTCTCGTTCCATTATTTCAATACAGGTTTAATTAAAGTTACAGTAACTACGAATGTCTACTTTGGCAACATGTCTCAACCCTTCATACTTCAAATTTTCGACGGAGAAATTCTGACTGTGCTAGACATGAGCGATAAAAATTATCAACAAAGTCAAACGTGAATGAATATCTGTACGAACTTGAGTATGAGAAAATTAGTAGCGAATTATTGATAATTTCCAACCACACATGAGATCCACCAATCGTAAAAAATATCTCGGGAATACCTAACTCAGATGATTGAGATATTATACATTTGGTACATTTTGAATTTAAAAAAACGTTAAAACTTATCATGGAGTAAGGGTAAATCAACTTTGAAGGCGAAAGTAATCAGAGTGTACATACACGTGGAGTAATGGTTTTTTTTTCTGGGAATTCTTAGAGATTCTAAAAGTACTCGTGCAAACACGTTTCTTGAATTTTGCTATATCCAAGCATCTTTCTATAACTCACCTTTGAAATGAAAGAATAGCTAAGGTATCTGTAACTCCACTCGATGTTTATCATTGGCAAATTCCCCATGAATTGATGTTCATTGTTCATAATACTTGAGCATCTATTAACTTCACACTTTGGCAATATGATCCGAGGCAAAGAGGTGCAAATGTAAGTATACTTACAATTAAATATTTCTAAAAATGTCCATATATATATAATAGCAAAGCATTGAAATGGAATAGCATTGAAGAACCCATGAACATCTCTAAAGACTTCTCTTCACTATATGGTAATTCATTGAAAATGAAAGTATATGTAAATATTTCCAAGAATAGTTAGAGTCTTGTGTATTCATGAAAAAAAAATTGTCAGGAACACCTTGATGACAGGCTGGAAGAGTATTTTGAACCCATATGAATCATACACCACTCACTCATCCTCCAAACGCCAACACCACACTCCTATATTTGCACCCAACCTCAAACATCTGATAGTATTCCCAATTCCCAGTAATTATTACAGAATTGATCGAAACAACCCAATTCCCCATTTTCGTATTTTAATTTCATTAATGCAAATGAAGCATGACTCACCCAGTTGAAACAATCCCATGCAAAGTGTGACGATTCCAGTGAGGAATGCCAGCAAGACTGCATACTCTGGGGGCTTCCCCACGGTGTAGTTAAGTGTGATGATGGCCATGACGGCCGTCGGTCCAATCGTAACATCCTTAGTCCCTCCGAAGAAGATGTACACGAAACAACCCACGAATCCCGAATATAATCCATACTATTACAAAACAAAATGAGAGCATTCATATTAGTGGGAGCACACTTCTAAAATATATTAATCCTTTCTATTAATAGTACATACATATGTCCCATGCATATAATTAATTCCATGCACAGGGTAAATCCCCTTCTGCGACGCCTGATAGATAGAGGCATGATCCCTGTATAATAGCATTTGGCATTACCATGCGGATGTGAAACGCTACCTGCACTAAATAATTTTTCCACTGACCTACGTCTATACATATCTACATCAAAGGATTGACGAAACCAGAAACCCTGTTGTTCTCAAGCCCAGAATTGTACATAGAAATGATAAAGTATTTTAAACCGGTCATCCTCAATAAAGCCGATCGTGTTTCATTCAGGGAAGTAGGAAGTGCTTTACATTACACACACACACAACAACAGCTTTTACACGAACATCGCTAGAAAATTTCATTGTGGACACAACCAGTAACGGCAACGGCTGTGTGGTTGTTCCACAAAAGAGAGTCACAGAGTAACAGAGCAGGGACAATAGTAGCCTTCATCCCAAATGCATCAGAACAGAGAGAAGACAAAAAAAATAATGCAAATATTGACTCTTGATCCACGTCGATTATGCTAATATTGACCTTTCCTGTTGACATTATACTGTCTGTCATTGTTAGTCAATTATTAAATGGATCGCTTGACGGGGCTATGCGCTCCTTGTTTCCCTTCTCTATGACTGTTCTGGTTATTCTTGAACTGTACAGTACATGTACATAATTATATATGTCGCATATCCCTATTTACCCTGCACTCAGCTCAGTTTTAATTAACTTTGTATGGTATTCAGATACGAGACAATAAGCTCATCAGTAGGGTTGATAAGTGCGAAAATCGATGGGTCTATTAATACCCCTTGTATATGTCATGTCAAGTTTGTGTGTGCAGATCCCTCTCACTCAGAGCTACTAATTATGGCGTGTATGCATTTATGGAGGAACTACTGTAAAACATGGAAACTACAAGATTCCCTTCGTGAATGTATAGAATGCTATTACGTAACCCACCTGAGGAGGTAAACCACCAACAGTGGCGTAGGCTAATCCTTGGGGTAAAATGGTGAGTCCGACTGTGAGTCCCGCAATGATGTCCACAAGTAATTTATTAAGATTGTACTGGGGCAACCACTGCAAGATGGGCATACGGCGATAGAAAATCTTTTTCCGAAATGTATTCTTTGCCCATTGCTTCAAGCAGCCCGGGCTACTGTTGTCGGTGGGGATGTCATTAATACTGCTGGAGGAATTATTGTTGTTATTGCCATCATCAATGGTGCTAGCCCCGTCCTTCCCCACGAGGCCCGTTTGGGAATTGGAGAAGTTTCCATTCAAACTGAATGAAATGTCCGAGGGGGAGCGGGAGATTCCTGAGAGACTCACCGAACTGTAAGAATGAATGAGTTCTGTCTTCATATCGGCTCACCGTCAAAGATCTTAATCCTTTATGTGGAAGCGTCTGGAATGTAGTAAAAAAAATACGGTAATTATGTCAACTGTCAATTTGAAATGACTCGTTTTTAATAGGATGCATATAGATACTGCAAGAGACACTATATTATGTGCATAGAGACTGATTCATAAAAAGCTAGCGCGAATTCACCAAAATGTACATCCTGTTCTCAGCAAATCATTAATATTAATGAATGTCTCTCCCTATACATTGGGAAAGGTTTGTGAATGGTTTTGGCTCCAATCCCTGTATATTATATGCATTTACAGTTGGTCTGTAGTCTGTATAGTCTGTGTACCACACAGAGAGACAACACTACATGGACAGAGAGCCCTGTCGAGGAGCACTTCTGATCTTTTTGGTATTCAAGTCGTTACCGCATGTGACAGAGTATCCATTTAGTACAATCATAAACCAGTAAGTGTGTGTTGGTTGCCACAGGTGAAATTGCCTCTCTGGGCACAACAATGGAAACCGTAACTGTGGTCAGAGTCGAGCATGGACGTACATATGTAATTACAGTATAAGTACATGTCAACTTTCTGTTTTGACTTACGGCATTCATACTACTTGTCTATATGTTCTGATGAAGTACTTAAAATGCAGTCTTGACGCACTACTGTACACGTTGAGAGACTTGTACTTCAATTTGTATTAATTTAGATATGTCATTTAGGGGAAGGGTATAGGGATCACCGTCAGTGCTTATTTAGCTGTTGACTATGGCCTTTACATAGTAGGGATGACGCTTGCCTTATTAGCCGCGTTCGGAAACGCCTTCATTGAAAAAGCTCAAATTTGTTTGTTTATTTTTATTTCCAACGTGTGTTATGAGTTTGTTCCCAAATAGGACTGACTTTCCAAAACAATGCATGTGAGGATAATGATGGACAGGGGGCTTCTGATTGGATACATATATCTTGGCATTTAGAAAAATTCAAAGCCAAAAGAGTAAACTGAAAGTCAAATATCTGGAGGACAGTTATCTACTTATAGACCGGACTCTTAACAGGTGACCTTATTTACATAGGACATTTTTCTCAGGAAACACCTACTTTTCTTATTTCACGTTTTAGTTCCATTCAAGTGCTCCTATAGCAGTTGAGGAAGTGGATGTATGTATCTATGTATATGTATTAAAAAAGCTTCACAAAATGAAAGGAGCCCTTCAAAATTCTCAAGGGTTTGGGAAAACCTGCGGAAATACATTAGTACGTGCTAACTTCCACTTTAAACAAAAGGGGACTGGAGGGGATCAAAGGATTGGTTATAGTAAGCTCCTGACAGGGTCATATTTTGGGAGAAGGTAGCAAAAATGAAATGGTTTTCTGTGAAAAATGCCTGCTCCATAGGGGACTGGTGTTTTATTTAAATACTATTTTTGTTTACTCTCAAAGTACGTTAGATCCGTTATAGGAAGGTTAAGGAAGTTTCGTATTGAGGGTCAGCTTATACTGTATAAGCGGATTCGATGAATTTCTCGTTTTTATTTACGGACGTATTTTTGTTTATTTCATATCAACTCTCCTTCGAGTAGTCCCGAAACGCAGTGGAGTATAAAAGCTAGTAATTGCTAACGGCGTTAGAGAAAACCCAGTGTGAGTAAGTTTAGACAAGGGGCGGTTTACCAATTTGCATTCTACGGATGAGCTTGTGAATATTCTATTGAAAATGCTAATTCAAACAAGGAAAACCTCTTTGATGTTTTATACATTTTTAATCTGTCCCCTCTGACACTTTACATAATCACAGCACCTTTATAATACACTTGCATAATTAGAAGTAGAATATCCATGTACCTCGTACTTGCCAATCCAGGAGTCAACTCCCAGCTCCTCTCAGAACTCGAACAAAAACTTACAGTTATGTCTACTTTTACGTAAGGTTTACACAGGGAGTTTTTGTTTATCATATTGTAAAAAATGGTCAGCTTAAGTTGTGGGAGATGAGAGTGTGTCGACAATCTGGTGTCTTATTCATCCCGTTTACCATACATACATAAAACATGTATCTATCGTATTTTTAAGTGTCAGAATTTCCAGATTAAATTGGGGTGACCCCTCGGAGAACAGCCTACGACAATGTACAGAAAATTGTGGACTGAAAAAGGGGTTCTGACAATTTAATTGACGAGTGGTCTCTCCACATTAAAACCATCACGAACCAGCTTCATGCACAAACTTCCCTTGAGCGTTTTAGGCAGACACACAATTGTACAACTGCCTATGTATGTATGTATATACAGTAGTCATTATTGACAGCACGTGCTGTTATATACAATACAATAGTAAATACAATTGTAAAAGTTCCACCTTTACAGGACCGATCCGTGAGGCAAAGCAAAAAGTAATAAGTGACATTCATTAATCACAGAGATTATGCATACATAGCTAACGTGAAGTCAGCTATTCCTACCAGTAGATATACAAATACATATATGGTTTTATTTAAATGCATAATTATAAACTGATGCTTGCTCTCTAGAAGTTCATCCACCCATTTGATTATATGTATGTATGCTTATATAATCTTCAGTCAGTTTTAATACACTGGTTTTTCTGATCTCCTGTCAACTGAATCTGACATTAACCGCAAAGAACAAATTGATTTCAAATTCTGGAGGCATTCGTCGTGAATCCTGAGTTATTACTGTGTCACACAACCATACTCTATATCTATGTATGTATTCTTATAGAGTTGAACCAATGCTAAATTTAGTTATCATTGATTTTTTTCCACAATTGCTGCAAGGGCTGAAATAATGTGCATTGTATGCAATGAATGGGAAAATTAAAGCAATTTAAATTGATTAACGTAACTTTAGCTTGAAGGTACATATGTATCTTATAATGGTCCCAAATAGATAAGTGAATGCGTGCAATACGTCCAGTGATGTTACTCACATGTGGAGTTATTTCCGTAACAGTGGACACTCTGATTCTCAAGTTTTCGAGAGGTGACAACAGTAATTACCATCGATTTGATTACAAAGGAGCCTCATAATTAGCCCTCATACAAAGGATTTATCTAGTGACTGGAGGACCGTAATGAAATCATTTCATTCTGAGCACGCAGAATGGAAACTTACACAGAGTACATTTTAATAATCACAAGTGACAGGATTTGCGTAAAATTTTCCCTTAGTTAAAAATAGATTTTTCCTGAAGTCTTTGAATTGACATGGATTTGACACTGATAACAGAAATTTATTCATGGAGGCTTACTCCAATCATTTCAAGTTCAACTGGTCTCCCATGCTTACGATTCTAATAATATAGCTCAATTCACATTCCTGCATGTGATTTCATCCCATCTTAGCGGACAGGAATGGGATTTCTATAGCTTTATAGTAAATATGTGGGGAGCAACATTACTGACTAAAATTTTTAATGACTGGTACTTTTTGCACGTGAACTAGTTTAAATGCTAATTCCAGTCTAGATTAAACAGTTAAAAATACCTGCTTCATCTCTCCGTCTGCAATGACAATATCAATCTTCTGCTGTATAAAGTCGTAATTACAGCCAATATGTACATGCTCACGGGAAGAGATTTAGCTGGTGATCCTATAATCGTTGATTATAAATTTTCCAGAAAGTTTCCTACCATAAATAATTCCGACAGTCATGATGATGTGCTGGTTTAGTTAGAAATGTGAGTATGCTAGTCACATATCCACAACGTGTAATTATGTACAGTATCTCTAGGTAGTACAGATTCGGTGAAAGTTTGGAATGATTTATGAACAAGTATAGTAATTAATTACTATTTGTAAATAATTCAGGTCTGATAAGTGGTCTAAAAATACCTGGAAATCATTGTTCGGGGATGTTTTTTCAAGGTAGCTCGTGATAAGGAAAGTATATTTGTACAATTTCGAAACTCTGTGTGTGTGTGTGAGTGAGTGAGTGAGTGGAAATGATCTGTATAGATAAAGTACCCCCAGGGTATGGGACAAGCTCCTTGTCTACGATTGTGTCTAGGAGTGTAAATAAAAGGAATAAAAAAAACATTACCTAGTCAGGTCTGTAGTGTTCTATGAAGGACGTGCAAAAAATTGTCACAGGTAATGGTTAGTAGTCTCCAACTTTGAGTCTGTCTCATTGGCATGAGTACCAACCCAGTCTTCCACACTCCGCTCCGTCTTTTACTCTGACAGTGAAATGTTAGCTTGAAACCACTTGACTCTCTTGAGAGTTGATATTTTGTTGAGTTCAATAGCTCAAGTTCAAATGGGTTTGGGTGAGCCGTATTTATGTGGTTTTATTTTGATTTAGAATAAACCCAACAATAATAATTACTTGTACCCCTTTACTCACCCAGTAAAATAGCACTTGGTATATAGATATCTACAAATTTAACTTTTTTGTAAGGACAGGTAATTACTTTCACGGACCGTTTTTATTGCTACTATTTTTAAAGTCTTTTTTTTTGAATATTCCGACCTGTCCCCCCTCAAAAAAAACGGTCTTTCACTTCACTTTTTGAGCTGACTTTTGACAAACTATTGTTCCTGTAGAGGAACTAAACTTGGCTATATTCTTACAAGGAAGGGAAAAATTAATGGCACACTGTGTTACTCACAGGAATGCCAACAATTTGAGTGCCTTGTTTGGAATTGTTCAATGTGCTGCTTCACAGGAGGAGAAATGTCATGTACACACCATCAGTTTGTCTGAAAGATTATGCCGGGTGGGGAGATACCCATGATGCTTTATATACCCTCGGTCTCAAGTTCTCCATGCGTTGAGGGTATAGACATAAGGTAACTAACTATATGGTAGTAGTACTTGTTGATCGCAACCAACGTGATAGTGACTAGTCTCAGTATGTGAGTTAAATTGGAAGATTCCTGCTCAACAACATTCAACGTGAGGTATTCGATTTACGTTTGCCTTTCCGTTCAGAACCATGTACAAGCTTGTAAAGTTCCTCCTATATGAGAACCACTTGGACAGATGTACCTCAAAATGGGGCTTTTACATGGAAATCATAAAACAAGATACATATCCTATGTACACTTGCTGTGATCCACATTACTCTCAACTCCACTTCTGCCCCAACGTCCCCAACTTAATTTCAGATATACATTGCTACACATGGAAACGCAAGTCGCATTGTTTTACACTGTAGTTACACCAAGATAAGCTTTATTATCTCTCTGTAGTATATATCTACTGTAGTGTACCTTAGTCAAGACAAGCTGTTTCCTCCTGTACAAGCCCATTCCTAGAATCTTAGTAAATCCCTTCTACGTAAATGTGATGTAGAAATATACTTACTTTTTCCTCACACCGCTTCTTTAATTCCAAGCATATGTACAGTTCCCAAGAGTTGACAAAGCTATCATTTTATCTTCGCATAATTTAAAACTATGGGATATTCTATGAAAGCGATTATTTAAAGCTTGAGTCTTAATAATTTAAGTCAGCCTTTTAGAATACGAATGGTTCGTGATTTTTTTTTTGACTCCAAGTTAAAAAAGTTGTTTGTAAGAATATATGAGTTTTAGTAGCAGGTGTCGGCAAGTATCCCAAATCGTTTCTCGGGAAATTGAGGTATCTACACATGTACTTTTGGCAATTTAAAGACTCGGTCGTGCCGTTAGCGAGATCGGACGTACCGAGTGTGAGTTCACAGGAATAAGTAGCTTGGGAAAGAAGATTGAGAACCTTGGTTTAAGTCAGTCTAACTATCATTTGGAAGTCTGGGTTTTCCAAAATTGACATCTTCTGACTCAAACACTGATCAGAATTATGCCTGAATTAATTCTTCCACTGTCTCTTCAAATTCCTGATAAGGCTTTTTTATGGACAGGTGAACTTCTTTGACGTCGGAGTCAAAAACATGAATTTGCTGACGCTTTTGTTCCTCTAAACATAAATGTTGAGAGAGTACCTCTCTGACAATGTCAACAAGAAACAAAGCCGACTTGGAAGCTCTTCTCTGTAATAGGTAATTATGTATGTAGCTTGGCACATGTGGGGAAACAAGAAAAAGTAATTCCTTACTATCCCAAAAGAAAAAGTAGCTTTTATTGTAAGTAGCATCTATTGTAACCAATGATTTAATCTTCCAGGGAAGTAGAAATGCAGAAAAGTTGTGCGTGGGTATGGCATCGAGCTGGTAATGTACATACATACTTTGAGTCTCATGGGTATATGTTGCGTGTGTTATACATGGTGACAATGAGGCCGTATGTACTTATCATATCATGATGACCAAGCTACGACTACTGTAATTAGCAATTATGACAGAATTATTTACGTAGAAATGTTTTGAATCCACAATAATAATTATTACTGGATCATCACGGAAGAGCTTGTCGATTTACTCGTTCACAATTTACACCTTGCTTGTAATAAAGGTGCTTGCACTTTTCCTCCCTGTGCCCTTTTACTGTAGTTTCCGGCCAAACTTATGGATACACATACATAATTTATCATAAATTTTCAATGACATTGTGGGCTGTGGGCGTTCCATTGAAGTTATTTAAGGATTAATGGATCAATTACTTCCATGTGTTACATCAATTTCCAGAAGTTTATGGATATTTTTATTTGTAAATGTGATAACGAGGAGTAAATATTACGTTAAATTTATTACTGTAGTTATAGGATTACCTCAGTCACTATTTCTGTTTCGATGGAACTTACTTCCCCGCGCAAGTTCGTCTATACTGTAGTGAGGGGTTACATAAAGAACTGAAACAGAGACCAACTGGCACGTGAGTACATGGTCTTTCCATGGCTAATTATGTATATGCACTTACAAAATTACATAATAATGTTATTTAGAGCTGGGGCATGTAAGAACATAAGTGCACCTTTTGATGTGTGAGATATAATTAAAACTTTATGCTTGAGTTCTATGTAAGGTCATAACTCTAGGAGAAATGTAATTCATTTTTACGGAGTACTTCGTATATGTGAGCTTTCAGTTTCAAGTTATACATACATATATCTATACAGTAGGTATGGATGCTGCCACAACAACAGCTGCAAGTATTATTATTGCATACATACAGTAGTTCAAAGTCTCAGAGAGTATTAATTAATACACAGCCTTACTCAGCCTTGGTCTAGGTCTTGATGCATTTTTAGTAACTAGGTGTTACAGCCATTGTAGTCAGGGTCACATATAGGAAAAGCGTTTTTCTCTAATTAGTTTTGTATTTGTTGATATTTCTCCCCACAACAGTCTGGATGGTGAGAATCCCTATTAAATTACATTAATGATCGTTGGCAGAATAAAATCTGGAATTGCTAGCCGCAATAAAATTTCATCTTCATTCTCTCACAGTAATAGCTTTTTAAACGAAGGAATTATGACACGTGCTGGATGCTCCTAGCCAAGCAAATAGCAGCGAGTGTAAAAAATATATATAAATTAAATTAAAACAAATACCACAAAAGGAATTGAATCATGTCAGTGTAAAAATTCCCAGTCCTATATCATTTACAAAAACGATTAGCGGATAGTAAAAGAGTTAAATGCAAACTGAGTAGGATTAATAGGTTTTTAAGTTAACTAACTGGGTGTGATTTCTAAAATGTTTTCCTCAATTCTTGTACGCTTTGGATTTAAATTATTGTGAGTTCAATCTTCCTGCAATAATTATTGTTCCTGGTATTTATAATTATGTACTGTAAACTGTAGGGAATGTTTAAGTAATTACCTTCATCAGACTTGACTTGTGATAAATAAAATAAATGCAGTAAATTTTTAAAGCTCAGCATCAATTTCCAATTTACACCTCACAACATCTACTGGTATATGGGAGATGTGGGAATAGGGCAGACTACGTCTATTACATAAATCAAATTACTGGGAAGGACCCTTGCGTAATGGTAATAAGAATGAGATTAATAGGGGTAGAAAACTGATATGAAGGAAATACAATGACGCTTATCAGTTGCTAGGAAACTTGACGACGCTGATGCTACACATCCACAGAATCCTGTGTACTATGTATGTATGTATGTGTAAGTCCCTATATACATATGTTCGGCCTATAGGGGAAGCAGAGTACATACAGAAGGTGCACACTCTATTGTTGTATGATGCAAGATTATAAAGAAGGGGCACGGGTCGAGATTCCCCATACGAATCCTGCATAGTTAAAGAAGTAACAAAGTGCATCAATACTTTCAAGAACAATGCAAGTCAAGCAATTAGAAACTTAAGAGTTAGGAAGCTGTCGAGGGTATTTATACACATGGGGAGCACATACCAGTACAAATTGCGACAATCAACAACAAAAGTGATCAGTGATTCTTTCACCGTATCAAATGTCATTTTGCTCCCCTGTAGAAAACCCGACTGATGCATGAGACCTGTCATGAAAAGAATTTCAATGATGAATTTGCATGATTTGAGGATGGGTGAAACATGAAAAATGAAATCCTTTAAGCGCAGTCTAGAAATTAAAATGTAAAGGGAAAAGGATAATAATCGAGTCCTCCCAGAGTGTACAAAGTTGTACGTTCTCCTTTTACCCACCCATTACGTACTAGTAGTAAATAATAGTAGAGCCTCAGTGACCATCGGAGAGTATCAGCAGTCTCTAGATAAGTATGTATGTATGTATGTACATGTGCGTCCAAAAACACGTTTCGCATGAGCTTTTCAGAGATATAAGTTCCATTTGAGGAGGACTCTCCTTTGAATTTCTATGAAGAAGAGGATCTCTTCTCCTTAACCCGAAGGGTCTTAGAATTAGAGAGATGAGACAGGCACTGCACTGACAATCCTTGTCACACTGCAGGACTGCAGTAGCCTCACGGTCCTTCTCTTGATACCATGTCCCGTGTCTGGCTTTGCAAAATTAAAGAGCCCTAACCAACCCCAGTAGTTTCCCTATGGACCCAATCTCACAGGAGAACCAGTTGGGCTGCTGAGATAAGTACAACAAGTTAACTTCAAAGTTTTCATCTCATTCCTGCCGAGATCTGAGATACATATATGTGCATTTAAGGTGACCGGAGACTCTCAGGGTGTCTCCCTGCATAGTAGTAAAAGAGTCTCCTTCAATGTACAGAGGAACTGCAAGAGCTCATTTTAGCTTGATTGGAATTCTAACTACGTGTCCAATAGAGTTCATCATGTTTCGTTACATCCCTTGCTGCTGCATTGCGCTTACTTTGTTATTCATGACCCGTTGGACGTCAAAGGAGCTAAATGGAAAACAAACTAAAAGCTAAAAACGCTGTATGCAGAGACATATGTATGCACCTACACATACATACTTGACTCACCCCTGGGAATTCTGAGAACTGAGTCTGCATATTTTTGAGACTCGAGAATGTGTCACTATACACACTCTGTTTGTCCTATGCGGATCCACTATTACTGTTTATGTTGTGATTTAATTTACACTATACCATAAAAGCCCAGTACTGTTATTAGTCTTTTGCTGCAGTTTTAGTACCATCATCCCCAACTGCAGTATCTTTGTTTAATAATGATTTGTGTAGCAATTCCATGTACACATACATAGTTATATGCTTCAATATCCTCTATTCTAAAAATAGGATTTTTTCAAGGATTCCCCTCAGCTGGGAGATTAGGACTGACCGGTTACTACGCTTAAATAAATCCTGTAATTAAATCGTTTTTCTGGGTTATTCAGTGGGAAAATTGTATGTTTTTTTGTGGAGTTGCTTTTATTAGATTATAGGATAGATATACAGAATTTTGTAAAAACTAGAAAAAAATTTAGCGTTGTACAGGAAATACTATGTATACGTCATGTTGGAGTTGATGTTGAGAGATGAATATAGAGCTTATTAGGTTCGGTTCGTTTCCTCAATAAATAAAAATAATGTACATATGTAGATATATGTTATATGTATATTAAAAAAATGGATGAAGAACACTGGAAGAGAAACGCGTTCCTATCCAATGAGCACTCATGCCATGCTCATCAATATAGTAGCATCTTCATTATAAATTCTCAATACAAATTCACTTAAACAATTTCATGGCAAACTGTAACCTTGGGATTACAAATGAATTGTTGATAGGGATTTTCTCCACGTCCAAAGTACAGAGCAGCCCCTGAGAACGGAGTGAAAATAACTTTCCCATATGTACTTGCGGGGAACTTACCCTCACGTTAATTCATAATTGCGACAATGCCTGCCAAACTACCAGGATAAAAAAGTACACGTGGCTTACAATTAGTCTCATCATCAATAATAGATTTGAGGATTGAGTTTGTACTGTTCAGAGGAAACGGAACAGCCCTTGAATTTAAATGTAGCTTTAAAAAAAAAAACTTTCCGGGCTAACGTTTTATAGCTCATGTTTGAGAGCTTACTATAAAAGTTGCATCTGGAGATTTATGCACAAGACCTTCCTTATTTAGCTGAATACTAAAGGTATATGCACCCACACAATATTCCAATAAATTTCCTCCTTGAAGTCTCATCTGAATTTAAAAAAAAACAAACAAGTTGAAATCATCTACTTAAATTCTTCTTTTGACTCATACTCTCGAACACCAACATGCACTTAGAATTTACATGGATTATTTCCGTAAAGAAAAACGTTGGGATAAACGAAACCACCACGATACTTTTTTGAGTCATGTTCTGGTAGATGGTTAACGTGATCTCACTATACTTTGTTTCAATTCCATTAATAATTTCCACCAAGTTCGTGATGTTGGGAATTAGGAAACTTCCATGATTTAGGAAAAATCTTCTTAATTAGTTTGTTTGGATGACTTCCAACTTTAACAGGGGACAAATGCTTAAAACAATAGAAAAATACTGATACACATTTAAATGCCCTGTGTGTATGTCAAATCAACAAATTTTCCATTGAGCATTTAGCAAGCATTTGTAGGATTCCATCAACACGTAATTACTAATGAAGGAGAACATTTCAGAGTTAAATTATCCCGCCCAGATGAACAAAATACTCAAGAAAACAACAAGTTTGTTGTCATAATGGAACCATAAAACAAGTTATTATTTACAAGTTACTGCCCATCCCCCAAAAAAAAAACCTCAATAGTATTGTTTGTAAACATATTTAAGTCTTTGTAAATCAAGTTTTTCTCATCCTGAAAATTCCTTCAATAATTATTCAAAACCATAATCATTTATTTACAGGAATTGTGAACTAAAAACAATCGGTCTACAAATTAAACTAGGGCTTAATTTTACCACGATGATTCTGCGTCTTGAAGTTATGCAAGTCCACTAATTGAAGTAAATTGGTTTGGGGTAGACGCGGAGGAATTTTTGCAAATGCAGTTTTTAAACGAGCTCCTCAAGTGTACAGTGGAGTGAAAAATTTTTCCTCAAATATTTCGTCGTGAGATTCGGATGGGCAATTTTCCTCAAAAGTTTATATTTATGGATCTTTCCAGCCGTTTTGTATATGAAGCAATATAAATGCATTTTTGACTTGAGCAACAACAAAAAAAATCAGACGCTCAATCAGACCGGTCTCAAGGTTACTCTGGAATTATTGTCGTACAATAGCTACGGATCCTATTGTTAAATTAACTCAATGAATTTACCCTGTATGAACTGTACGAATGTGTGCACGTGGATGTTACTTATTGTTAAAGAGTATCGTATACAATCGTTAGTCAAGTATTTTTTTTTAAATTAGTAAGTTCATAAGAATTCATTATCTGATTGCTGCAATGATGTAAAACCTATGAAACATTGAAGGTTTCATTCCGTATTACAGAGAGAGAGAGAGAGAGAGAGAGAGAGAGAGAGAGAGAGGAAAAATCCGGGGAAATGATTGAAACGCCTCATTAGAATTGTTACCCATCACGACATTTATTTCGTTGATGACAGTCCATGTAGTCAAGAACTTTCTGGCAATGTTCCCACTATATGAATACATCCTACCAGTAAGTATAGGGCTAGCACTATAGAATCTCTCAATCATTATGGAACCCTCGTGATCTGATGTTACCATCTTCATACTCGTAGAATAAAACTTTAAAAAACAGGTATAGATTTTCACTTGATTCTTTTGACACAAGTGCATAATAGTCTCTGTTTAGTCTTGAAAAAAAATAGTTCATTTCGTGTAGAATACAAATTACTTGATTTCCAGCGTTATCTTGCCACATCCTCCTCCCCATTGCATGAGGAGCAGTAACATTTTGCAAAATTTATTACCTATTTTAATAGGGGTTTGGAATTCTTCCCACATTTTTTGTCTCTCGTTGATTGTGTCCCTTCTACAGTTTACACTCGAATCGAACCATTTCAATCGGAAGGTACCTTTTGTAAAAGTGGATGAAATTATTCTTTTGGTTGGGGAAATTCTCCGCAGTTTAGTACACACGCTTCCTTTTGCTCCAACAAAAAGATCAGTTAGCAACAACAGGAGGGGGACGGTCGTATTTAATTTTAACAGGCTGTAAACCTATAATTACGTGTCGACTTGGAGCCAGACTGTTCTTGATTCTTTTAGTGTATATAGTGAAGTCCGCTCTCCTCTGCAGATTACAATACTCTATACACTTCAAGTGTCTCCCACTTTAAAATGTCTGCTCAACTTGATGCAAATTATAGGATCAGGTTCCTGCATGCATAATAAAAGGAATGCTTGCTCTTTTATTCTGTACAGGGAAAAATAATCTAGCAAGCCTAACCTTCCTCATGCACTTCATCATTTGCAGAACTGACCAATCTGTGGATTTTTTTTTTATTCTGACGCACACATTATTGTGAGCATGAGATTTCTACATACCTCCGGGTACATAGAGTTGCCTCATCAATTACTATATACTTTAGGGTTGTTTACATTTAGAGCTATTAAAATAAATGGGGATATTGAGGAAGGAATGTCGGGTCGTGTTAATTTCCGTTATATAAAATTTCGTAAAATTCTCTCGAGCATATAAAGAACATCTACATATTTGCCCGGATTTCTCAATGTTAATTACTTGACTTACTAGTTATTGACCCCCTCTCACTTGTTGACTGTCCATTCCCAAATATTATTATGAGCTATGGCGCTACTATATGGCCCTCATCCCATGTCAGATGGGCTAATTTGGATTAGACGTCAGTTTTCCCCATGCTATACTCTGTAACAGTTGATGTTTCCTGATCAAACCCATGTTTTCTGGTAATCATGTAATTTCAAATGATTCATTCCCATCTGTATCGCTTCTGGGGACTCAGGTCAACATCCACGAGTATGTATTTGCATGCTTGAAGCTACTGTATCTATCTATTGACAGCCATACACATAAACTCCCTTAGCCTCGGAACCATTATTGTAATAATCGTAGCACACTTAATTTCTGACGATAATTAACCCAACTTTTCCGTCAACAATGTGCTAATGGAAATCCTATTATGCAGTGAAGGTGTATGTACGTATGTGTAATATATCTTCAGGAGGAATACTCCAAGAGGAACTGATACTCGGGAACAGATACACAGTCACTACAGAGAGATAAACTTACAGTGGAGACCAGTCCCTGGATATGTACATAGTCAACTGATCCAAACTTGTTTGTAAACATCAAGTGCATACTGTATCTCTGCGTGAAGTTCAACTTCAACTCCTAGTGTCAAATGAGAAATACGGCATATTTTATTCACGGAATTTATAGCAGTAATAATATTTTTGTCCTGTAATATTGATGGACTGTCCCATGCTTCAACATTTCTATGACTCTACGTATGTATGTGTCTACTGATATTTTGTGTGATATTCTGCAAGACTCTCTTCATGGAAGAACATTTACGAAAATAAATATTCCATATGATTGCAGTATCTGTGTGTACGCATCCACTGGACTTACTATTACAGCTGTAACACATAATTACATATGGTACGTACATACGTCCCTGACATCTAAGCTTATACGGAGAATCATCATCGTAAAATTCCTATATGTGATTGTTACACCCGCTGCATACATACAAAGATCCTTATTTACACATATTTAGATACATACAAAGCCCATATAGCATTTCGCACGTAATCTCCCCTTCCTGTAATGCAGCTTCATCTCTGAGATGTAAATATTTATAATCTGAGCAAACAGGGAAACCAGGTTATCTACAGTGCTAAGTCCTGGCTAAACATGACTGCTCTGAAAATTAAATTAAATCGGTTTGGACTACCCCTGAAATGCAGCCTGAGAGATGATACACCGACCGTGATGAAACTTGAACTTGATTCTGTCACTATTACCATTGCATATTGGTAACTTCCCAATTAGCTTCTGTCTGTGGTTGCCCCACCAGTGAAATCAGTATGAATTGAGGATAATGATATGTGATTTTGGTTAATACCTTCAACCCACAGACTATAACCGTTTTTCAGAGTTTATAAAAGACCATCTCCCAAGGCTTCGACAGGAGATTATCCCATAGAATTCCCACCGTGAAAAGACTAGACGCTGTGCAAAAAAAAAAACAAAAAAGAAAAAAGAAACAGAAACGCAGAAATATTAACTCAACACGGAAAAACAAGGGAATTATCCTCCTTCCTCTATATTTCTCTTTTTTTTTTGAATCCAGGGAATATCTCTTGGATTTACATACATAGACCCCCAAACGAGAAGTAAAAAACTAAAGCATTGTTTACTTTAATGAAACATGTCTGCTACACTTTTCCGGCCGTACATTATCCCAGTGATAATTTTTTTCCTACTCCTCCACATGTGCGAAGGTTACTCGAAAGTGATTAGAAGTGATCAAAAACAAGGTGTGAGTCTTCTGGGAAGAACCTTTGACAAGGAGGAAGATCAACTAATTAAATTGAAACGTTGGGATGATTTTGACTACACCGCTGTGAGTATAGTCCTGTGGCCAGTGATCCTCATTATGCTCTCCTTAGTGGTCATCCCCACGGCTCTGGTCATGGTCGTGATCTTTGTCATCCCGGTGATTACACCATCAGACGGAGGGGATGGGGAGCGTCGGGCCTTACCATCCTTTTGGAACACCCTGCACCTTACTCAAGAAATCCTGAATGGAGCGGAAGAGTGTGTGGAACGAGTCTCATGCGAGTTGGCCAAAGTTGCTAATAAGTATTCCTATCCTCTGGCAAACCGGATTCAAGAGTAATAATTATATTATTTTATACTTTTTCCGCAAAATGATTGCGTACATTTCGCAGTCCAACAACCATTACATGCATACATCATGCTCCTTGATTGCTCCTGTTTTTACAGTCACGCAATTAAATTACAAGTATGTACATACAAACTTGGTCTATTTCACAATGCCTCAGGCCATCAATTACTCCTAGAAGCTTCTGGAGAAAAAAAACAACTTGTATAGATACTTGGACTACCAAAGTTTACTCCACTGTATTAATTTTTTCCTCCCTTTTTGCAAGCATCGTATTTCATTATTTAAAGTGTGGAGATACTGGAGTTATGTGGAATATTTCAATCGTAAACTTATGTAAGGTTGATTTTTATTTTAAATTAAATAGGAGAATTACAAATGCCGCAGTGCTGAGCCCCAGTACGAAGTCTCGGTTATCAAGATCCTTTGAGGTTGCTGCAGGACTTGGGAGGAGTGAAGGATGCGTGAAATTTATATGTGAACCGTGGAGAAGCATTAGTTCCAGTAACCCACTGGGATTCAGTGACTCTTTCCGTCTCGGAAAATATTTGAACAGTTACTTAAATTCGTCAGACTCAATTTTAGCTAATTTACTCTCATCTTGGAAAAATCGGCTTGTTTTCCGAAAAAAGAGCAGACCTAATGCACGTACTCAGACTGTCAGAGTAAAGTAAGGGAGGAATGATAATGAGAGGATTCCAATAAAGTGGGTTTGTAGTCAATAAATAAATTAGTTGGGGGATGTATGTACATACTATTTTTTTTAAATAGATACTAGTGTCCTAGGGAATTTTTAACTATGAAGTCACAATATTACTACTTAACATTTCCTCATAAAGTAAATTATTTATTATGTACCTTCAATGTGTTCACGTGGAGCATTTAATATTTTATGTACTGGGTATGATAAAGGAATAAATACATGTAGGAAGTACATACATAGGTGCTTTTGGAATGCGAATACTAAAATACGCGGTTGGATCGAGTCCCTCAATATTTCTTCAATAATCCCTATGGTATTTGTATATCTATCTGTGAAGGGATGAATAAAAAATATTGTTTTCAGATCCGCAATAAAACAACAGCTGGCTATTTATTCCATCGTACTTCCAATATACGTACAGTCGCAGTTTATCCTTTTACTATGCATTAGTAATGGAGTTGTAAGGATGTGATTAGGATGCTTGTTTCTTATCCAACTCTCAGATTATTTCTGTGACGACAAGGCGTCTAGTACGCTTTCCTCTTTGAAGAGGATTTCCAGCAAAGTGAGTAGACACAAAGATCTCGTACTTGTAATCAATATGTTTTTATTACCCATGCGTGTATGAGTAAATCTGAGTTGAGGAACATGCCCAAAAAATCCAGAACAAATCATATAGCATAGTCATTTTCCAACGCAAAAATGTTTTTTACCCCCCGAGATTCCAGATAATTAATGGGTTGTTACAGAGTGTGTAAAATAAAAACACCACAATAAAAATAATGACTCCGTGGCAGGCAGAAATTCTCTACACACTCATACTATTAATCTTATAGAAACCTAACGATGAGGTCTGAGACTACACACACACACACACACACACACAGTGAGATACATGGACTCATGGAGGAAAGAAATGTGCGAAATCATCCCGATTGAGTAATAGGTTGAAGACGTTTTACCTTCCCTCATATTTTTTCTCCTACACTGGATCTCCTTCATTATAATTCTCTGTACATAATTCACTCGCATCTAACTTTTTAAACTTCCAGACAGCTGGAGACAATGCGTTCAAATCTTTTTTTTTTATAGAATGAATATAACAATACTACCGAATGACACAACAATGTCAGCTATAATTAGACGCACGTGTAGCTATTCAGAGGTGGTTTATCGTTCTATAATTTAAATTTAATCAAAGGAAAAAGGTTCTTTTTTTTCAGACAGGACAAAGAACTCAGCCAAATCTAAATTTAGAGGACACTCGGATAATTCTCTATGATGTAATTCGGAATTCAAATGACAACTTTAGCTGTCTCCCAGCACTCTGTAACGTATCAAAAGCTGGACATGGAAGGGAAGGGTAACAAAAGGATAACGTAAGAATAACTGACTGATTGAATCATCCGTTCTTTGTAAAAAAATCCAGAGGTTTTTTTTTTCTATAATAACTAATTTCACAAGCGTATCATATAAATATACATAATTGTACACACTCCGGTACGCAGAAGAATAATTGTCTATGATTAAGCCCACGAATTCCCATATGTATTAAATTCACATGTTCGGAAACGTGAGTTTTTCTAACAATCAGCCGCTCTACCGGCCGTTAGTATTAATTTATAGATGAATTTTTCTCAGCTTTTTATTAGGAACAAAACCTGCTGGGATATATGCCTACAAACGAATGCACAATATTATTACAATTGAGCAAAACAGCTTCCAGAAGTTAGACACGTTACATACAGATATGGAGTATGTAGTCCCGGAAGAATTTTTAGTTGAATGGAACTGTCGTCCCAGACGTGCCAGAGAGCTTCCCTTCCTTCCTACTCTATTAATTTATTCTATTTTCTTAAAAAGGTAGAATCGCGAGCTGGAGCACCTCACACAGGAGATTTAGTTAATTAAAAAAGCATCACGTGCACTAAAGAATGGCTGTGTGAGATGTTAAAAAGAATTTATCTTGTATGTTAATCTCCCTTGTTGTTTATGACTTCCCTAGTAGGGAGACCCTGGCCGATTTAGAACAAGAAATGAGAGGCAGAAGTTGTGTATGTAAACACTTTAATTAGCAGGACGATACCCAGATACATAAAGATACTTTCCAACATGTACCCATACATATGTACATGACCGGACTAACCCAAAGGAATCCTGAGATTGCTGTTGGGAATGTGGTAAAATATTCAAAATTTACCATTAGAATGTATTCGAAGTAATTACAAATGGGACCGTACATACGTGGAAGCGTGCATATATTACTACAGACTGCATACTCACGTATACTCACTCCTGTATAATTGCAAACAAGACCTTGAAACAATGACCTTTATTGATAATTAAGCTTGAAGAAAAGTTGTAGCGACCGGATATGCCTATATATAGTGTACGTCTGGTTAGAGCTACTCATTGGATATATTCTACATCGTATGGTTCTGCCTCAGATATCTCATGTGGTGCCTATCCCATCAAAAATTTAGAAGCATATTTAATCATAATAATAGCTTATCATAGCTATAGTTTCTGAGAATGATGCAGTTTTGAGTACGTAAAGCTCTAGTTGTTTTGGGTTGAGGCGTAATTTCCTTAAGTGTGTAAAACTTGGATTGTCAGGAATCTTTTTCACAGTCCAAGTTCAAGGTTTTAGTACAATTATCATCACTCTAGGACTTGGACTTGGGGGAAGCTTTAAGTCTAGCGTCTTTGTGTCAATAACCTTAATTAAGTTCCATCCCGACTGTTACTTTTTGAGAGTGAGGAAAATATTTACTGGAAAAAATGTGAGATCCTTAATTCATCAGGACTTGTGTCCTGCATTTGAATGACGGTGTGTATGTTGATTAAAAGGCTATATGAGTTATTATTATTTTAGGGGAACAAACACTCTGCTAGAATTATTACTACGGTAGTAAGTTAAACGTAAATATTTACATTATGAAAGAAACATTATCAATTCGTACCTGCTTTGGCTGAGTAGCCAAATGACACAACTGCTGATGACAAGCGCTGATGATGATTGAAGAGTGTAATTTTTTTTCCGGGATATTTCTATAAAATTAGCACAAATTAGAGTAATTGTTCAGTTCAATAGAACACTGGTGTTTTCCTCAAATCCTGAGGCTTATTTACCCTTGAGTTTGAGTAATTACAGTATATAGTTTCAAGGAAAAACAAGTATATAAATAAAATTAGAAAGCACTTTTTTCAAAAAATGGTGTAGAAATTGAAAAATAAGGTAGGAGGGAGGAAATCACGATTGACAACAACTCAATGGTCACAAGGTATATATTGTTCAAAATGAACTAAGAATATCAGCGTCAAGAATGAGAACAGCAACTAAACCGGTTGAACATTTGACGATGGTTCTTATTTGTTGATTAGAAAAGTACAACTGGATCATTTCCCTGTAAGGGTACATATTTTAAATGAGAGAACATAATTTACCTGCTCATTTATCTATCTTATCACACACATATAGCAGTATAAACCCGATTTAGTCAAGGTATTTAGTGGAGCGTGACAGTAGTCTCAACGGTTCAATTAATTGCCATTTTGTATACATATACATATAATTATTATCTACACATAAGTTGTGAAATATACTTTCCGTTAAATTGCCAGTAGATTCTTGTAGGATTGTAACAATGGAATTTACAATGGATTTTAATGCTAAAAGGTATAGCGTAATTTTCATTAGCACTATATATGAAGAGCCTTCTTTCTGCAATAATTCCTTCTTTTTTCTTCTTCTATGTCTGTGTCAACCGGAAGTGCAGTAATTTTCAATCAAAGTCAAAATAAATAATTCATTTATTTTCTCTCCCCTCGCAGGTAATCATATGCATGAGTGTGTGAGTGAAAGTTTATGGAACAATTGTATCCGTTTGTCTCTATGCACTTATGCTGATTACAAGCACTTGCTAGGAACATGTACAATTCTATGTACACAAATATACATTTGTTTCCCATCTCCACTCCACTCCATAAACAATAAATACTGCACATTGCACCTAAATCAATTAAAGATACATTGAATTAATTGAACTCTTGGATTTGCTTACAATTAGAACATGTTCATCCCCAATTAGTCCATGGAGTGTAGGATGTTTCTCCTTGAAATCACTATTGGGCAACAGCGTGATCACTTCATGTTTCCAGGTACAATAAGAGTCAGAAGTTCAGTCAGGCAAATGACTTTTTCCTCTACAATGACATCAAGATCCAGTTAGGTCCTCTTATAGGGAAATAAATGACGATGAGTGCGAGCCCTACATAATTGCTATTTGCATCTCTCATTACATAGGAACGGGGTTGGAGTTAGTACGAACATTTAGGAATAAAGATGAACTATGTATGCTCGTATATGAACATATGCTCTTATGGTCAGAGACTTTATTGATTTAAGTAATTATACGGATGTGTGTACATACGTATGTAATTATGTATAATGTATGTAAGAGCAAACAATTTTTTTTTAGTATTCTTTGAAGTGTGTATTTAAACACACCGACATTCTTATCTTTCATTAAATATTTGTCGAAGTAAGACCAATTAGTGATCACGATCTTGCAAAGCTATTTTGCTTTAACATTCTTCATACGGGACCGCGGAGAGCATATTAAATAAATGAGGGAATAAAAATCTCACGGAAGCACCCCATAACACACAGTCCCTACATCTCTTTTATCAGCTCAAGATACTTTATTTTTCTCGCGTTTCTTTCTAGGGAAATTTGATGTGCGTCATGGTTTTAATGCATATCTAATATTGCAAGTATCGTCTAACAATTACATATAAAAAATGCAAGATTACTTGTATTCTAAAAAAAACTGGCTGGATTCTCTAGAAGAAATCAGTCTACTCATAACCAACTTACTAAGTGATATTGGTTTCTAAACTCGTTTATTGTCAACTTGTTGGCTTCCTTTTCATTCCGAGGAAACTCGTCAGAAATAGTGTGACAGGAGCTATATAGTAGATAGCTATAGTTGACAAAATTGTATTTAGCTAGAATTAAAAATGTACATAAGCAACCATAGTCCATGTATGTAAATGTGTGTATATGTATGTATGCTCTAGGCCTTGCCTATTTTCATGACATTACGAATCGTTAGTTCATATGCACTTAAGCCCTAAATACTGGCATGCCCAGTGAAATGACTATGCTCAAGTGTTCAGTACGCGTAAGAAGCACAAGCAAATTCAATTTAGCGGCTACGTTTATTAAACACAAATTAAAACTTGAACAAACTAATTAAATTGTAGGCAGATGAGACGTGACGAAGATCGGGACGTGGACACTGCAATCACAAATAATAAAATTGTCAATTCCAATATTGTGCCTAACACCTTTCGTAGCTACCGCCGGTTCTAGCTTGTCTTACTTACGTTGAATGAATGAATGTATGTCTTTTATGTGTCGAACTGATGTGTCCGGCTCCCTTTTATAAGGTGAGCAGGTCCAATCCTTGGGGCTGTCCTAACGTCCAGGGCGTCTGCAGGGACAATTCTCATTGGATGTAGGAATTGTCCGGTCATCACCTTGTAGGTCACTAATGAGGTCTCTGGATGCTTAGTAATGCTGGGGCCACTACTGGTAATGGTAGTGGCAGGCCTAGTCCACTGGAACCACGATAGGCAAATTAGCCCCCTCGGTGCTCCTTCAGGTATATGCAATCAAGGCACTAAAAAGCTTAATTTCAAATTAGCATAACTACCAGGTCATTCGGCCAAAATTGATGTTTTAACATTCTAAAAGCATCTACTCGATGTCAGCTACAAGCTGGTGACCTCAAATCTCTAAGATAGTGGGTTAACTCAAAAGCTACAGGCAATTGAAAAATGACCTTTTTACGTTACTTATTCAAATACATAATAAGTCATGGAATATACATAAATGTTAAAATACAAATCATCGTAGCCGCTTTACTTCACATATCTTATAATGTCAGGACCAAACATGCCGGCCACCTTGAAAGAATACTTTCAAAAAAAATATTAATTACAAAAAATCATTCATGATCATTAGTAACTGGGAGTCTACATAATTTCACAATGGGCCTCTTCATGAATCCTCCGGAGGTCTTCACTGTGACCACACGAACCTTGCCATCTGCTCCGGGATGACATTCGTGAATTCTTCCAAGTTTCCAGTGTTGTGGCTGTAGACAGTCGTCTTTGATGATGACCAACTCTCCAACCTTCATGTTGATCTGGTCACTCCACCATTTGGGACGCTGCTGAAGGCGTTGCAGGTATTCGCTTGACCAGCGCTTCCAGAAATGCTGCGTCAGCTTTTGAGCGAGTTTCCAGCGATCCAATCTGTTGACCGCGGTGTCGGTGAGATCCTCATCTGGTAACTCCAGGAGTGGTCTTCCAATCAGGAAATGACCCGGTGTGAGCGCGTTGTAATCGTTTGGGTCCGATGAGATGTCCGTCATAGGCCTGGAGTTGAGGCAAGCTTCTACTCTGGCAAGCACCGTGGACATCTGCTCAAAAGTCAGCTTAGTAGCGTCGAGAACTCTCCTTAGATGGAACTTGGTCGCCTTGACCCCGGCCTCCCATAGTCCTCCAAAGTGCGGGGCGGATGGTGGATTGAAACGCCACTCAATGTGCTTCCTCTGGAGGTAGTTCCGGGACTTTGGGTCCCGCATGTTCTCCTCAGCTAGTCGTCGTAGCTCCTTGTCGGCTCCGACAAAGTTCGTCCCGCAATCAGAAAAAACCTTTGAAGGTAGCCCACGTCTGGAGACAAATCTTTGGAAGGCTTCTAGAAAGGTACTCGTCGACAAGTCACTCACACATTCCAAGTGAATTGCTCGAGTTGACAGGCAAATGAATAGAGCGACATACCCTTTACTGGTCTTACAACCCCTTCCTGAGGAAAACTTGATTGTGAACGGTCCAGCGTAGTCGACGCCAGTGGTTGTGAATGCAGGGGTGACCTCAAGTCGTTCATACGGAAGGTCTCCCATCATCTGCTTTCCAAGTACAGCCTTTTGCTTCACACACGGAATGCATCTTCTAATTTCTTCCCGTACAACTCTTCTTCCAGCCACGACCCAGAATCTCTCACGAATGCAAGCCAAGGTTAGCTGCGCTCCTCCGTGCAGACATTCCCGATGGTAGTGACGGATGAGAAGACGAGTAAGATGATGTTGGGCAGGAAGGATCATGGGATTCTTCATGTCCGGAGTAAGTTTAGCCTTTCGGAGGCGACCTCCAACGCGAATTACTCCTGATGCATCCAGATAGGGAGAAAGTGACAACAGTTTGCTCTTCCTCGGTAGTTCCTTCCCAGCTGAAAGCTGGCTGTGATCTTCCGAGAACACTTCCTTCTGAACCAGACGTACCCAGATCTTCATGGACAAATCCAATTCATCTGGAGAGAGTAGATCGAAGTTCTTCCCGGTCTTCATTCTCAGGTTCATAGCAAATCGTCTCCAGTATGCCATGGAACGACATAATTTCTGTAGGCATGAAAATCTATCAATCAAATTAACACACGAGTTGGTGTGGTATGCAACAATACTCTTTCGCTCTTCTTTCAAGACATCGTGTTGTGGCTCTGAGTGGGTTATTTCAGGCGGAAGCACTCGTTGCAGGATCCAATTAGGGCCTTTCCACCAAAGTTGGGATGACCTCAGATCTTGCGGAGTCACACCTCGGGATGGTAGGTCGGCTGGATTTTCAGTTCCAGCCACGTGACGCCAATTTTCGGCAGGAATTTCTTGCTGAATTTCGGCCACCCTGTTAGCGACGAATGTCTTCCACCTCTGTGGTGCTCCTCTGATCCAATCTCTGGCTACTGTCGAGTCGGTCCAAGCATGTTCCTTGGTAATTGTTATTGGAGTTAAGGATTCTCGAACAATTTTCATTAGCCTGGACAAAAGGACACTGCCACACAACTCCAGTCGAGGGAGCGAGATCTGCTTCAACGGAGCAACTCTAGTCTTGCAGGCAACTAAGTGTGAGCTACAATCAGAGTCACTAAAGGAAACCAGATAGACACATGCTGCATACGCAGCCTCAGAAGCATCACAGAAACCGTGTAAATGCCATTCATTAGCACTTGGAATTGTCACACACCTGTTAATTTTAATGTTTTTGATATTTTCTAGTTCAAATCTAAATTCAAGCCATCTCTTACGCAAATCTTCAGGAAGTTCGTCATCCCAACCAATTCTTGACTTCCATAATTCTTGCATGATAATCTTAGCACTTATCGTTACAGGAGCCAAAAGTCCCAGTGGATCATATACCTTCGCAATGTCCGACAAAACTTGACGCTTGGTGTAGGTATTCTTCTGGACGAGTTCGGTTGAGAAGGTGAAGTAGTCTCCAGCTGGACTCCAAGCGAGGCCAAGGCTCTTCACGTTTTCGTTAGGGTCGAGGTTTAAAGGCAGCTGGGTTTCTCGGAGCTGTTCGGGAACTGATTGAAGTACCACCTGACTATTGGATGAGAACTTACGGAGTTCAAACCCTCCTCGGGCCAAAAGCTGAGTGACTTGCTGAATTAGCTCAACTACGGCTTCTTCGGTATGTCCCCCGGACAGTCCATCATCTACGTAGAAATCCCTTCTTACGACTTCGGCGCCCATGGGGAAATCTGCTTCTTCATCGTCGGCTAGTTGCAACATGCAACGGATAGCAAGGTACCCGGAAGGCTTCTCCCCGTAGGTAACTCGAAGCATTCGCGCTACCCTCAAGTCTCCGGTCTTGTCTCTCCAGAATAACCGCTGGTAATCTATATCAGAGGGATGAACAATTATCTGCCTGTACATTTTAGCAGCGTCAGATTTCACCACCACAATGTAGCATCGCCAGCGCAGGAGATGAGGTACGATGTCGTCTTGCTGCTTAGGTCCATCCATGAGCCGGTCGTTCAGGCTGATTCCAGTTGACGTCTTAGCAGACGCATCAAATACGACTCGACACTTGGTCGTGGAGCTGGCATCCTTCAAGACGGCATGGTGGGGCAGGTAATAGCAGCTTTCATCAGGTATGTCCACTTGATCGTCTGGAACGTACTCCATATGACCAAGTGCCAGAAATTCTTCCATGAAGTCCACGTACTGTTGCGAGAGCTTGGGGTTTGCCTTCATCCGAGCTTCCATCATCTTGAATCTCTTCAGAGCTAAAGATTTGGAATTCCCGAGTGGTCCACAATTCTCCTTAAAGGGCAATCTGACCACAAACCTTCCATTTTCATTGCGTGAGTAATGCTTCAAAAAATGATTCTCACAATCTAATTCTTCGGAAGTCAGGATTTTCCTTTCAGGCAAAGTTTCCAACTCCCAAAACTTACGTAAAGTTGTATCCAGTTGAGTCAATGTGTGATGAACTCGTACATGCGGGATAGAAGTTGTCTTCTTAGTCAGCTTTCCACTGAGTAGCCACCCAAATTCCGATTCCATGGCAACTGGTGACCCAGCCTTACCGACCCTTTTCCCTCCGAGCATGACTGAAGCGTGGATTTCTGCACCGAGTACGAGGTCGATCTTGCCAAGGCTGTGGTAGGTTGGGTCTGCAAGTTGTAACCCGTCCACATGATCCCAGTTTCGCTTCTGGAAGGAAAGGCTTGGCAGGTCACCAGTCACCTGTGGCAAAATTAAACATTCCGAATCAATGCAAAAATTAACGTTGTACATGGAGTGTAGCTTTAGCACAGCAATGCCCTTTGCAGTTCCTGCCTTGACATTAGCTAAACCAGTTATTTCCACTTTCGTTGCACTTCGTGTCGCGTTCAGTCTTCGAACACAAGCCTCTGTCACAAAGCTTGACTGCGACCCTGAGTCCAGTAATGCACGAAACTTCACAAACTCACCATTAGAGTTCTCCACTAATACCTGGAGTGTCGATAGAAGGACCTGGGAACTTTCACTGGAGAAATGGGATTTCACCTGTGAAGTAGTGTCTTCCTTCTTGTTTGGCTCGTAGTGCATAATCTTGTGATGGAATTTGTCACACTTATCACAATTTGAGGCAATCGAACATTTATTGGATCTATGACCTCTCCCAAAACAATTAAAGCACATACCGTTCTTTTTGAGGAGTTCAAACCTATTCTTTAAGGACGTTCTCAGAAACTTCGGACACGACTCCGTGGGGTGATCATCAGAGCATGCTGGGCATGATGACTTGCTTGATCCATAATGAGCCGAAGTCTTCTTTCCGTCGCCATTCTTAGGTTTGTCGTTTTGTTTCGGTTTGGACCCGCCTACGGTCTCCTGGTGCACCGGTTTCTCCCTTCCGCAGATGAGGTTGGCTCGTGCTTCATTCTCCAGGAATGCCAGGAAATCGATAAATTTAGGCGGCTTCTTGTCCTTTAGAGTACGCTCCCACTCCCGTTTCAGTGCGCTGTCCAGGCGTTCCAAAATCAGGAAGACTAACAGGTCATCCCAATGGTCCACGTCACGCCCTTGGACCCTTAGAGCCTCCACTGTATCCTTCACTTGGTCCACTAGTTCTTGGAGGGAGGAAGGGACTCCGACTTGCACAGGTTTAATACTAAAAAGACGAGAGAGATATGAGTAAAGTATTTCTCTTTCATGTTCGTACCTGTCCTGGAGTGCCTTCCATGCTTTCGGGTAGTGGTCATCTGTTATAGTGATGGATTCTATCAGGCGGGATGCTTCCCCACTGAGGTTGGCCTTAAGGTATTGCAGCTTCTGGGAGTTGCGTAAGGACGCATTCGAATCGACGCCAGCCATAAAGAGATCTGAAAACGAAGCCCATTTCTCTGCTTTCCCATCAAAGGTAGGAATCGAGAGGGTGGGTAGTTTCACCGTAGGATTTGATGCGGATGCTGCAGGTTGTGCAGGATTCGGTCCGGAGCCACTGCTAGCTGGTGTGACTGTAATCTTGATTGTGTGCAACTTCTTTACACACAGGTAGTAGTTGTTCTGAATGGTATCAAATTCAGCTTCATATGTCGCCTGGTCCGCGGGATCAGGGTTTTCAGCCAGAAGGTCGATATGGATCTCACGAGCATCATTGTATGCTGTCTCCACCAAAGCCAACTGCAGCTTGACATCATGAAGATCTAGGAGGGGTCCACCTGGGGTAGAGTGCCCAACGGCCGCCTTGAGGTACTTACTGATTGTAGTCTCGTTAACACCTCGGCGGTTCAATAGTCGCTTAATCTTTGAAGCGGACATAATTGCTCACAGGAACTGTTCACTTAAATTCACAATTCGGTTTTCGAAGGACCAAAAATAATGTATGCTCTAGGCCTTGCCTATTTTCATGACATTACGAATCGTTAGTTCATATGCACTTAAGCCCTAAATACTGGCATGCCCAGTGAAATGACTATGCTCAAGTGTTCAGTACGCGTAAGAAGCACAAGCAAATTCAATTTAGCGGCTACGTTTATTAAACACAAATTAAAACTTGAACAAACTAATTAAATTGTAGGCAGATGAGACGTGACGAAGATCGGGACGTGGACACTGCAATCACAAATAATAAAATTGTCAATTCCAATATTGTGCCTAACACCTTTCGTAGCTACCGCCGGTTCTAGCTTGTCTTACTTACGTTGAATGAATGAATGTATGTCTTTTATGTGTCGAACTGATGTGTCCGGCTCCCTTTTATAAGGTGAGCAGGTCCAATCCTTGGGGCTGTCCTAACGTCCAGGGCGTCTGCAGGGACAATTCTCATTGGATGTAGGAATTGTCCGGTCATCACCTTGTAGGTCACTAATGAGGTCTCTGGATGCTTAGTAATGCTGGGGCCACTACTGGTAATGGTAGTGGCAGGCCTAGTCCACTGGAACCACGATAGGCAAATTAGCCCCCTCGGTGCTCCTTCAGGTATATGCAATCAAGGCACTAAAAAGCTTAATTTCAAATTAGCATAACTACCAGGTCATTCGGCCAAAATTGATGTTTTAACATTCTAAAAGCATCTACTCGATGTCAGCTACAAGCTGGTGACCTCAAATCTCTAAGATAGTGGGTTAACTCAAAAGCTACAGGCAATTGAAAAATGACCTTTTTACGTTACTTATTCAAATACATAATAAGTCATGGAATATACATAAATGTTAAAATACAAATCATCGTAGCCGCTTTACTTCACATATCTTATAATGTCAGGACCAAACAATGTATGAGTTCCTTCACTCTGCATCTTTTGTAATGTCACCTCCTTGAGATAGCCTTATTGTTGTCACATATGCCAAACCGGATCATTAGTTTTCCGCTCGTCCCACAAATAACTCTAGGGACTTGTACATGTAACGTAAATTTACAACCCCCCATGCAGACGTCAATTTAAATTGAGTACCTCCAATAATGATCTTGAGTACATCCAATTAGCTAGATTAATTTGCATCAGTTCGTCAGATGACTTTAGGACCACAGTACAGTGTCTTCTAAAACAGACCGCTATCTTGTATTTTTTTTTGTTATTTGTTTTGCTCAGCCGCAGACTCCGTGATATAGCCATTGTAATTACATCTTGTAGAGATGACTGTTTGAGTGACAGAATTCATTAATTACAACAACTATTGATGTTGTGTTGTAAACAAAAACGCTCTTAATTTCAAATTATAAACCCGACCATTGGATTTTGAATTATCATTCTTTGTAGAGTATTTTGGTAATTCCATGAGTTCGATTATGTAATACTGTAATTCAATGATATCTTAAAATTATTAGGAAATTTTACTGCCTCTCATCATATTTTAAATGACATTGCGTAGGGAAGCACGATAAACTCACTGGGATTAGGCGTGATACATTGTTGAAGTATGTTGTAAGAGGATTAGGTTAATACGATGACACCTCAATTTGCTCAGACGTACACATACTATGTACGCACTGTTGTTGGAGGCCTTCTTTTTATAGCCATTTACAAAAAAAACATGAATGAACTGGGTTTACCTTGATATTCCAGTATTGTCCAGTTTCATCTCATTCATCTCCTATTAATAGACATAAGTGGCATATATGCACATGTAATCCTCTCATTGATAAGTGTTTGTGATCTATATATGTATGACGTAATGTAATTATGTACACACATATTTTCGCATGCAATTGCTCCTTCTTGACTGCTACTTTCGGAAATTACAATATGATGAAGTGCAAACGAGCTGATTAATTTCACTGCTGGTTGTAAGTACTTGGGAATGCTTATTGAACTTTGTAATAATTACTTTAGAGGGCCATCCCCGATCAGGATTCCGGGTGGGGAGCTTCTCCATATTCTTGAAATACGAGGGCTGATAAACCAATCCTAATCCCGGGATTTAATTAATTGAGACACAGGCGGCAGTCAAAGCTTTCAGAGATAGATAATTACTTAAAATTAAACTGCAGTAAAATAATTCACATGCTTTCACATTGACATTTAAATTCTACGTAACTATAATCTACGGATATGACATCTAAACCATACTAAACTGTCCAAGTATCAAAGATCCCAGAGAATCGTTCGTATTTACATATAATTAGCATAAACTAGATTGAAATTAGAACATTTTACTGAAGATGCCAATATACTGTGCTAGAACTTTCCATGTGCAAGGTTAACTATTTCGCCTTGATTGAAATAAAAGGAAAATATTTTTTTGCAGTGTTTTTAGGGATTATTTTGCGGGCACACAAATATTTACTCGCCCTATGTAATAAAAAGGAATCCAAATTAAATCATATCTTGCATCATTCTGTTCATTGTTACATAGCAGGTAATTATAGTAACTACATTTGTCCGTCTATTTGCTAACTATAAATTAGAGCTTTCGTAATTTAAATGAATGAGTAATGTAGGTATATATAATTAGTTCACTACTATGTTACAGTATTTACAGAGTTGTAGTATCTATATTTGGAGTGGCTTTAAATTAATTTTCAATAATTAATATATTACTGTAAAAGGAACTTCATCGTATTATTCCCCTCGCATTATTCCTAGCAGGATATTTTAATTTGCCTGTTGGGCTCTGTGCAAGCTTTTTATTATTACGAATTTTAAATAGAAATGACCTGTTGACTTTTGCTACTCGCTAATTACGTCATTATAAAATAAGGATCTAATTGTAAGTAATCCCAAGACACGTTTTTCTCTACCGAGCTTCCCTGACTCACCATATACAGTGGGTGTCGGAACATGTGTCACAGGGTCCAGTAGTCCTGCATAAATACATATAAATGAGATTACATCATTTGTAGAAATTTTGACGGAATTCATATGACGCCAGTAATTAAACTTCAAAGGGATTTAGGTGTCAATTTTTTTGTACGCTACAATGCTAACCCCTAATTTCCTGGTAAATTTAAAGCTATAAGTATATTTAAGTTATGATTACGTTTATTTGTATTAGGATATAATCCTCGTAGTCATATATCAAATTGATTGAAACACAGGGTTATACCGCTCATGGGAATTTATTGTACTATTTTGCACCTGGAGGATCCTCATTGTTCCAAAGTATGAGTAGAGTCGTTGTTTTTCCATTAAGAGTGTGCTATCATATTGTTTCGTATAAATATTCCAATAACTCTTTCGTATGCTTACATGGTGTGCAAGGTACTTTGGACAAGTTTTCCCTATCAACTTATGTAATCTGTGACTTTGAATAAGAATATTTTCGTGCATATTAAATTCCTAGAAATTGCAGTCATCTCTGTATGTTTCTATGGATCTGGATGCGTGTCAACAATTTTTAGGGAAGCAGATAAAAAAACTAATGCTACGGATTGGGTTGATTTTTAAATAAATCTCTTCGTACTAGAATTATTATTATTATGTAAATGATTTGTTGAGTATATGGTTGGGAGTGTGGGTGGATCCGAACTTTAGTATAATCATACGTCTAGATGATAATTCATCTAATCATACCTACTTTAATCAGGTTTTAAATCTAGGAGACTAAAATTATGCTTTGATATCTTTTTAATTATCTGAAGAAAGCAAAGGTATTTTTATGTTTACGCCAAAAATTTCCTAGTAATTTATTATCAACATAATCATCCGAATAGCATAATTTAATAATCATGTCATAATGATGAAAGGTTTTTCTGAAGCTTTGCTCTCCGTCCTAAACACGCTGGTTTGCGCGTACCAATTGCCACAAGGACTAATAGGATTATATGTGGTATATATCAGCACTGAAGAGGCAAAATGTTCTAAGTGCTGTACAAAATCTGACCAAGTAGACCTGCAGCGATGATATGTATTTTTTATTGGCGAAGTCGATTGCTTTTTATGCTTCTGTAGTTTATATCTTCATTCCCACAAAATTCAAGTTGTTCCACCTACAGTCAACTCTCGCTATAAGGGATGCTCAAGGGACCGGCAAAATCTGTCCCTTATAAACACTAATCCCTTATAAGCATAGTGTTATACATTGTTTAAATAGGAATCGGGACTGTAAATCCTGATCCCTTATATCGAGAAATCCCTTATAAAGATATCCCTTTTAGCGAGAGTTGACTGTATTACTATTACATCCTTATGTAACATCTGTTTATAAGTTCGTAATTGAAGGTTTATGAAAATATTACATGAGTACGTGTAATTACGAATGAACGGATGACCCGATAATCATTTCCCGCCCCATACGGCTCACATAAGGAAGTGATAAGAAAGTCTACGAAATTATTCCGCAGCATTTACGTAACTACATGGTTTTTATTACAGTAACATAAAAGTGATATGACCGTAATGTGCTACTAGGGTATTATCTTCATTTTGTTATTCTCCACCAAATCTTTTTCAGAAAATATTTTGACGCTTACTTGTAAGTAATTGTATTGAATTTCCAGGAAGCTATTTAATATGCCTATCTCTACGTTGTGAATAATTGTAGATATGACCAGGAAAGACAGGGAGGAAGGCTGAAGAATTTCTGGTTGGGGAGCACAGTTGATAAAAATGTTGTCATTTAATTATGAATAATTATATAATATATATTATCAGGTCCCTGGAAAGCCAATAAAACTGTCTAGGGTCAAAATATATTTTTAAAAGATTTGGTCTGAGAATTACAAAATCAAGAAATTATGATTCTAAAATAAATCGAGACTTTGCTGCTTTTTGGCCCCAGTTATCTCATTAATGTCAAATGTGGACAATGAAATGAATTTTAGGCAATCTGGAACTGAATTTCCGACAAATTGAAGGAATCAAAGATTTTTTGTGTCACTAATCCCTTATGTGGGCTAGGAGTTGGCAAATGGTTATTGTCACCGTGTATAAATCGAGCTCTGAATAGGTGTACAGAGTGCGAAGAAACTACTTAGCCCCCTCCCCTAGCTCATATAAGGACGGATGGTAAAAATATCCACTTTACTTATATTTTAGCAAATATTTTTCCAGATTTTTCAGAATTTATTTCATCCTGCTAGCTCAAAAACTCTGCACACAGCTGTCATGGAAGTGCAGTAAAGTCAAATGGAAAATTACATTTTCGGAGTTTAAAATTGGTCATTCCCACCACAAATTATTTTACAAAAATATTTTACTCTGGTTTGTAGGAAATTTTATTGGATTTCAGGGTCCTATCACAGATCTCTACTTTAAGAATTATGTGCGTGACCAGTGAAACAAAAAACAAAGCCGGGGAAATTCATCGTCAGGAGCAAAGATATGGAAAATGTAATTTTTTGATCTTGCCATTTTTTCATGGACGATCTGTCTTTCAGAAAAATATTTGAAAAGGCTACATTTGTAACAAATTTCCTGGGAATTAATTTTAGCTTAACAATATGTTCCCGAGTCGTAAGATAATTTGTGTGCCGGAAGATTGAAATAAGGAAATAACTATTGGAACCCTATACATACAGGGTGACAACGTCCCTGCATAAACATCCAAAGATAGACAATACCTTCACTGGTCCCTCCTAATGAATGACGTTGGGTTTGGATGTCTCAGAAGACGTTGTGGGATTTTTTGAAACCGATTTTGCAACTTTTACAAAAAAATTATTATTATTACACAGGAATCAACAATTTCTTTTATGATCATTTGGATTCACGAGGACTTGTTCCAACTTCAAAATTGGGTTTAAAAAAACAACAACATAAAACTATACCTTTGCAATAACTTGCAATCAGTATTTTCCAAATATTCTTACAAAAATGTCATTTGACGGAAAATTTCAGTAATAACTCAAACGGTCAATTTGCTTTTGCCACGTCCTAAAGTTTTACGGATATCTTCCTACAAAACACATACTAAAGTTTTAAAGTTAATTGAAATAATAATAAAATTAATACAGTGGATGTTATAATCCCCTACCCTTCACAATAGCTTTCTGGACAAAAGTATATTGCAATTAAATAATAGTAATTAGATTAAAATGTTAACATGGTATTCCAGCGCCAGTATAAACATATTAATCCTCTCCCAAAAAAAGTTTCAATAATAAATGTAGCAATGATTTTAAATAAAAAACTACATTAATTGCTTTGAGCAAACATGCTGAAATCTATCCTCATACAATAACTGTGAACGTGGATGGAACAAACGGAGGGTGATAGGTATGGAACTTTAGTTTTATTATTTGAGAGAAGCTCAATTGACTTGGAGAAGGAAACTTAGTTTTGTTTCTTCACGAAAAGTGTCCAGGGTTACATACGTGAAATAAAATGCAGTTTTTCTCCACAATGCAATGGGCAGAAGGACAAGTTCCATGGAAGAAATTCCAAGGAAACATGTTTATTCCGCAATAATTACAGCTAGCGTTGAAATAAGGTACGGAATTAGAAGTCGTGGTTAATACTAGACCCTTGAATTGTAAAGATAAGCACAATTATTATATTTCGTCAAAATTAATACACAATATGACTAATTAATACAAGGTAAGTTGGTCAAAAGTACAGAATGACTTAAGGCCAGGATGTGAGCTTCACCCACCCTACGAGGCTACTGCTGTATAAAAGTGCGCATAAACAACAAATATGTAAGTTTTGCTGGGTCGGGATAGAAAGTTCAGAAAATGCTTTTTACCTAAAAATAGTAAATAGGTCAAACTAAAATAGAAAGGATCAGCAGAATTACATAAGGCATACACATTGCACGCATGATAAAGATCATCGCAGGTAAGTACACTTCTGTAATAATAAATTACAATAACACATAATGTCATTAGCATTCCCAATTGATATTCTCAATTTTTTGTATACATAGTGTGACGGGGACGGAAACAATTCGTTTGTTAAGAAACCATTCAATAATAATATTTCTCAATTTACCAAAAAGCTTGGTTGTTTTGGTTTGTAAAAAAAAAGGTTAATTTTATGGTTATTCATTGGAGGAAAATATATGTCGTGAGTAAGGCGGTCTTTTACTTGTAATGTAATAACGGATGAAATTTTTGGGAAGCATTGGGCTTGTACCAGATCACATTTGGATTCATTTGAACTTAATATCAACAGTGTATCCCGAAAATTGGGGTCACAGCATCCAAAAATGTGAAGGAAGGTTATGAATGAAAATGTATGAAAATATTGTCATTAGGAACTAAGGGTTTTGAAACTTCCTTCACATTCTTGAAATTAAAATGACATCAGAAATTCCTCCTCCATTGCACTTTCTTAAAATACGCTCCTCAGGCATTATTTCTCCAACCTTGTCCCGTCTCTTCCGGTCATGCCCGGAATTCTCAGCGCAGAGATGTATCAAATATCTTGCTGGAAATTCCATAAAATTTACTACAAACGAGCGCAAAAGGATTTCCCAAAATACATTGTCGTTCTAAAAAATTTGCATTAATTTTTCGAACTGTAACCTCAAATCTTAACCCTGGTGGATGAACTAAATTTTTGAAAATCTTGAACTAAATTTGCTACTAGATGAAATTAAATACTGTATTAATCACTCCTTGTGAGCTACAGGGGGGAAAAATTATGGTCACCTTGTTTATTAATTTAGTCAGCTAACCCACATATGTATCCCCCTTCCCTATTCTAAGCGCTAGTAGGTAGATGCACACATGTACCTTGTTGACTTTCACTTGTGCTCATTCGAATATGTAATTATTATATCGTTGTTACCATATTGAAAATCCTCGGGTACGATTGATAGGCTCAATATTTCCTAAAAGTTCCTAGCCGAAATCCTAAAAGGAAGTCATTCACAGTCCGAAACATGGGTCTGTGTATATAATAAATGGAGATGCTGGTATTTTGAATAAGTATTCTGGGAAATTTTTTCTGCTACAAGATACAATCCACCGTCCTAAATTTGCACCAAAACACAGCTTTTGGAAATACGGAATAAAAAATGTCATGAGCCTACCATTAGTTCCTTACATTTATCTGCGGGGCCTTATATTGCTAATTATAAAAAATATTTTTGGGTGTTACAACAAAAATTACCATATCAAAATCGGAAGAAAATCTCCCGCAGGTACGGAACTGTTGCTGGTATGGCTATGTTTCAGAGAGATGTTAAATCATTGTGAACGGTCAAGCTACAAAAATTCTTACCATTTCTGTAACATTTTTTCCCAGAACCTTCCCTCCAGATTTTTGGATGTGTAATTACATTTGCTACAAACGAACATCGACATTTCTTTCTCATGAATTTGACAAATGAGAATAATTGTTTTCAGGAAATCTCCATCCTTCAACAATTTTACGACAGTGATTTTATTTGACCTAAGCGTGTTTTATGTGTGTTATTTTAGCATCCACAAGAAAATTCTCATGAAATTGGACATCGAAAATCAAGTACCATGGTTGAAAATGTGACCCCCCCCCCCGTGTAATTATCTTGAAATATTTGCTATTCGTCTACTTAATACTCTCGCAACGAGTTGATGGGATTGTGTAAATTATACATTAGAGCATTTTCTGCAATTATAATAGGAACCTAATGTTTAGACACTTTGCAAAATTCCGAATCCTTTTGTTGTTAAATTCTCTCAAAATAAGAGCATGACATTACAAAGATACACAAGTCAAATTTTGCTAGGAGTGCTGAAAAGTGTGAGTGCTGAAAAGTGATCTTATTGTCAGAAATAAGAGTGAGATGATAGTACATTACTCAAATAGTTGTGCGAAACAATAAATAAGTACCCTTGCAAGCAGCTATCAATTGACTTAAATTAGTTTAATATTTGTGTACAGTTTTTACATTAGCGTCTCTCTATGTACTGTAATAGCTTTATTGTTTCAAGTTCATAGAATGGTAGAACAGCTGGAATTGAGGAAAGACAATCCAAATTTTTTCGTCTCAAGTTTGTTTTTCTGTCTGGCTGGGCACTCACGATCTACGCATTATTTTTCAGAATTTTTACAAGCTCTGTGCCCATAATTGACTCAAATAGAATAAGGCAAAGCATGAGTTTTCCATGAAAGCAAAAACGACGATGACTCAAGAGACAATTATTTCATTTTGTTTCCTTGTAGAAGTTGTAAATGTAAAAATATTTCGGTTATTGTTATGTTGCACAAAATATTTTTAAGGACAAGACTGCAGGTGCTTTTCCAGTTCCATAGTTTGTAGATACCAAAATTTTAATTTATTCACTACTCTTGCTCATATTCTTATTTTGATCCCTGGATTATCCTGGATCTAAGTCTTAATTATTCAAAAATTATTCTTCCATTGGGATTTTCTTACTTTCCAGAAAAATGTTTACACTTGACACGTGTGCAGGAGGGCAAAGTAATTTTTGAGCAGGTGTGCTGAAAATAACAACTTGGATAGTTATCTATAAAGAACTTGGAATATCTACAACAAAAATTTTAGCTGCAGTAGTCTGACAAATATTTTAATAAACCAGTAAGTTTCAGTAAGTAAACCATACCTTTTGTTACTTACTTGTTCACAATCCGTTTGTCTATCCAGGTGAAACATCTCCAACATTTATAGTCTCTCCACCTGCCATGTACCGTCGGAAGCTTTACTTTTCATCCTGACAGTCATTACTTAAATTTCTACTAGTCTGGCTACAGGCGTCCTTAAAACATCTGGATCTGCAGGTACAGTGATGCACTCCATACTCTCACAACTAGCTGACCCATGTGGCAGATAAAATGTGTTCGCTCATACGTCTACAATAAATCTACAGCAGCACAACAAGTTATCTCCTATTTACAAATGAAGATATTGGTCTCACTTTCAAACATGATGCTGCTCATTTAACTGACACTCACAGTCAGTACTAATCATTCCAATATTTTTCCTAATTTTGCAGTGCATGTGCTTTACGCGCAAGCTTATTGCTTAAAAATATTGCACAAGAGTGGAAGAGCTTTATAAAGTCAGCATAAAAATGTGATTGGCATTTTGACATCTATTTGTCAGTAATTATTTAAAATAAAAAAATTGCACCCATAGTTCTAGTTCCACAATAGAATTCTTTTTTAAATTCCTTGCTTTTGGCAACCAGCAGTAAAGATTGTGATTATACTCTTGTCGCATATGTATAATTATTTGTCCGCGTCCGAAATTTTTGGAACATGAACTTTGACACGACCAAGAGGTGGCGCCAAATTCTATGCGCACAGGGGATGAAATGACGTTCCAATCACGAGCAGGCATGTCGCGTTGTTTGCTTAAAACTGTGCACCTGTGTATATAAAGATGTTCTGAAGACCGTTTATTTTGATTACTGTAAAGCTACTCCAAATGCCTTATCCGAAAATTTTCGAATTGTTATAAGTTACATTACAATTTCCGATTTTTGAAAAATGCAATACTTGAATAGCTCCTGTAGTTATACTTGGTATTTTAAAATTTCAGGTGTGCGCAGATCATTTTGACTATCAACTAATTAGCTAGCTTTTATATTTCCTTCTGTACGAAAAATCAAATGAGTAAACGACCCTCCCTGAAGATTTTTCTTGCGTATTTTAGAACAATAATAATATTTTAGATTCAATAAAAAGCATACGCTTGGAAATTAATTATGGGGGATGAGTCGAGTGTACATCTCCTGCAATAGTTTGAAAGCATCAGTTACCATCCGACTGGAGAAATTACAATTAGTTAACTACGCAAGGTGAAATCAATATAATATACAAGACAAGGGTAAAGATTCACTTTTTAACACAAGGATGATGATTTATTCGCAGCTCTTCGTCTTAGCTTCTGGATTGAGAAATGCCTGTTACATTGTATTCATATCTCTGATCTCTGTTTTGCTCCAATGCATATTTACCGGATCCCCTCCAACAGTTTCCCATGTACTAGGGTAGCAGTAACCATTCATATTCCATAGTTTTGCACTAGAGTCCAAAGTTCTCCAGCCGAAATTAAAACAATGACATTGGGAAATTCTTACCAGAGGTCATAAGATAATTTAATGTATCTATTTTAAAGAACTATTGAACCCAAATCAACAGCCTTATCGATAGCAATAAAAATTTAAAATTAGATTTTTCTAGTGATAAATCCCATACCGGTGATTCAAGAATGACACATAGTATTTTTCTTTTGTGTTGTACGATTCCTAGAAGGAAATTACTTTCATAATGTGAAGATAAATGTATAATTTATGACACATAAATGCATTTGGTATCATCCTTCTATTTAAAGGTTGATGACTACCAGACTATATTTAACGAATAAAATAAGATAGTGAGAACTTTCCTTAAACATATTTAAGTCATATACTTATTTAAAGTTTTAAAAACCCATTTTTTCGTAGTAATAAAATAATGACTAGCCTCCGCATCCCACACATAAATAATTTGCACTCGCGGATAAAAACTGAATAGAAAATAAAATTACTGGAATTAATTACCTGAAAATTGATAACCTTCAGAAATTCCCTTGGAATTGCCAAGACATAGAAACATGATGACACGACCACTGTATCTTAACTAGAGCTGAACGAACAAACGTAAGGAAAAGTCGCCTGATCGCTCCGCTCTGGTCAAAAAATCAGAGTCTAAATATGTGACTTGTGTATCCTGAATTATGCAATAATTCTGACTTGATGGAGACCGTGGGTAAAATCAGGGAAGTTATAGCACAGAACTCTGAACCGTCATCTTGTAAAAAAAAATGACTACCCATAGGTACCTAGATTTCAAGGGAGTTTGAGCAAATCCAGAGAGTTCCCGTCAATTTGTCTACTAACCACTTCAGTCACCAATAATGAAATGGAAATTTTTAATAGCATGAAAACTAGGCAGTCCTCCTACTTATTATTTCCTCTTTTGAGTTTTGTGTGCCAGCTCTGGTACAGTAGTACCAAAGATACGGAACACGTATGTAACAATAACAATAAATTACCCCAGTTGAAGACCGATGATGAATATTTACATACGGCTCATTATTACCTACTGCTAAAAGCACTACTCCTACAAGTTATATAGATTTATTATTGTCAAATCGATAGATTCCATAATCGTCATCCGAGAGAGGGGATGATAGAAGGTGTGTACGTATATTAATTCTTCCCAATTCCCTGCATAAAAAATAAGGTGAATGAGAGAGAGAGAGAGAGAGACAGAGAGATAGAAAGAGGAGAGACATTTATCAATGCATGAAAATGTGGAGCACACTTGTTAATTTTTTTTAGATTCGCTTCACCAACGGCAGTTCATCGGGGTCCATTTGAATCCTTCGCCTTATTATTGCACCTGTACAGGTGGTCGCACAGTGGCTTGTGGTTTCACACTTCCAGCTTCACATTTATGCTAATGGGCACACAAACTGTAATCCATGAGATAAAATTTAGCGTTTCATCCTAGTATATACCTCTTCTACTTTTAATACACGGAGCGATCGACGGTCGAGTGAAGGGTTGGAAATCCTGGGTGATAAAAACATTTCCCTCGGAATCTGTTCCAATAACTCATCCCCACCTCCTCTATATATGTATACTTATAGGGAAGATTGTAATGCCTGGACCGCCTCCGTATATATACTGACAATAACGAAAGCTCATATCGACATTATACACTATCAATACGATAATATTAATTCTATTTAATGTCCTGGGAGATCCATTTAATGTAATTATGATATGTATGGTTATACATGGATCATGTTTGTATATCCCCCTATGTATGTATGTATGTATGTGTGTGTAGGTATTAGTAGAGAATAATTTAAGGCACAGATAGTAATTACGGGACCCCGCACTAGTAAGCTCCTGAGAATTATGACTAGTTTTTACACACCCTGGATTAAAAAGCAGTAAAAAGGATTTTCATCCTTACACAGAGAGAAAAGGGGTACTAAAGTACTGCAAAAATCAAACTGAATGCAGATAAAAGTAAGTGCAGGCTTTTGAACGGATAAGAGCCTGCATCCGTACAATATGAAGGGAAAATCATTGTGAAGAGTTCAACAGCAGGAGTAACAGGGTGATAGTGAAGGAGCTCATGATTAAATTCATGCATGTCCTCTCTTGATAAATAGATACATTTACAGCATCTGTAAAAATATCAGTTAAATTTTTTTTTTCTGTAATGGAACATACACACACAGATATTCTATGTTGTTATAAACTGATCAGGTTACATAAACTCAGTTGATGCTTACTTTTCGTAAATTTACTCGCATATTTTTCAAAATGTTATTATAGTAATAGATTTATAGGATAGAGTCCACTAATTTCTCGTTTGTAACAGAAAAATTCCTCGTGGACTCTATTTTTGAAATCAAGAAGTACTATGTACGGTGATGTTATCATATTAGTCAGGATTCAGAGTCCACTCTGGCTTTCCCAGGAAACTTCAGTGAACGCAATGCTTATCATTGACACATTTGATCTATTGAACCGAGGTCTCAGACTTTGTGTGTGTCTACGAGCTTGTATTGCTTTTGATAAACTTAACGTGTAGATAATTGACTGCATGTGTGTGTGTAAGAGCAATGTGAAGTGTAAATGCTGAACGTTTGCTCAATTGCTTTTGGAGCATTTAATTGTGATGAGGTTATGATTTCTCCACACCAGAATAATTACTAGAAACGTCAAGTTTTTTGTAGCCCTTTGTCATAGATACTATAAATATGAACTAAAAGGATGAAAACTCTCATATTTATTCAACTTGAACATTTTTAAACATGTTGGCGGAACTATCACTTTGTTCACTCAGGCTGTGTGAGCTTCCCGTTACGCCAACAACGTTACCAGTCAATTCTATGATCCCAGTAGGGACAAGCCCAAAGATACCCCATTTGCGAATTGGATACAAAGATGGATCACTTCCTGAGCGTATCATTTTTATATTTTTCCTGTCAATGCACTACTGTCATTATAGCATGTATCTGTACACAAGTACCCTTGAAGAAACACATTAAATATGATTATTATTGATTACTAACCGTTTGCAAACACAAACAATATTTATGACTTATTTGTAGCAGTACTTATTTATTAGACAATATTTGCGGAATTGATTAATAAGTGCAAAGTGTAATGGAGTGATCTTAAACTTGTGGAGCTACATGACTAAATACATGTCTCAGGATCTATAGCAGTAGCTCTGAGAGGTAGCCTTGTGATCAAGGTTTTCAATAGATGAAGCAGAATTAAACCAAAAGATTAACAAAGGCGTGAACCTGAGCGACCTCGTAAACTCTCTTGATTTCCTTATATTTTTCACTCGGAGTAAGTACTTAATCAGTTATTTTTCTTTGTATTTATCAATACTCAGGATAAGGACATCACAACTTTTTTTGCAACTAGGTTTAGGTAACATTCTGGAAAAATACCTGAACACAGTAATAATTATTGCTTATTCTGGGAACTATGTACATATTTAAAAATCTCTCATCTTACAATTACTAAGAATGTATAATAGTTACTCTACCATCATAAAATTATACCGGCATCTATTTACTTACCTACAACACATTTTGGTTCATTCCAGTCATTCAAGTTGCACGTACAATGTAGATACATATGCACAATGCAAACACGATACATGTGTACAATGATGATTTATAAAGCCACATATCCAGTATCTACTTACATCATGTCATATTTCACACATTGAAATATGTAATTGTCTCTGAACTTGGTTCTACACGGGTATGTTTTAGCTTACAAATAATAATAGAGGACAAGAGATACATGGGTACTTACATTTTCTAAGATCTTGTAAAAAAAAAGTGTCAAAAGGTTTACGCATAATTGTATATAAGTTATAAATTCCCATTAGGAAGTCACTTTCGGAAAGTGAGTCATTTGGGTTGAAGATCGTATCATCCTTTCCACATCCACATGATAAATCCTTGCAAAACCAGGAGTCTTGTAATACTCTCGGAGCTCTCCTCCTCACTTACAATAATTAGTCTGGAGACAATCCTAATTGTAAGTATGATGACTGAAGATGAGCACTACCAACAGCAACTTCATGCATGTCAAATTGTCAAAACGCATGAACACCTCCTCCATTTCCCCATCCCTTTTCCTCTGTCACCCTCGTCGTCGTCACTCGTCACGTACTTCTCCAATGTGACTCAGAAATTCAGTCAACGACAGCAAAACACTTGGAAGTTGTTTATGTAACAAACAATAATAAATTTTCCATGAGACCTCCGTATGGAAACCACACTCGCAATAAATTGCGCCGAGCTTGCATTTTAAAGCATAACAAAATTAATCAACTTCCCCATATATAAACTTCCTTGAGACATCTTCCCTCTCCCCGTATCTCAATGAAAGGATCTCAATACACTTTGTATCCCACGCTTCCTCTGTATAATACTTCCATACACAATAACACCTCCAAACAAAACCCTTCCCTCCTGGAAACATTCCCATGATGAAACTCAAACATCCCAAGTCTAGAAAAATCCAATAAATCACACAAACTAATAAATGACAATTCTCACATAGAAAAAAAAAACATAATATCCAACACAGAAGCCCATAAGGTCACACACATCAGTTACCATATAAGTCCCAAGCACATAGTTTACAACATCAATAGGATTCCCTGGAAGTAAATAAACCCTGGAATCAGACCCTCCTTCTAAATACCATCCTTCCTATTTGTACATCCCACATACGTACATACAATTACACTCCTGAGAAATCTGAACGTGCTAAGAAATAACCTTTATTTGTAACTCTTTGTAAATCCACACCTCTCCAGTGTCAACTGACTTCTCACTTCTCATCTCACACATGCCGTCATCATGTTATCACATCCCGAGCCAGCATGACTATCTGTATAACGTCCGAGATCCATCCCAGCTCATCTTCAGCAATTACATATAAATGCATGTCAGTCTAAACTTAAATTACATATTAAACTTGCTTGGGGAAAAAAAAGTCAGAAAAACAAGCTCCGCTGGGATGCGGGATGGTAAACATCTTTGTAAATACGGACTGCTTTCTAAGCATCTTTCCCATTAGCATTTCAAACGTGCAGAAAAAGGTGTATTCAACTTTATGGTAATCAATAGGGGAAAAAAATTGTATGGTAATTTTTTTTTAGTATTTTTTACTAAATAACATCTCATAAATAACTATATAGTAAGGAGCGAGAGAGCAGAGACGAGTCCGACTCTTAACATCTCTATAGCTCTTGTTGATGATGATGAGGTCTGCTGAAGAAGTCGTCTAGAATGTAAACATTGAGAGACTGGATGGATACGCCTCTCCCTATGTAATAAGTACAGGCTTGCATTCCAATACATGCATGTACATATACATACAAACGCTGCCTCTCTCACATACGTTCCTTAAGTAGCAGGCTGAGCGGACTACATGCTTTTCTAGGCAGGACTCCGTTTGTGTACATGCTTTTGGATAGGAAAGAAGCGTAAACATGAAAGAACTGCGTACTTAACGAGGGAACTCTTGTTGTCATATTCTCTTCCCCACACTACCAGATCATTTCAATCTAAGCATTGGAGGAGACTTGATCTTCAATAAATAATAGATAGACTTCCAATATTAATTTTAAATACTTCCATTTGACAAGACTTTTTCCTTATTGACGGCCATAAGAGACTCCGAAAGACTAATAAACTTGTGTTAATAACATTATTGGAGTGAATATCACTTCATCTCTTCCCATACACTTACATTCATCTGTACTTTTCCTATACATTACCTATAGTAGAGTCAGAATACAAAATATTCAGATCATTCAAGAATTGTGTTCATTTAACGGAAAAATCTCAAGACTGGAGGAACATGACGTTGTTCAGAAATAAAGCGAAGCCCAAGAGCGGGGCTCAAACCCCGGCAGGAAAGCATGTGGTTACAATTCTGAGTAAACAAGTGACCATTGGCCAGGTAAAAAAAATATTTTCATAATTTATTAGAAAAAAGTGTGAATTATGGTTGGTGTGAGTATATGAAAGGCTCGGATTTAATTTAGAAGGGTAGAGTAGAGGGATTAAATTAGGGAATTAGTACATAGGTGTTTTTTTTGTGTGCGTTAAATATTCATGAGGATGCTGTTATTGTTGTTTTTGTTGTTGGGATTGTTTGATAATGTGAGGGATTATTTGGAATGAGATTTGTTTTTGGCAGGGTGGAATAATAGGATTTTGTTGGGTGTTACTGTGATTCGGTGGAAGTCATTTGTTTGTTTGATTTGTTCGTTTCTGGTGGAGGGTATACACACCTGATGTTGGATTATTTGGAGGAGCTGTTGTAGGAAGGGTTGGAGGGAGATAGGACGAGCTTTTGAGAATTTTGAAAGAATTTGGAGGATATGCTTTTGTGGGGGGGGGGGGAATTTGGAGGCGGAGGGAGTAATTCTGAGGAACTGGAAGGATGGAATGAGTGTATGAGTTTTTGTGGTTGGGAGATAAATAGTGAGTGATTTTGAGCTGAGAGTAGGATAATGAGCATGATTTGGAGCTGAGTAGTTGGTAATCGGTTGTGGTTAATTTAGAGCAGCTAGTAAATGGCAACTTGTGGGATTTAGAGTAATAGATGCTGAATAATTAAGGTGATGCGCAAATACATACACTGAGGAGCGATCGATGCCTGAATTTTGATATGACAGACTTGAGAAATTTCTGTTTATTTGGTTCTTTTGTGGGAGTGTGGGTTTCGGGAAGGTATAGGAGTTGGGTCGGTGCGTGGTGTTGAGCTGGAAAGAGGTATATGTAAGATTGGTGGGTTGTTTGGAAGACTCATGGGGAATGCATGATTGATTTGAAAATGTACCTTAGCAATTAGCATTCTAACGAGGTTTCGACGAGTATGCCTGTTGTGGACGGGGTGCATGTGAAGGTGATATAGGAGGTTACGGTTATGGGACAGATGCAGGCTGGAGCAGATACTAATAGGTGTTGATAAGGAGTTTTTACTCGAGTCATTCTGTCGGTTTATCATGTTGATTTGTTCTTTGCTATGATTACAATTTAAATGAGGGAAGCTCACAAGAAGTGACAAACAAGTTTCAATCATATTCCAAAAGTAACTCGAGGTTAACAGGGGATAGAAAGAGACCGAGTCGTAGTCAGTTGTTGGAAGAGTATACACGAAAGTCTGGATTGACTGTACTTTGAACTGTAATTCGCTCAAGTGGTCTATTGGAGGAAGTTAATTGAAACTTGTTTCTCTGAATGTGTCACCAGGATGAAGAAAACCCGAAAAAAATTGTCATTCAGATGCTTGGGACCGAGGACGGCCAGAAGGAGACAGTATTAGAATTGCTCATCGATGAAGACCTGCCATTGACGGAGGAGGAGAAGGAGGTCCACTACAAGTCCCCCAAAAACGTGATGGCAGCTCGAAAAATTCGTGAACTCATGAATGGACACAGAAGAGCCCTGCTGAAGCGGCAGCTGAGCAAGTCGTCGGATTTCAAGACCAAATTCGTCGTGGGACTTGCACTAACACTTCAAATCGTTGCTGTTCTTCTGATTTTCATATAGCATTCAATCAAATTATGTAATAATATTTTAAAATATCCTGCATTTGTACACAAGTAATTATCTTATATGTATAATGTTACATTTTATAAATAAGGGTTTGTTCATGTTCCTGTCATTCTGCTACCTGCATAATGAACAGTAGTATATGAATTGAGGTACTTTTAATAATGTTTAGATTTTGAACACAAAAGTTTTGTTTGTTGTAAACTTTTCGTATGTGTTACCTCATGTGAGAGGTACTTATTTACGGGGAAGGATTGGGTGTCATATGATAAGAGTGACTACTTGTTATTATATTCTTTTTTTACGTGTAAATCACCATTTTTGTGTAGACTTGAAGAATTGCGCAGTGCCTTCCAATTGATACAAGTATGAATTAAATTCCAAGAGAATTCATTTTGTTGGTAATTCAACGTTTATTGGGGTAATGATTATATATCATTGGTGTCATTTGATATTCGCGTATCTGATGTGAACGATTTGGTATGTGTTTCGTTTGCACTGAAATTATATTCCTTCATTGGGAGTCAGTAACTGTCAGGGATTATTACATTCGAAAATAATGTCTGATCATCAATAATATATGAACTGCTCAACTACAGTTTCTTCCTAAGCACAATGTTATGTTATCAGGACACAGGAAGCTCCATTTACATATTGAATCATCGCACTTGATATTTTCTGTCCCCGATTGTATTTGCAGATCAGCGTATCAAATAAAATTTAATCCCGATGTGCGTTCAATAAACCTAAATTGACATATTCTTGTATTTTGCTCAGCGTTTACGACCAAAATATTATGGTTGGTTATCAACACTTTAATAATTATTACAACTCATCACTACCAAGACGTTCGGTTTTTCGCGTATTGTTATATGTACCACAACGACCTCCATGGAGTAGCATTTTCTTGTATGTACAAGTTTAGAAAATATTAACCACTAGAAATTACCAACCTACTGAGTGTTGAGCAAGCCAGCGGTTAGTTTACTAGTATCTCGTAACTTCGGTAAGTATCATGTGTAGTGCATTAAACCATAGCACAAGCAATAATTATTCATTATTCGTTCACATATACAAACGCTGTCATTTCCCGTAATTTTCAACGAACCTTAAAGACTTAGATGCATATTGTAATAACTATGAAAGATGATCAAATAAAGTTCATGATGTAATTACCTCAATTAGATTACACACAACCCTAATTGATGACCTTACTTTTTACGGTTCATATATGTTGTTACAACAACCCTTTTCATATATCACTAAATATCATGGTAAATATTACCTAAATGTTGCTAATTACCAGCAACTAATAGTTCTATAGATATAGTTGTTAGGATGTGTATGCGACCATAATTCACAAAAATCTACCAATTTTGCAGCCGCATTTAATACGACCACACCAGAAGTGTATCGATAACTTAAATAATCCTTTCAAGTTCACATCATATTGTCAATGTTCATTACGAGCTTTATAATTCGCGAAACGAATTCTTGATTTATTTTTAAACTAAGATTTTAAACCGGACTCATATTCCAACGAACAAATACGAAACCAAAAGCAATCCATTCACAGTTTTCAGGTAATGATTACAAGGAATATTACTGCGTATAAGCTATCACTTGTCGTAAAATGCTTAACTATTTTTGTTGATAATAGTTACAAAACCAGCAGTAATTATTATTATAAGTATCAATTAATAGTGTACATTAAATTGGGTACCAAAAACTGAGGGGGGATCTCAAAAGTGAAACTTATTTAATATTCGGCAGCCGGTCAGAGATATTAAATAGCATGAAATCAACACTTAGATGTCTAGCTATTCAGTATTTTCCCGAAATGTTGAACATTCAAACATCATTTGTTCACATACAAATGTCAAGTCCACAAGATTAGGGATACATTAAACAACACAAAAATGTGAACGACTTCGAACAGCACATATTTTGGATAAAAAATAAATAAAAGTTAGCATAATATACGTTCATTTAAAATTGAATTAAATTCAGTTACACATAATAGGCGCATGTTTATCATAAGAGTTCGAATAAATTAACAAACATTTCTATGTTTGTTTAGTTTAACGTATTCGCTTCGTAAATTCTACCAACTAATTTATCTTGTCAGCCCACAATTCAAAATTATTCAGGATATTAACACACATCCTCCACTACATGCTAATCTTGATCACCACTATTTGCAAGATCTTCCTCCGTAACTCCAGCTTGCATAGCTATATCCACACTCTGAAAAGAATATAAATACATAAGTGCACATACTCGACAAATCAAATTTTTTTTACATTCTACAGATTCGTTTACATACGTCTGACATGGCACTTGCGAAGGAATCAAACGCTTGCTGATCCGGAAACTTGACCTTTACTCGGCCTTTGGAAGCTCTATCTCCATTGTAGCATACACAGTTCCATTCGAAAGCATTTTCGTCGGTAGACTACACAACAACGAAATTCCCATTACGTTAAATAAACCACTAAAGTATCCAATTTTTGCTTTCCTGTTCACTACTTCTTGACGACAGAAATTTCAATCATAAAATAAATGAATCCCACCTTGATTTGAGTTTCTGCTGCGATAATGTGATCGACATACAGATCGTCGTCATCACTGGAAGAGACAAACAAGAAACGAGCACAAAAATGATCACCATCATATACAATCTTCACTTGACCTTCTCCATAATCGGCATAATCTGAAAATTAAATTAAAACTTAGTTATACAGATCTATATTAATTTATACATTTATTTATTTTAAGCGAGATTTAAAACCTATAATACCTCCGTTTTCATCTTGTGTCTTATAGAATGCATGACCTTCACTGACAAACATTGTATCTTCTTCTTCTTCATCGTCTTCATCACCTTCATCTTCGTTGTCATCGTCATTATTATCACCAAAAGAAGCTATGGTGGTAGGTACGTTTGGTTCTTGTTTGGTAGAATCTCGGTCATCCGAAATTAAACCACTTCCAACAATGGGACTCTTATCGGCAGAAAATGTAAAGTTAGGTACAAAAGAAAACGTTGGAACAGTCGGTTTCAGGTCACTTGAAACAAATGTTGTTGACGTCGGCAATGCTGCAGCTGTGGTGGTGGCAAGCGAAAAACTGAATGTGGACAATGCACTAGCCTTATTACCTGTTATGAATTAAAAATTGGTTATACATAATTTAATCATCAATGTTTCGTACTTGTTATATACCCATAGTCACTTTATAAATAATAGCTTCATATGACTCTTGTGTTAATACTATTTCAGCAGTTAACTTATGTTAGAATTCACTCTATACATGGACAAAACATTTACTTTCGGTATTCTTAGTCAACAAATCTTTCAAGGTTTCGTTGCTTTGTGGTCGCTGAGGTTTAGGTATATCTTCAAAAGTCGGTACTTTCCGTCCATCTAAAACCGAAAAATCAAATGTATCTGGGTCACAACCACGGCAAGGAGGATGATTTGGTTTATCACTCTGTTGCGTAAAAAAATTTCTCGGTAGTTGCAAACGCTCAGCCTTTTCAATGAGATCCGAAGTATTCTTGCCTTCATTTGACGTGACACTACTGCTAATCGTCGTCAGCGAAGATGTAGAGACATCAGAATTAGGCTTTGCGGTACTGCAAGATACACAGCTGGTGCGGTCCTTGCTGTTAGAGCAATAGCAAGCTACACAACTCCATTCACCTTCAGGTTTTTTAAATAGTTCAGAAATAGGCTTCTGTGACGACTGATCTGCTGCCTGTGTCACCTTCTCTTTAGATTTCTCGGGAGTGGAAGGAGCATTTTTGACAACATTGATAGCTTTCTCCATTTGTGCTTTAAATTCTTGTGCCTGAAAATTACACATGAAGCATTGATTGTGTATTTACAACTTGTATATAAATATTACCGCCGACGCTTTGTATTTCGAATACGTACCTTGTCATCATTGCCAAACTTGGCAACAAAAATTTCTGTTTTAGGATCCCCTTCTGCAAAATCGACTGCTGTCCACATGAGATTCTTCGACATTCCTTGGTAATTTACAACTTCCATTTCCTTAGTAACCAAGTGATTGCACGCTATCTTGTGGACTTTTTCTCTCCACATAACAACTCGTATTTTACTTTCATTGTCCTTAGATTGTAAAATTTTGATGTCTCCAAGTCCTCTTTCTTTCCATTCCTTTGTTTCCTTCACAAAACGAAGAAGCTTGGCTCGGTTTGAAAATAAAATGGTTTCATCCTCATCGCCTTTCTTGATTTCAACCAAAGGTGGCAACGGTATTACTGGCTCGAATACCGCTGTTGGAACAAATTCATCTTCATTTTCCTCTGTTTTGAGGGCTCCAGGACTTCCTGAATTTGCAGGTTCACTGGGCTTTGCCAAGGGGGCACCGAAAACAGGTGTTACCGAAACACCCCCAAAACCCTTATTAGGGCCAAAAATACTTGTAGAAGAATTATTATTACTAGCAAGAGCGCCAAAACTTGGCATGTTACTAGATATTTTAGAGAAATCAATGAAAGGCTTGGGTGTTGCAGGTGCAGGTTCTTCCTTTTTTAACTCAGGTTCAGGAGCTAAAAATGTAAACAAATCATACTTTTTGATTCATTCAAAATTATCCTAAAACGGGAAAAAATAGGATTGATTTCTTACTTTTAGTAACTGGGGTTCCAAATCCAAACGTTATACTACTAGAGACAGCATTGGTGGATTTTAAGGTGAACACATCTTTGTCTTTATTTTCTATCTTGACACTTGTATCTTTAGAAACATCTACTGGTGCTACAAAACTTGGAGCGCCAAAACCGAACGTGAACTTTGGGGGTGAAACATCCACAGGTTTAGCTACCTGCTGTGCTCCAGGCTTTGGAGTTGTGCAAGCAGCACATGCTAAACTTTCTTTCTTGTTATCAGTGTAGCACACATCGCAGCTCCACTGACCTTCGGGCTTTTTGAACATCTGTGATAGGGGTGCCAGCGGGGCTGGTTTCGTGTCTTCAGTCTTAGGAGCGGATTTTGACGTTTCTTTAGTTTCTAATTTCTCAGGAGTGTTTGGTGCTTGACCAACTAGGGAAACAGCATGCTCCATCTGCTTTTTGAATTCCTTTGCCTAACATTAGAGAATGTTGCCATTATTAGAAATAATAGCACACAATGACCTACAGGAAAAACTCGATATAACGGATTTCCAGGAGACCAGTAAAATTTGTCCGCTATAAAAAATGTTCGTTGTATGGAATAATTTTAGCATTGGTTATATGGGAGCCGGACAAACAAATCTGTCCGGTGTAACTAAATTTCCGTTGTAGAGCCATCCGTTATATCGAGTTTTTCCTGTATCTGCTAACGTAAAAAAAAATGTACTTGTTGGAAATTCAGAATTAATAGAACAAATAATGAACTTTTACACGTACCTGCTCCTCTTGTCCAAAGCGACATACAAAGATTTCAGGTTTTGGACCTTCTTCAGCTTCCGCAAAGTCAATGGCAGTCCACATAAGGTTTTTCGGACTACCTTGGTAGTTTGTCACATTGATTTCCTTGGTCACCCAATGGTTACATGCGATCTTATGCACCTTTTCTCGCCACATGACAACTCGAATCTTCTGAGTCTTCTCTTTTGCTTGCAAAATCTTTATATCGCCCACACCTCTCTCCTTCCACTCTTTAGTTTCTTTAACAAATCTTAATAATTTCGCACGATGCTGGAACAAAACAATTTCATCTTCATCTCCTTTTTTGACATCAACCAATGGTGGAAGCGGAATGACAGGTTTAAACTCTGCTGTTGGAATAAAATCATCTTCTTCGTGGGTTTCGTCATGGCCAGATTTGGATGTAATTGCTGGTGACGAGCTGTCCGTGAACGCTTTGGGTTTAGCTGCGGTTGAAGGAGTAACTGATCCAAAGACAGGCTGCACACCACTTACTGTACCAAAGCCTTTGAACGATCCAAATGGATTGACATCAGTAGTTGCTTTCGACTTTATATCTTCGAAGGAACACATTTTCGATGAAAGAGCGGCAAAGTCGATAGTAGGCGCCAACGGCTTCGCTTCTTTTGCAATATCCGTACCTACTTAAGTTATTGAGGATAAACATTACATATGATGACCTCTCCAGGTAAATAAAAAAATATTTAAATTACAAAACAGGATAATTTTTAAAAATCAAAATTTCGGAAAAACCTTTGATTACCTTTGTCAGCTTCCATTTTGGAAACAGCAGGGGCAGAGGCAGTTGTAGTCTTGGGAGGGTTAAGAGGTGTACTCAAGAGAGGCCCGTCAACTTGGGAAGTAGATGTCAGGCCAAAAGTAAATGGCTTATTTAAGCCAGCAATTGTAGATGCAGGTGCCGATGTGGGAGTTGAAAAAATTGAAGCTGTGGTCACAGCTTGATTCTTAGCTGGGAAGCCAAAAGTGGTCGTTCCAGATGAGGGAAATCCGGAAGTGCCACCCGAGGTAGATAAGTTAATAACAGGTGAGGGTGCTGAATTGACGGAACTGACGGCGACTCCACTTCCGGTCTTAACAGGCGTAGAAGTCCCTATCACGCTAATAGGTTTAGGTGGAGTAACTTGTGCCGGGGGTGGTTTAGTCTCCGCTTTAACGGCAGTAGTCGTAGTGACAGGTAGTTGCTTCGGCGGAGTGAAAGAAATAGTACCCACAACATCCTTGGGCGTTTCTGCTACGGGGAGTTGCTTCGGCGGGACAAAAGTAGCTGTAGGAATTCCATTCTCAACCTTTTTAGTCACTTCAGCCACGGGAGGTTTCGGGGAACTAAAAGACATGTTGACAGAACTGCTGCTAGTATTTGCACTATCGCTGACGGATGTTGGTAATTGGACGCCGAAAGAGAACGGCGGAATCGCTGGTTTCGGAGGCTCGGCCACGGTGGCCACAGCCGCCGCCGCATTTTGACTCAAGGCACCGTACATTGCCGCATATTGCATCGAAGGATTGACAAAGTAGCTCATGGGGTCTGGCATCATCATATAAGGATTATACAAAGGTGAGGCGTACGGGTTGTAGAAAGGGCCCGGGGGCTGAAATGGGGTCGGTAATGACGAAATTGCCTGTCCTACAAGGGCTGATGCCGGGGTCTGAGGCCCTACTTGACCCGGCAGTCCATTCTCACTCAATCTACTATCCACACCATTCACCTTCTGCACAGCGTCCTCCTGAACAGACAACTCTAAAGACTCCAGCTTCGTCCTCAATGTCTTTAAATCATCCTGCATCCTCGCCACAGAATTCAGAATGAGTGCATTCTGCTCCAACACTTTCCCCAGAACGTCGTCGTACCGGCGCTCCATATATTTCATTTGAACTGCTAGTCTCTCCGGAGATGGCTGAACTTTTCCCACTGGGGATTTAATCATACTGCCAGTTATTCTAAAGTCTACAGCGTCTTATTCAGTCCAGTAGCTCTGCAATCAAAACCAATCAAAATCAAAATTACAACACTCATCCAACTACACACACTTTCTACTTTCCATTTCCAACCACCACAATAACAATCCCCACACCTTCACTCCATAAACTCCTCAGTGTTCTCTCCAATTAAAAATAAAAATTCACCAGCTACAACAAACGTTCCCCAACTAAAATAAATAACTAACATAAATATTTCCTCCATACAAATCTCTCTATCAAATATTAATCCACATCCCTCACTCCCACCATTACTCACAACGTCCCATACTCAACCCATAATTATCCTCCGTTACACCACATCAATATTTATTACAACTTAAGAATATCGATTAGAAAGTCCTTGATTAAATCGTAAACCTTAACCTTACCTCCTCATAAACGCTGGTCTCATGAACGTTCCAGAATAATAATTCAAATCTCACACTTGAACCTTTCAGCAGCAGTCCCAACTCTCTGAGATCTGCATGTAATGTTCAATATTTCAAAAAATAGCTCAAATTAATTAAATATAGCGTCCTCTCCTTCCTCCACAACTGAATAAGCGGTTAAAACACTTTCTTGGAACTCAAGCCCTAACAAAGTGGTTTCTCCCCGGTGTTAGTGTTTACAGGAGATTTGATGTGTATGTAATAAATAGAAAGAACTAACAGCGTATCCTCACTATGGGATTTTGTATTCAATTGAGTAGAATGTTCTTCGGTTGGTTCCCGTCCACACACAGTGCGGAATTTTTCACGTTCCTCTCATTCAGCTGACTCCGTCGAGGGAGTCCCAAACTGTGAGAGTCCTAGGCTTCAAAGCACACCGTAGCCACCTCCTATGTGAGTGTGGTTGTGCGGGCTGGACTTGGGACTGCAGTTCGGTCGAAACACGTCTAGCCGGCAAGCGTCGCTAGCTGTAAATTGTGGAGGGAATTCAAGTGCCTCAACGTAACGTTAAACATTCCCCATCCCACGCCACGGACGCCAGGACAGGAGACGTAGAGCATGTAGGCTACTTCACGTACATAATAAATATAGAGGGTGAAGGGATCACACCTCTAAACGCATAAAAGCTAAACGTATAACAGCTAAACGTATAAGCCCAATAAGCATAATCAGCTAAACGTATAAGGCTTTTCCGAAACTTGCCGGAGAGGTTGCTGGAATGAATGTAGGGCTCGATGGGAAATATTATCAACTTTTTGAAATTTTAGTCTTGGGAGCAAAAATGATGGACTTGAATGTGATATGCAAGAGGATGCTGGAATATTTTTGAGCCGAATATGGTCACTATTAAAAATATTGAAACCTCGGGGTTTGCAACAAATTTGATGGAAATTTGTTCGTATTTTATTTTAACAGGGTGTTTCAAAAATTGAGGCTAACTTGAAAGAGAAATATAATTATGCGGACTCTTTACGATTTGAGAGGAAACTGTCATGGAATCCGGAACTCGCTTTGTATTCCCGACTATCCCGACATGTGGGAGCGAATAATATTGTCGTGGGCCAATTTTTTTTAGGAAATCTGGGGAAGGATTTAGTAGAGATATATTGTTATAAATTACTAAGTTGATTATGGTGTAAGAAGAGCTTCTGTAGTAACAGCGTCAGAGCATGGGTTCGCACCCTGTACAGTCGGCTCTTAAGTACTGATATTAAACCTGGGCTATATGAGATCTTGAAACTTTTGCCAAGTTGGAACGTTGGAAGTTTGGAATGTTGGAACTGGTATAATAGAGCGTGATGTTTCATGTATGTGCTCATTATAAAGTGGCAAAATATATTTCCAGACCTCCAGTTAATATACCCCACGCAGTTGGAAGTGGGAAGTTCCCCACCAGCGTACTGTGCTATACACTGTCGTATATATAGGATAGTTGTATTCTGTTTGCTCACCTTCCTTTGCTTTTGACCGTTGAATTGCAAACGGTTATTCATGACTGCGTTCTTCCTTGCTCAAGAACCTCCCTCACTTCACGTTAAACAATGCATTGGAGCTGGAGTCTTTGGAGCAGATGGCAGGTCACCATGCTACTATGTATATGTGTACATTGGGACTGAGTGGGAAGCCTTCAATACTAAATGAACCGTAAAGGAGTTCGCATTTTACTGTATAGGGACTTCCAATAAAAATGTTACTTATGCCTTTGGGCATAACAGAATGTCGTGCCTTTAGGCATTGAAGTCATTAGACCTGAATTAGTATAGTAAGAATTGTTACTCCTATTGTAGGTTTAGATGAATATCATGCCGAGGTCTTTGATTAAGTTGGAATGAGAATTTTTGAAAAAAAAAACCTTTCTCTTTTTTGACGTAATATTTTTTTTTTGCCCGGAAGAAACCCGCCCTTCAGGACTGATCGTCTTTTATTATAAAATTTGTAAATAATTTTTAAAATTTAAATTCATATGGACTGATGATCAAAATTGATAAAATATGCATTTTAAAGCCTCCGTAAAGTAATTTGGAAAAACTGGAATAACTGATGTCATTTTTTGTTGTCGCATTTCGGCCATTAAGAATTTATTAGAAATGTATTTATTTAATTATTCAACAAAGTTAAAATCCTGTCAAATAAAATTTTGAAATCCTAGTGGAAATTTTGGTGGAATTTCCCCTATTTTCCTAATTTCAAAATTTCTTGACATCATCCGTTTCTTTTCAAGATATTCCGTCCAGCGGATCATAATTTCATAGATGGAAGAAAAGATGTCCAAAAATATTTTTGATGCGGAGCACAGAAGGAAAAAAGATGGTTAAAAAAATATTTGATGCAGAAATGTGAACATTTGGGGATAAACGCTCCAATGCAAGTTCGAACTCTGCCGATCATTTCTTATTTTTTCTTAATATAATAATTTTTAAAACGTTTATAACATAAATACATATAAAAATGCGAACACATATTTAAACATGTCAAATGAAGGTTTTACGTTTTTACTTCCTCAGGGCCAACCTTCACTATAGAGGTCGTACTTCCAACACTGTTGTTTTCAGAATCTGTATCTTGCGGTGATTTAACAGGGGGGCCATCTGGAGCTGGTATTATTTCGTTACAACGGAACCAACTAAAATCAAACAAACAGTGTTGCAGTACAATTCTAATACCAAAAAAAAAACCTTGATGCCTTGAAGATGCTCATAAATTAAGTTATCAGTAAATATAATATACACATATATGTATAATTTAAATACAATTTTCATAATGGATATCAATTCGAGCTTGTGAAACGAATTATTAGAGATCGTAGTCCCGTTACCTGAAGATAAACAACGGTGGGAATGTGAGGCCAACTGACAGGAAAAAGAATGCTCCTGGGAAAGTGTCTAAAGTGGCTCTGTAAATGGCAGCATAAATTGGATTCCCAGCCAAGGGTGTCGATGAGTCGAAAGTCCCCACAAACGAATTGACTTTACCCATCTCATGTCGAGGTACGATCTTCGAAATCATGGATCGGGATGCGATGATCATTGAACCATTGAGAATATCGACGGCTGGAGCTATTTAGAAATGACAGCTTGTTAGGACCCTGACACAGAATTACTAAATACGAATAGAAGAAAAGATTATTACATAATTTTTTTTTTAAATTTACCTATATACATAAGCAATGTGCCATTGGCGAATGCGTAGACTAAACTGCCCCCGATTTGACTAATACACGACAAAATTCCCAGCATTGGATCACTTAGTTTCAATGTTTCCACGAGCAGGCCCAAGGAAACGAGTCCCCCTGTCAAAATGAATTTTGAATTAACATGTGACATCCATTGAATGTAAATTTCTATAATTATTATTACTAGGGACTGTTTATTGTAGTTTAAAAAAATTAACTTACCAAAGAATGCAATGAGCATTCTGTAAGTTCCGTAGTAAGCGTAGTCTTTTGTATTCCATCCGATTTGATCCGAAGTGGCGAAGAGTTGCAGCGAGCCTTCCTCACCTAATAAATCAAACAAATATTCAAGTACACTCATTGTCAGTTTCCATATTGCTCCATTAGGACCGTCCGAACAAATATAATCCCACAAGAAGCTCACCTTGCATCGGAGCCATAGTACAAATCAAAATGATCACAAGCAGGATCAGCTGCGCTCTCCCCTTCCCTTCCCTCTTCTTCAAGAAGGCCTTCGCACTGTCAATGATATTCCTGAAATTGCAAACATCCCTCACAATCACCGATAACTTCCTACTTCGGTCCACATTTTCCTTCCGAGTGTTCCTAACGAAGAAGAGAGTGTAGCCGAATGCGAATAGATCCAATCCTGCTCCAACACTGAAAATGAAAGTGTAACCATAGCCCTGGCCTTTCAAAACCCCTCCTAAAGCGGATCCCGCGGATTTCCCGAAAGTTCGGATGGCGGTGATGACCCCCATTCGGAAGGTCCTGTCTCGGATCGAGGTCGTGTCCGCGATGTAAGCATACAGAGCCATACTGATGGCAGTTCTGCCCCCAGTCAGGGACACCGGAAGAGATGAGATAAGAGCTATCCCCGTCGCTTGTGTGTTTGGATAGTAAACACACAGGAGCAAACCGATGTAGCGGACGATGTAGCCGAACATCGTCAGCAGGATTGGTATTTTCCGCCCATACACATCGCTCCAAGCTCCGAGGAAGAGGACGTAAATAATCGGGAATAAATTATCCACAACTTGCCTCCAAACGTTTATATCCGCTACAATTTCCTGCACATCGGGGTTTCTCCGGCCGGACCTGCGGGATCAAACAAAAAAGATTTTAAACTACATGATCAACAATAAAATTCAATCCTCCAAGAATTGATCTGAATTAATATATTTTCAAATGTCAAAATGTGTATATGTCTTAAAAACATTACGTTTCGCAGTAAGTTGCATTCAGGCCCACTTGAAGAGTACAAGCCCGGAACTGCATCATATCTGTGATCATGATATTCCCCAGGAATGAGGCTGTCATGTGAACTAATAACGCCGGCTCGATGGTCATCAATGTAATGGCCCTTTTTACCTTCCCTACAAATGTTGTCGGGAGCTCCGACGGATTCTCCTGGTAAGGAGGTGCTGGAGGTGATACTGTCTTGCCCATTTTTCTTTCGTCGAGAGATTTATCAAATTATTGGAATTTTCAAAAAATTTTGTTGTTAATTTGACAAACGTTCCTATTGTTTGAGACAAATTGGGGTAACTTCCGCACCTCTGCCTATAACCATGAGTAGATCGAATTCTGCTGTCTCGTGAGCTTTCAGTGACCTCTTCGAACCGAGCCTGTTCACTTGCGATCTGATCCCTCCGGTGAGCCGCTTGCTAAAACAACAAAGTTCCCAGTGACATGAGCTATTTATGACTTCATTAAATAAGTATGGAGCAAGCATTGGGACAAAGTATTTGAAACATTTGGCATTTTGAAGTGAAGTTATCAAAGGAATCTAATCCCAGATAAATATTCCTTTGCAATCCTATTGTAATTGGAAAGTTAATGTACTGATAATTTCATTACATGTATGAATAACATGAGCAAGTCCTGAGCGGTGCTTACGTGACCTCGCGCACGTTCCAAGTTTTTGATCCGTATCACTTGAATTGTCCGGAAGAAGGACATATTGTGACGATTGGGGTTTCAATCAAGAAGTAATGAACTGTGCATAAGTACTTATACATTGCATACATTATTGACTATACATGCAATTTTTAGAAGGGAGGTTTCAGATAATAAAACAATGGTAAATGTCCTAATCGTAAAAAAAACATTAGCATGTCACCTGTGGCTATATTTCCCTACAAACATTGGGCTTTCCATTGTTTCCAGAATTGTGGTAACATTTGTACAGGGTCTGACACAGCATTTATCTGGCTTTTGGCTCATATGACTGTAAGTTGCCCTGGTATAAAATGTTCGTTTCCCCCATTTTAATAAAAAATTTCTTGTAGATTTTTAATAATTAGAAACATTGACCTAGATCAATAATTATGGTTCCAGCGGTCAAATAATTGAGGTACAGGAGCAATTTTATGCAGTAAATGTATATTCAGAATTTAAATTCTGAAATTAAGGTAATAAGTAATTATTACTGATGCTCGGTTGGAGCAAATTTTGTAGGGTTTAAAAATTTTATATGAAGTGGAATGCAGGACTGGACTCTGGACACGGGAGGGGTGAAACCAGGGGTAAGTTGAGTAAATTTTGGCAAATACAAGTCTGCAAACATCTTTCCCACCTGGACTTCTTGCTTATACTGTATGATAGTGAGTGATATCTGTTTTGAACCCCTGCACCTGTCCGAAAAAGCCAGAAATATTTGCCCCCCGATCTTCAATTAGATGGATGATTGACTTCCCGGCGTACGTGCAAAATTTATTGCACAGGAGGTCATAATAGATGCACGTGCGAAATACTGTTTATTCATTCGTTTGCAGAGACTATGCGCTGAACACTTCTTTGGAACTTGGACGAATGAGGAGAATGTGCACTTGTAGGGGAGAAATAACACCTTGCCTTTGCGGGGACTGCATATTTTGATAAATTTTTAAATTTGCGTCTAAAGGGGATGATGAACTGTTGCAAGCAATCCTGGGAGCAAAATGAACTACATTCATAAATATATGTACGTAGTAAACATAAGTTGCACAAAGCCGGTTTTTATCTTTAGGGAAGATTGCATGTAGAATGTAATTTTTCTTGCAAGCAGTCCATTTTGCCTTGACATAACTGCATTCGCACGTTTTCAATTTTCAATCGAAAATGCTTCTAGTCCAGTTTGCCTCTTCCCCAATCGGATGGATCTTCTGGTGCTTGGCAGCTATACATGTAGTGCATTTAATGGGCTAAAAGCGATTGATTATTTCTAATATTCTCCAATTATTATTATTTAAGCTTGCTTCACCTTCGAACTCTTTCTACAGCTGAGGGAAATGTGGCATGTGAAGATACAAAGTTTTTTTTAGATAGCACTAGCATTTGTCTGACTTTTCATGCACTCATTGACTTGGACAGATTCATTTTTCATTTGACTCCTGACGGATACACACCTCTTGTACTGTTAGTTATTTGGTCCTGCAAGTCAATGGGATTATTAAAAACCGGTTGGGATTACAAATACAAACTCCAACTGGTTTGATGACTCGTGAGTTAGAAAATCAGATTGTATCGTTCCGGGTTCATTTTTATCCTGTATTTAAATAAAGTTTTACTACATTAGCCAATGCTGGTATTGCATTCCTAGCGGGCGTGAATGCAACAAGTTTATAATTAAAACATGACAGGAAAATAAATGTTACATTTTCTCCAACATTTTCAGAACAACTTGAAGATATTTAGTGATTTCCAAAATGCATTCAAAATGCAAGGAAAAACTTAATTGAGTCTAGATTTTTTTAACTTTGACACTATAAATGAAAGTGAAAATAAAATGGTTGCACCTGAATCCAACAAATTAACAAGTGAACATTTTTGATAGGTGGTGCCACTGATTTTCAAAATTGTGTATTTCTTGGAAAGCTTTAGATTTTTTAGAAATTTCTGGAAAGATTATTCTCAGAGCATAAACAATTACATCAAAATCGGTTCGTTTTTTCGAAACAGGCACATTTTTACAATTTGCAAATCCCATTACGTAGGAAATGTGAATGAGAATAATATTTTACGAGCTAGGTACTAACTATATGTAAGCATCTTTCCGAAATATTTTATGTATGTATTTGTTGTACTGGTACTGATGATCCGTGTTTCAATATGTGAATATCCGCGGGTAATGTGCTCTGCCTTCAGACATTTTTCTCGCAACTTTGGATTGACGCTTAAGAAAAAATTCCTAAAAATATAAAATTAATTATATGAATGTACTCCTTGGAAATCCATCTTTTAAACTTCCTCCAAAAAAGCATTTGTGTAAGCATTGTTCTGCTTTAGATCACATTCAAATTTTAATTTCATCATTTTTGAGAAAAAACAGCTCTTTTGCAAAAAAAATCTTGACTTTGTTCTACGTCCTTAAAGTCCTGTACATACAGTACAGGAAAAACTTGATATAACGGATTTCCAGGGGACCAGTAAAATTTGTCCGCTATAAAAAATGTCCGTTGTATGCAATAATTTTAGCATTGGTTATATGGGAGCCGGACAAACAAATCTGTCCGGTGTAACTAAATTTCCGTTGTAGAGCCATCCGTTATATCGAGTTTTTCCTGTATCAGTTTTAATTTCTGACTCCTAAAAGGAACTTTGATTTTCCAATAGTTCACAGTGACGCTATCTCTTCTCAAAAAATAGTTTTATATTTAACTCCAGTTTACTTTTTTGTTTACATAATTAAACATTATCCCCTACGAAAGAACTGACTGTCTCTATTTATTTTTCTTTACCAATCCCAAGTTAGACATAGCCCAATGGCAATGATTGTGCAATTCTTACTTCATGAATAAACACATAAACCGGATTTTTTATTTATTATTACGAAATATATGTACGTACATTTAAAAATAGAATACTAATTACCCAGATATGGAAAATGACTATTGAATGTGACAGTGTAAAATAATGTAGGGAAACATATCGACAGATAAACTCTGTGTAAACTGTTTATATGTTTATGGAAGATGCATTTATCTGTATTTTTTAAACCTATGCTGTTGATACCTAATTTTGGTTTATTTAGTTTGTATAATACAGAGTAAGTCTTAAAAAGAACATTATACATATATGCATGAATATAAACTAAGTTTCAATTGATTTCAAGATATTATGGTTGTGTATTTACGTGATGCCCTTGATTAACGAAGAGTAGTTGTTATAATTGAACTTAGAATGGATTGCTATCTCGTAATAACCTTTAATTTATTAAGATTCACACATAGCTTTTTTATGCTTCTATCCTCCGTCTAACTGCACGCAAAATGTTGTGAAGAAGCTCCATTATGTTTCCTATACTGTTACTTATTGCTTCAGTTGTTCAGTTGATGCACATTCATTGAGCGTTTTTAAATCCCTGATTATCTATCCATGAAACAGACGAAGCGTGACGATGTCGGTTTTTATTGGTCTATGACAACAACTGGACATCTATTTCTACTTATAATAATGACAGTAGTGTATTATTTCTAAAAGGAAATATTAACTTGCAAATATTTTACAAGAAAAACCACTAAGATGCACAAATAGATTAAAAATAATTATTCCAGTTTCTTTCTACTGTGAACAACCAGTCTTATGTGTTCACCAGCGAGCTACCCGAGTAGAAATGGTTGGTCAGATGAACGTCTGGATATGGTAACTGACATTAGTTGACGTTAAATTGACTAAACTCAAATTTTCGGTCATATATGGGATGTTACATGAACGTCAATGTGACTATCACAAATATGTACACAATTCGCAACGAAAGAACAGCGTTCATTGAACATCAAGTTCTAACGTTAATTAATAGAACATTCATCACGTTTTGTTAACGTAAAATTATGGGCATATAACGACAGTGACTTTATCGATGGTTATATTTACGTGAGCCTGACGTAAATACCAATAGATTCTAGCACTTGCCTCCTATACACACATTACGTCAAGCCTGATCGTTGTTATAACGTCAAATTTAGGTCAAACATGGTAACCCCGGCACATGCGTATTTACAAACTGGCTGAGAGCGTTGTTTAGATCCAAGTTTATATAAGCTCCAAGTTTAAACTCTAGATGACATGATTCATTTACCATTTTTCTCTAACTTCTAACAGTCAAAGTTGGGAGCTCCGTTCGTAAAATTTTCAGGTAAGCAATATAAATTATCATTTTAAATCAAAATACAAGTCCGGTGTATCGTTTCATCAGCAATTTTTCAACTTACAGTTATTAGAGTTTTAGTTTTAGATATGTACATACTTGTGTATAGAGTATATCAAAGGTAACAAGTGAATGTAGATAAGAATGTGCTTGTTGTTAGTTATGAAATTCTAATTTTTAATTATTCTCAATAATAATTATTATAGTTACAAATTGCTGTCAACTTTGAATATTAATTATACATTTAAGTGGCACCAATACTATCAAGTATATGTATGTACCTACCATTAATCAACTTCTATCCAGTAACCAGTTTCATGCACAAGGGCAAACAAAAAATAATTTGTGAATGAATACAATTATCTAAAATAATATTTAGTTAAAATTTTTTTAAAAGTAGGTAATTAATTGTGGCGCCTTGTTTGAAGTTACAAATCAGTATATAAAGCATAATAGATATTTCTGTTATTTTCAGGTTTAATTTTTTCGTTTGGAGAGGGCAGAAAATGATATCTGGAATCAGGAATTAGGACTGAAGAATACTGATTGGTTACCTGTGAATGATTATCTGGAGAGTAATATGAAATGCACAATTTATTTATTTGTTTGTGGCAGAATTTAATCAGTAAAATATATTTTAACCTACGTGAAATGGAGACCTTAATTTATGTTGCCTAAACAACGATATTTGACGTAAACCAGACGTCCTGTTTCAAAGTAATATTTTCGTAAGTATCTGACGTTCAGCTGTCGTTGTCAAAGCGGACATATTGTATTCAGCTGGACGTCACAACTGGACGTTGTTCGGACCAATTGACGTTAAGTTTTAACGTACTGCTAACGGTGCACTGACCAAAATTTCTACTCGGGTAATAACTAATGGATTCTTTCAAAATTGATAGCAAATGAGAAATTCTACTTCAAGTTTAAAAGTTTAAATAAATACGGAGGAACTTTTGAACCACTGCTAATGTTCATGTAAAAAGCAAAATTCAGTTTTCAGAAAATAATTGTGACTTTCTCTCACTTATTTTGATGCTGTAAAATCCACAATTTTTAGCATAGATTTTGTAGATTTGTGTGATTTTTTAAAACAATGGGAGTTGAAGTTTTTGCTATCCCTGCTTGTGTGAACTAGCCAGGGTTCCTGATTTTTTTTGATTAAATCAACATTTTCTGATTTAAATTCAATATTTTATCGCATGATAGAATTACCAAACAAATTTTTGGGTTTTAATTTTCTGGATAATTCCGTTTAAACAAATGTAAATATCTCTCCGTACAAGAGTTTAACATTATAAAGTCAAATTTTGTCACTTTAAATGGTACTCTTTAAGAAAGATTTGATGTTGGGATGTTTTTGTAGATACTGGGACTCTGCTCGGGAGATTTCGGGACATAAATATTTTATTTCGAGATCGGGATACGTATTTTTGTCCCTGGCTTTCGGAACGAGACTGAATCTTCTGTGGGACAAAATCGTCCCTGGCGGAAGCTCTAATAATATATAATATTTAAAAACTCACTCCTATGCGACTTTTATAACACCAGTATAGTGTATACAAATAATCAAAATTTAATTTACCCAAGTTGTCCTGAAAATGAAAAAAATGTCATGAAAATTACCAAAATGGTCTCGTGCTCAAAATTCTTAGACGCATAAAATACGTTTTACAGCGTTTCGAGACGATAAATAAAATTACATATTACCTAACTGCAGTAGTTGAAAAATCAATTGTGATTTAAATTTTAAATCAGTGTTAACAATGAAATGTAAGGGTCGTAAACTTTTCATGTAGTTTTAGATTTTAGTCCTTTAATGTAAATACTTTTATTTCCAGTTCATTGTATATCATTTTTGTTCGAAATGGAAAAATATTGATGAAATTAAATTTCCAGATTCCAAAAATTAGTCCGAAAATCAAAATCAAAATTTTTAAATTCTATTTAATTTTTCAGTATGAGATATTATGATTAGGTGGTGGACCTACGCGATAAGAAATACAATTTTCTGGTATTTCTTTGGGTTGGGGTTGCTTCAAGAATTTATTGTCAAGTATTTATAAATAAGAGATAATATTAGAGAGAAATCCGTTATTTCCATAAGGTTATAGAGAATGTTTGCTTCCGCATCGAAATTATTGCCAATTTTCCTACAAAACTCTGGCCGTTAAAACCAAATACTTTTACCATGTGGTTTACATTACAATGTGCATTTATTGACAAGGAACGGCAATCCGACATCTCGTGTTTGATGTCTTCCAAATAACGACATTTTGTGTTGGTGGAACGCTGGTGAATTATGTCATTAAAGTATTATTATTATCAGTATCAAATGTAAATTAAGTATTGTATCGGAAAATCAATTGTTAATTATGAGAAAAATAAGGTTCATCACATTCTCGCATGGTTACGAACAAATCCCGGCAGTTGCTGTAATGGCAAGAAACCTTTTGGCTATTTCCTGGAATTCTAATTGAGAGGACTTTTTCGTATTGTCCAGACCTTCTGGACGTAAAGAGACTTCGGCATATATAAGAGTAGCTTATTATTTCAATGATATCTGCCGTGTTGGAGTAAAATGAGCTACACGGAATTTTCATTTAAAGCGAAGTGTATTCCAATGTACTTGTTTTTTGTCAAAATGTAAAATGTTTAATTGCAAGCCCACTTTGGAGCAAGTTGAGTTACATAATGTGTTACTAAAAACAATGAAAACTAATTATAATTCCATGACCTTTGTACCTTCTTGTTAACTCATTTCGAAATCGTTAAAAATCCAATTTTAAGTACTTGGGACTCCTCCATAGTAGGAAAATTCTCAGGAAATCATTCAGACCATACTCAACATTGTTTATAGTGTGGGGATAAATTTCGAGAATTTCTAGCCTTCTTTGGCTCTTATCATTACGTATCCCTGAGTTGAAACATATGTATATATCTTAATCTTTATTGATTCGGGCATGGGGGAGTTTTATATGGAGCTTCTACAATTATTCACATCGAGGTCTTAGAGGGAGTTCTGGACCACATTTTGAAGATTTCTGGAAATTTTTAAATATTCGGATTAATTGATAATTTGAATTTTCTGTACTCATCCAACATCACAGAAATTTTCGGCTCATGAGAAGAAAGGAAGGAACTGAAAGTCACTTACTGCTTTTTTAAATCAAGAAGTAAACCCGCGATGAAACGTTTTAGAAAAATTTTCATCATTTACAAAAATATTGCGAACAACATCGCTAGTAGAGTTATGAATCCACTCCACGGTGACCTCATCCACAGATCCTACTCTAGCTGCGTAAGAATTGGCTTATATTTACGAGACTAACCATCACTATAAGACAAGCTGAAATTAATATTCCAGCTAGTGATTAAAGAATATGATTAGGTACTGTTTGGGATTTTATAACCTCACTAAAATTTTCAAACTTTTCAGGCGTTCAAAAACACCAGTTAACTCCGATCGATTGAGTTCATCTGGAAAATTTCCCGAGCTTTAGTCCTGGGGAATTTGTATACCAAATTTCAAGAAACTACAACAAGTTCTGTCGTAACTAATTCTTATCTGTAGGATCAAATCCAACCAGTAGTTTTTCTTACCAGAACCTTCAGGTTTCCTAGAAATTCGAAAATATTTTTATTTTCGGAATAGAGTAGCTATAATTCATGGATTCTTTTCCCTAGGAAAAGCTGCCCTGGTGGGTCTGTGGTCTGTCAGGAAGGATTCTGTCTATTTTGTAAAAGAGCTTTCAAGAATTTTTTCTCACTTGTTCTTGTACGTCAATTAATTGGACTACAATTAAGATAACGTTATTTCATTTTTCTTCTTGATGATTATGATGAGCTAGAACTTCAGAATATATTAATTTTATTGTTTTGTTTTTCCGTGAAAGCCCAATCACAAATACGTATAGATACCTTTATGTTTGTGTCAGTAGAGAGACAATTTTTATATTAAAATATGAGCAATTCCCAAGATTGGGTCACTATTAAATGATTAAATGAGTTTTGCTAGTGCAGAATATATGATGATACTTAATCACCAGTAGTAATTACATTAAGTGGTTTACCGTCGGGTCCCACGGGGAATCCCGTAGGGGTCCAGCAATCTTTCACACTGATACTCGTAATTGATTACATGTATGATGTATCTATCCATCTCTGGCTCATATATTTTAAAAATACATGTTTCAGTATCAACATTGTTTTAGAAATACTTTTAGAAAATTTGTTCTAGGAGTTGTAAAATTTGTTCCAGATTTTCTAAAATGTGATCCAGATTTATTAAAATTTGTTCCAGATTTTTTAAAATTTGTTCCAGATTTTTTAAAATTTGTTCCAGATTTTTTAAAATTTGTTCCAGATTTATTAAAATTTGTTCCAGATTTTTTAAAATTTGTTCCAGATTTTTTAAAATTTGTTCCAGATTTTTTAAAATTTGTTCCAGATTTTTTAAAATTTGTTCCAGATTTTTTAAAATTTGTTCCAGATTTTTTAAAATTTGTTCCAGATTTTTTAAAATTTGTTCCAGATTTTTTAAAATTTGTTCCAGATTTTTTAAAATTTGTTCCAGATTTTTTAAAATTTGTTCCAGATTTATTAAAATTTGTTCCAAATTTATTAAAATTTGTTCCATATTTATTAAAATTTGTTCCAGATTTTTTAAAATTTGTTCCAGATTTTTTAAAATTTGTTCCAGATTTTTTAAAATTTGTTCCAGATTTTTTAAAATTTGTTCCAGATTTTTTAAAATTTGTTCCAGATTTATTAAAATTTGTTCCAAATTTATTAAAATTTGTTCCATATTTATTAAAATTTGTTCCATATTTTCAAAAATGCCAACGCTTAGATTATGCACTATGGGTCAGGTCACTCCCACTAAAATTTCAAGCATAATCATTATTTGTCACAATTTTAAGGGCTTTTCAAGAAATTCCACAAGATTTGTGGGTCATATCCGTCAAAATCGGAACAAAACAGAAAATCGGTCCGATGAGAAAAAGTGAGAAAGGTTAGGCGGCGGCACTTGTAAGCTTATCATTTCATGGCGCAAAGATTCTAGTAGGCCATTGTATGTAAAACTATCTTATTCCAGTTTTTTTAGAATTTTCCTACAATTACGTGCAATTATATTCCCTAAGCAGCTCGGCAAAAATTTACCCGGAATTAATGTGTGAAGAAATACTTGCTTAGACGCCGGAGTATACATATATCCACTCCTTATTACATAAAGCCTGCGTCTTCTTCAACCTAGACAATCCAGACAAACTTAATTACTTCCATGAGAACGAATGTTAAAAAGACCTTGCTCACACACAATATAAAATACACAATATAATTACATACACTATTAACAAGCACTCCATTTACTATTTTGTCACTGATAAATATTGACAGGTGGATAAGACACAATGAAACTTCAGGTCTGATTTCAAATGTGGATTAACTCATCAACTATTGGCATAGTTCAGGTCCACGTTTTACCTCTCATCACCGTCACCCCATATGGTGAGCCATAAGGCAGTCCCAATTTGGAGGAGACTCTACTTAGGCAAAGAATTCTCGGTGACGATACCCATTCGGCCCAAGAAGCTCGTTCAGGAAGGACTGAATGTTGGAGCAAATATTATACACGCGTGTGTATACGGTAGCTGACTCATACCAGAACAGAGGAAACCTTCCTCAAGTGATTTTCTCATATAAGAAAATAGCACTGTGCAGTACGCTTTTTTGCCCCTGCGAAGAATTTGCTTCCACTATACGATCGATATTTATCATGTGGTTCTTACACAGTCAGCTCTCAAACCTGAGTTAAACTTCCCCCCTCACGTCAACTATCAATTTTGCTTTCCAAGAATTATTACCATTCAGCTTCACGTGTTTCTGTAATTTTGACACCACTTTTTCTGCGTTATCATCAAACTTCAAAACAATCCAATAATTATTATCTAAATGGATATTCCTTCGATCACGTGCCCTATAGTTTTACTCTTCAGTTGGATATTATCAATCGTTCCAGTTTTACGGATGATATAGTTCTAATAAATTCTGCTCTTTAATAAATTTACTACCAGAGAGTGCCGAGAGATGCAGAAGTTACCAGTAGGACTAGCAACCACAGGACTCACATTCCTAGTGCTAGCGGTATTGATGGGATGGGTCATCGTGCCAAAAATTATTGAGGACCAAATATATAAGGTTGGACATTTTTGTATACCTATCATATTCACTTATGGTTCAATTCTAATAATAACTATTATTGCAAAGTTTCATGTCATCCCTCCTGGGCACATGCATATATATACATATGTAGGCCGGAATTTGTCAGATCATTGATTGGACATTCACATGCATGTCAGAACGAGGGCGAGTTTTGTACTGTCCTAATAAAGGTGTATGCAACGTACATACATATTAATTCCAGGAAATATTTTGGTTGCAATATTTAGGGTCAACAGACAAGGAATAATTTTGTATGAATTATACACATGATGAAATACGAGACACGAGACTGTCATATCCTAACATGAGTTTTTGCGCATAAGACGGGGTTACCTTTAGTTACACAGATACATCCCTCTGATACAGTTTTCTTCATATATACGGAAATGTCTTTGGCAAAAATTCAAATGTCAGAGGGAGTCTTCTTGACATTGATCCTTCTTAGAATTAGATACCTCAGCAATTCAGAGCATGTGGTTTAAGACAGGAAGCAGAAAACTTATGGTATAAGAATAGATATACATATACTGATAGCATGCGCTACTATGGAAACCTTCTATTTAATTTCCAGCCATATTACACCGAATTTCCAGCTTATTGATTCATTCGCAATTCTGAAACGTAGATACATAGAAGAGCTTGCACGTTGAAGCTGAGCTTGTTATTTTGGCACATGTTGTGACTATACTATAGTTTTTTCCCCAGGATTTGCGTGATTGCTGAATTCTCAAGCGTCCAGAAATGCACGTTCATCCCATCGTGCATCCATTTTTTTGAGTCAATTATTTTTTAAAAAAATCTTCAAATCTGGAATCCACTCCAGCTATACAGATACAAAGTTTGCATGTGTTTTTTATGGGAATTTTACACCCAGAAGGTTAATGGAAAGCTTTTAAAACGCCGATGCTGCGAGACATTCCTTTTTGTAGGCGTAATTATGAGAGTATGTTTTTAGAGATTGAAAAAATTGGCTCAGATCTCACTTTGGCAGGGATTTAGAACGTTAGGCACGTTTGTGTTCATATTTTTGAGTCATCTGTACAGACCCTGGTTATGTGGTCTGCATTATAATTAGATGGGCTACACATACAAGTATGATACAATTTGTAAGCGTGCCTTGTATAGTTAAAGCAAACCCGTGACGTTGCGTAATAGTAAGGCTGAACCAGCAATATTTTTGCATTTTAAAAACTGGATCTGGAAAGAAAAAGGGAGGGGGCTGAGGGGAGGACTGTGAGATATTAAATGGGTCATTAAATAATATAATAAGTGTTGAATTGCAGAAATTGCATCCAGGCATGCATTTTTGTTGACAGCAAGGCCAAATAACGAGGGGACGCGTAAGGTGTAAACAGCTATCCAGAAGTAACATTTTAGCTGTGTACTTAAGGTCACCCTGTTTATTGAACGCTTCCGTAATTTATGGTCCAAATTCTACGGGAAAAAGTGAGAATTATGCTTTTGCATGCTTTTGAGTTCGTCATGCATTGTGAATGCACATGGGGATTAAAATTGCTGTTATTCTCATCACCTTACAACTTCACTCCTATGGTTCCTGCGAATGCGGATGTACATCCAATGACTTAATATTAATTTTTGGTACTGCTTTAACGAATGGTTATAATAAGGAATCGATGATGCGACTTACGTGTGGATATAAATATGAGCCATAATTATTATAATTACTCACCTTAAAGGTGACATTGTGCATTGTTGTTCTATTACGCTCATCATTTTGACATTGATGATGAGACCTGAAAATCAGCTGGGTCTTCAGTCAATACTGTGAGCTAACAATAAGTAGTTTGAAGAATTCATCTGGAATATAAATATTGTATTTATGCCAAGTCATAAAGACTTGCGCCTCCGGGAAATACACTGTCACACATCCTGCAGCTATAGCATATGAGAATATCTGTATGTCATAGTAAATCCTTTTTTACGTGGGAATTACCGGTACCTTATATTCTAAAAATAAATCTGCACAGATCACTCTCAGTGACTTGCGTAATGACAAGCAAGTCTTCAAGTTGCCGCCAAATGAAAAAATCCAGCTTTTACAAAAGATTATAGTTCCAACGAACTCAGCTGTCATGTGGGAAATAAGTTTGAGAAAAATCTTTTAATGCATAAGCAAACATTCAACTCATTGCATTCAAACATGAATCATTTGAAACAGACGTAATAAAAAACAATATCAATAAGAACGTATAATGTATGATATTAATGGAAGTCTAGGAATATGACAATGAGATGATCACATAATATGGAATTCAAAATTTCAGCAAGTACAACTCAGGAATGGGACCGAGGTCTGGGACAAATGGTCAGACATACCGATTCCAGTGTATCTCAAGTTCTACATCTTCAACGTCACTAATCCTCTTGAGGTAGAGCGAGGGGAAAAACCAAGGCTACAACAAGTGGGTCCATATTCGTACAGGTGAGCTATAGCTATAGTCAAAGCTACATACGTAAAAAGCATAATGCTATAATAGATATTTTTTTAGTTCAAATTAATTTATGGTCTGGTAAAATCCCATGTTTTTCTTTTGCAGGGAAAAAAGGAGAAAAGTTGACCTTTCAGTAAGTGAGGATGAAGATGTTGTAACTTACAGACAACCAGTTGAGTATTTCTTTGAGGAGAATATGTCATCTGGGTCAGAGGATGATCTCGTTAATATTATAAATATTCCTTTCGTGGTAAGTCTCCAAGCCGATCACCCTTTCAAATGATTTGAAAATACATATGTGATATTCCATTTTATGAAATACTATTCGGAGATAAATGTTCAATTTACATTTGTTTATGGACCAATTATGTGCGAGCCTTGTTTTTATGTTGGCGTCCACACGCTCATTCATATTCCTAAAGATGTTTTGACGGTTTGTTAAATGGGTTTTGTCGTGGGTTTAATTGTTACTTAAATGTGAGGGTTTCCACATCTGTGAGTGGTCTGTTGGGCTCAGCGTTTATTATCAACGCTGTTTTTAAAATGTGGTTTCCCAATATCATTAATATATATGACAGCTTCTTTGAGTATACTGTCCGTGGACGTGTTACAAGTTATAATTTAGAGGAGTTATAATAAGAGGACTACAAGTAATTACCACAACTTATGTATATACTCCATTAAAATCATTGCTTTTATATGACGTGATTTAGCATTGATTTGTGTGGTAAGTGAGTATAGAAGCATTGAACCCCCGTACTTTGAAAGTCATACCTGTTGTGCGTCATCTGTGGAATTTGTTTTTGTTTGGTTTGAAGGCAGTAGCTCATAAGGCGGAGGAACTTCCATACTTCATTCGGTATCTAGTGAGTATGTACCTCGAGAATTTTAAGCAAACATTATTTATTACACGAACCGTGGGGGAAATACTCTTCCAGGGGTATCATGAGCCAATGCTGTCGGAATTACAAGAAATAACTGGAGAAAAAATATTGAAAGAGGAGAAATTTGGATTGTATTATCCCGTAAGATGTTTGTTCTGTTTGTCCTAATATGTGTGTGTTTACTCAACAGATCCTTTTCTATTTGTCTTGCCTTTTATAAATGTGCACCTGCTGCTTTTCGCGTAGGTATTTTAGCGTTGGCCTTCGATAATGTCTTATAAAATGGAGAGTCGAATGGTTTTATTGCTGCTTTTGCTTATTCCTAAGAGTATTGTTAGAATTGCTTGTGGTCCTGGAGCTTTGAGGTGTGGTGATTTAACATGGTCCAAGTCTTCCTAATGATTTATTTACTTTGTCTTGTGGATGAGAAGTATGTACTGTATGAGTAAATAAATAGTCGAGGTATTTTTCCCTGTAAAAGACAGTTGCCACGATGATTTACCCCATGAGTCCAGAACTGGCCAACTTGATTATTAAAGTCTTGAGAGTTGTTTCCCTTGGGAGTGAGTCCATTATCAGGAAGAAGATCCGAGTTGGGGATTTAACATTCAAAGGATTTCCTGTGCTTTATTATGCCATACCCCTCCAGCTCGTCATTAATTTAGCACATCTTTATAATATCACTGCTCCAGAGCTTCCTCCCGAATTCGGGGGTGGGAGGTTTGGGTTTTACAATGGTGTAAGGCTGTAGTTATTATTTCTTTTCTTTTAGTTTTATTAACCCGTATTTTTATTCCTCAAATCTGCATGTGTAACATTTTCCTGTAGATTTATTCTAGGCTTTGAAATAACGCCGTAGTGCCATTTCTCTCTTTACTGTAGAATGGTTGGACGTGCACATTTAATCATTGCTTTTTTATTATTATTTATTAATTATTTTAATAAGAAACGATTTACTTCCTCATTAACCCATATAAGGAGCGATAATAGAAAATATACAATTCCTCCAGGATTAATTAGTAAATATTTTTCCAGATTTTTCAAAATTTGTTTCACCCGCTAACACGAGTTTTTTAACGATAGATAGGCTTTTGTAAAGCCACATTTTGAAAGTTATAAATTGCTTTGCTAAAACATTTTTGGGCAATAAATTTATAATTTTCAAAATCCTGACTTTACTCCATTCCTTGACCAATGATTCCAACATTTTTGGGCTGGTGGGATGAAACAAGTTTTTAAAATTTTGGGGAAAAGATTGGGGACTTGGATATTTTATATTATCCCTATTTGTGGATATGGGCTAAGGGTATAAGTAAGTAATTTCTTATTGTTATCCTGTACATATTGATGTATATAGTATGTAAATTTAATGTCTTTGAATATATTTTCAAGTTGGTTTGTTCGTGATAATGACTCTTTGAAATCTCCACCAGAAAAATGGAACTGACGATGGTCTTTTTGAAATATATTCCGGTATCAAAGATGTCTCAAAATTTGGGCTCATCAAGACTTGGAATAACAAGACTCAGCTCGACTGGTGGCTGAAGACTGAGGGGAACTACTGCAATAATATCAATGGAACAGATGGATCATTGTACCCACCCTTTGTGAAGAAGGATAGAATTTTGTACATTTTCCATCCGGACATATGCCGATCTTTAGGATTGACTTACAGTCATGACACTGAGTTCATGGGGATTCCAGGCTATCGATTCACAGCCCCAAGATCAATGCTGGAAGACCCGAAAGTCAACCATGATAATTTGTGCTTTTGTCCTGACGATAGTGACAACTATGCAAAATGCTTGAAGGCCGGTGCTATTGATTTATCCTCGTGTCGAGATGGTATTATAATAATTCTTACCTCTTGTTCTTTTAATAATATTTTACTCCAAATTTTTTATTTTTAAGAAACTCTCCTGACAAAATTAGTACACAGATGATTAGTGTTTGAATGAAGTCCTGGTATTTTTTTAGGTGCTCCAGTGGCCATGTCGACACCACATTTCTATGAGGCTGATGAGGAGTACATTCAACAGAGTATAGGAATCCGTCCAGTGCAAGAGTTGCATGAGACTTTCCTTGATATTGAACCTGTATGAGTCTCTATTGATTAATAAATTAAATAATTCCTCCTAATTAAATAAATAAATAATAATAAAGAAAGACACAAAAGTTTCCAAGTCTGATCATGAATTCATTTTTTGCTATTTCAGAATACGGGGCTTATTATGCAAGCCCACAAAAGAATCCAAATTAACGTCCGGCTGAAGAAGATGCCATTCATTGATACTTTCAAAGACGTGCCCGAGATGCTTTTCCCAGTTTTGTGGGCGGATGAGGTACTTCAATTAATATGTATAAACAAAATTTTTTTCAGAATTATTTCTCAGCAATTGTAATCTAAACTAACGATCATTATTTTTCAGTACGCTACGCTTGATGACGAAAATGCAGGGACATTGAAAAAGCAGCTTATAACTCCATTAAAAATAGTGGAAGTAACAAAGTGGATCATTCTATGCGTCAGTATAATTTTGATATGCGCTGGATTCGTGGTTTGCTTTGTACGTATGCGAAGGACCAAGTATCCAGTTTAAAGTGATAATTAAAATTATGAAGACTAAGGAGTTAATGGACTAAACTACTTACTGTTAGATTGACATTTTTCTAATAGTTATTTAACTCAAACTTAATACCAGATAATTATCATTTTACACTGCAACGGAGACAACACATCTATTTTACTATAGTGTGTTACAAATCACTACTAAATTTGTATTTACATACGTGTCCAGATCAATTTTGTGACTGTACAACCCATAGGTGTGGACAAATACTGTTAGTTATCATTGACTGTGTTTGTATTACTACATATGTAATTACATGAATATAATTAAGCACACATGTGTAAACTTGATGTCAAACAGTTAACACAGGTGAAGTAAACTTCAAAAGTTATTTGAATCAGGGATAAAAAAAAACTGTAATATTTCCTGTGAGTTAGAAAGTCAATGAGTTAAAAATAAAGGATGTGAATACCGGTCAAGTATTACAATTCTAAATCTAAATATCAAGTGGTTGTTTAATTTTGTATTTAGATTATAGTCTGTATTTGTGTCCAGTATCTGTATTTAGGAAATCGTGATCGTACGAAAATCAAATCATGATGCACGTTTCCTGAAATGATTTAAGTTCAAATTATTGTCAGATGGAATGCTCCAATATTGTCAAATTAAAAGAAGCCGAGCAGCTATGGAGGAGAAGCTGGGGAATAATTTAGATATAATTTAAATACTGAATAATTATCCTGTAATAATTTTTACTTGGTTCTTGGGATATACAATGTTCATGGAGATGTAATAGTAGTAGAAGTAACTCTATATGAACGTATACTATTTTATCTATTAGTATATAGCTATACTTTGCTTGCATTCACATATCCAGAACTATATTATGTTATTTAGTGTTAGTTTACAGTAGTAGTGTAACCTTCAAGGTTTCACACTTCCACAAGAAATACAATGATGCGTGTGCTGAAAAAAAAAATCTACGTAATAGTCAAACCCTTTTTTCCAATCACAGTACAAACGTGTTATTTCTATGTGCCCCGTCCGTTCCAGAGAGGCGATTAATGTGTATCTTGCTGTGATATGAAATAAAAAATCTTACTTTACTACCATTAAATTAACTATACAGGATCCTTGAGTTTTACTACCACGGTCACAGAAATATGAGCAGTAATAACATCAGGCTGCGTAGATGATAAGGAATACTAATTACAACATTTTTTGATGGGATACCTGACTGATTGCATTCATAAGATGCAGACAAAACACCATTTGATTTCCACACTGAATATGAGCATTCCAGATCTGATAATTGAATAATAACACCTACAAATTTTACTTTCATGAACAAAGTTTTGTGGGGAAACTGACGCCGGTCGTGTACGATTTTAAAGGAAAATAACTTGCGTTCCTTTAATATATGTAAATAATTATGTAGATTTGAAGCTATAAATTCCGTTTCTTTACGTTTTTAAAGATCTTGAACTTGAGTAACTTACACTAAGGTCTGCTCATGTTCAATGCATGAACATGAATAGATCAAAATTTAGAAAAGACAAATGCCACAAAACTTTATATTTGTAAAATGGAATTTCTACCTGATCTTATCTAACAAAATGGAAATTCCCAGTAAAGCTCCCTTTAATACCTGAATTAAAATATTTCAATAACATGGAATATGCACTTTTGAGTCGGAGCCTGTAATAATTAATCCTAGGTACTTTCAAGTAGGGATATAATGAGAAAATAAATTCTCAACTGGTCCTTTCTCCTGTCTGATTTCTGCACACGTCAAGGGATTTATCATTAATATATTAAAGGCTCAAAAGATACCTACAACCATAATTTGTAAATAACGTGCCTTCCAAAGCTCAAATGTCAAGTCATATCTGCCTCCTCTTCACACTCTCTAAATTACATGGGCTCATTTTACCTCAGAAATCTAATCCCACAGATCCCCAAAATAATTCGACTCTGGACGGCATACAATTAGTCATTTTTATGACGATCCAAACAGCACAAAGTAGTAGTAGCAAGCAAATGATAAGAAAACTCTTTTCCAAAGTACACTAAAGCAAGAGAGCTTTTGAACTGATACGGAACCGTCGACAGTTTCAATTAGTGACGGGACGTCAAACCTGCACAAGTCATCCCTTCAAATATGATTCAGTTATTGTGCTGGTAGTAATAAACCATACCGCGTGCGAGTGATAAGGTATATTTTTTCCTCGTATCTGTAGAGTTTGACATGAGCTAAAACTTTTGTATCAATACTAAAACTAGGGCTGCCGGTTTTGTAAAAAATCCCTACAATTTATTCACTACAATCAATTTTTTCCCACAGTAACAAATTACTCCTTCCTCCATTTACAAGGGAGAAATGGGTAAGGCCAAATCATTGAGTATTGTGTGTGTCATTTGTGGTCCGATCCTCATCATCACAGTAGGACTCATTGGCTGGATTGTAGTTCCAAAAATTATCGACGACAGAATTAAGGATGTGAGTAATTTTTCAAAATTTTAGAAACAATTTTTAATTACACAAAATAACTCAAGGTAAATTTCAAAAATGTCTCTTTTACTACCATATGTACTAGAACGCTCAGATTTTCTTTCTTACAGCAAACAAGACTCACAAATGAAGAAACAAGAGAAAAATGGGAAAATATTACGAGACCTATTCAATTGAAATTTTATATTTACAATTGTACCAACCCGAAGGGATACCTCACAGGGGAGAAATTCCACTTTGAAGAACGCGGCCCCTATGTTTACAAGTAAGTTGGGGCAATGAGGGATGATTTGGACTTATCCTAATTTTTAGAATCTCCACGGACGTATTTTTTCCATATTTTAGTGAAGCGCGGTTTAAGACTACAGAATTCTCGAATGACGATTCTAATGTGAGCTACAGTCAAAATATTTTCTACTATTTTGATGAGAAAGCCTCCATCGGCTCTGAAAATGACGTTTTCAACATTCCAAATGTCCCTTTAATTGTGAGAAAATTAGTTTCAATATATATTTTTTTAAAAACTGAACCTACAGTTTTTTGTACATACTATCCAAAGCCAAAATTACAATGATTCAAGTTTTTAATTAATATACTATGATTTTTAGACCATACCCCACGTAGCATACGCTACCTACCCTGAGGAAATGCTGGGAATTGTAAGGAACTTGATGCTTGCCCTGGTACATCAAGTAAACGACGGACTATTTAAAGAGAAAGTGTCAGTACGAGACATGTTATTTCATGGCTGGGCGTTACATGATTTGTACAAGAACGGACCCTTTCCTGATGGTCTCTTTGGACTCTACAAGGATGTAAAAGATCTAAAAGAATTTTTTAATATGTTTTTGTTGGGAATTAATTTGTCTGAAGACAGGTCTAAAATATCTGTCTTCATTAATTATTACCCATGTACATATTTCATAATTAGAGAAATGGGTCCACGGATGGACAGTACGTTATTAACACTGGTCACGAGAGTCATGACAACTTCGGGAAAATCCTGACTTGGGAAGGACAGGAGGAACTGAGCTACTGGTACACTCAGGGATTGAACAGGAGTAGTAGTCAACACTACTGTAACAAAATCAATGGGTCAGATGGGTCTCTCTTTCCCCCATTCATCACCAAAGATTCTACCCTGAGGATGTTTAACACCGATATATGCCGCTCCATTTGGCTCACCTACAACTCGGAAACCACTTTTAGAAACATCCCTGGCTACAAATTCACAATCCCTTCAGAGATGTTCGACGATCCCAATGACAATGAGAATAATAGATGCTTCTGTCAACAACAAAGTCCGAAGGTAGCAGATCAGTGCGGGAAAAGTACCAGTCGGATCTTCCGATGCAAGGAGGGTAAGTATAAGTCCCAAAAAAGAAACTACAGTATTGTCAGAGCTACTTCTTTAAAAATACTGGAATCATGCTCTAATTTAATTAGAACATCATTTCATGTTAATTGAGCCCGTTCCTATAAAATTAAGCAACTTATGAATTTCAGGTGCACCAATAGTCACGTCCAACCCTCATTTCTTGGATGGCGATGATGAGCTATTTAAACCCATTGAAATTACACCACCTCAAAGGGCCCTCCATGAAACGTTTCTTGAAGTAGAGCCTGTAAGTATTTGTTGTAAAACGTTGGAAAATTTAGAATATCCGTAAATTCAGTAAAGGACTGTAGAAATGGTATATTTCAGGTAAAAAATTTGAATGTAACAAATTACTGAAGTAATAATAATTGTGTTTGTATAGAGATCCGGGGTTCTCATGCGAGCAAGTAAAAAAATTCAAATTAACGTAGAAGTTCAGAACCTACCATTCGCACTTTTTGAGAATTTAGATTTCTCAGGACTCACCAAAAGTCCCAGTGTCTTCTTGCCGATTTTCTGGGCTGAAGAGGTTACAAAATTTAAGAATATTTCCTCCTTAAATTTGTTTCTTTAGTTTGTAAAATAAATTATAAAATAATATCCTCTCCATGTTTTCAATACAGCTCGCCTACATGGATGAGTCCTCAGCTGATGATCTTTACAATCAACTAGTGAAGTCAACCCGAGCCTTGAACATTGCTAGAGTGGTAATTATTGTGATCGGTGGAATTATTACTTTTGTGAGCGCCGCCGTTCTTTTCACAGCTTTAAGAAAGTAACTTATAATTTCATTATGACATACATATATGCAGCAGTTTAATATTTTTGTGCAATACAATTTAAAATATCTCTAATGTTATTCTTATTTAAAAAAAATAAAAACTTACTCTATGCTTAATTACAATTACAAAGTTCTTGTTTCATGTCGAACGTATTATTGCTAATTCATGCATGTACATAAATTTAGAACAGGAATTTATTCTATTAGTAATTATTAGTTTTGATCTTCTCAATGTTAATATCCCAATAATTATTGTGTATTTTTGTGAATATCTCATACCAGATTTCTTTTCAGAATAAATGAATGGTACGAATAGTGGGAGTAAAAATATGACCCCCGATCTGACCATGAGTGGGTAGTTAGTGGGCGAATGCATGATTTAAATCATTGCAAAACAAGGAACAAATTTACCAATGCCATGCTTAAGAGTGACATTGACTCCATTACGTCAATAATATGAACTAGGGATGACACAAGCTGGTAAAATATTTGCTATCATTGTTGACTATTCACAATCAGTGGGAGCTTCGGATAGAACGCATTCTCCATTTATCAAATTTATCTTTAACTATTAGCATACCCTGCCTGATAAAATTGTCAGGACTTGATTGAGTATTGATCTTCATGGTGCTGTTTACGCATCTGTTGTTACCCCATAAGAGATAGCCCATAAGAAGATCCGAGTCATTTGGACACTGTCCATACTTGAAAAACAATAGGACCACTTGTGGCCTTCAAGTATCTCCGCCTATGTACATAACATAAATAATTTGGTATGTAATATTAAATTATATACTACCATATTATTTTAGCATTTCATTTTTAAAAAATCTTGGGGAACCAAAAATAATTGCTTATATTAACTGATAGTCACTATTACAACCGCAGCTGGAAAAAAATCAATCATTTTTACGTCAGATAGTAAATCTGAGTGCAGCACTTTGACATTTAATCAGCAGACCCAAAGTTTCAACCAATATTAAGAAACCCATCAGTGTGTTCATGGTCTTCCTTTGTGAGGATTTATGGCCTTTCTGTAAATTGCAATGTAAAAGCATTTTTTTTATAGATTTTATTTTTTTCAAATCATAGAATAAATTAAAACTGTCCAAGGATTTTTTTGTATTATACACACGACTAGATTCAAAATGCACAAATTCGTTGGGCCAGGAGTGTTGTTTTCAGGACTCATCCTGTTAGTTGGTGCTCTTGTATTATTTCTAATCGGGATTCCTATTATAATTGATAATAAGGTTAAAGAGGTGAGTCATCCTTTGAATTTTCACGATCCAATTACAAGTTACAAGAAAAATAGATTTAAAGTGAAAAGTCCTGACAATTTTGAAACATAAATAATTAATTGAAAACATAACTTGAAAACGTTTTCGTAGGAAACTCGGCTGGAAACGAATTCTTCAACGTTTAATAAATGGCAGAATGTGGAGGTTCCAATTGTACTGAAGCTGACTTTTTTCAATATTACCAATCCGGATGCCATTGAAAAGGGCCAGCCAGGGGAGAAATTTAATTTGACTGAGGTTGGACCGTTTGTATGGGTGTAAGTTTTAATTGAAAAATGATTCTAGTATTTTTAATGAATAAAATTTAAAATGTATGTAATATTATTATTGAGCTGTCTAATTTTATAATGCTTTTAAATTTTCAGGGAAAAACGTTATAAGGAAATTATCGCTATAGACGACAATGAAGACTCTATTTCCTACAAAGAATACACAACCTACACTTTCAGCCCAGAATTATCCGGGGGAAGAAGTGACCAGGAGGAAATCTACATGGTTAATTTCCCATTTGTTGTAAGTTGACCTCAAATGTTTGGATTTTAAATAATTATACGTGCAAAGCATGAATTCTAAATTAAGCATTATATCCCTCAATCCTGTGACTCTCATTGGGACTGAGTTGACTGACAGGACAATGACTCACCATGAAGCATATGATTATAATTTCCAGGCAGTTTCTACAATTTTGAAGAAAACAATCTATAGTTTTGCAAACCTCGCAATAAATTCATTGGTGAAGGATGGGGAAAGGTTTGTGAGGAAAGTTAAGGTGGCAGAAGTTATGTTTGATGGGATTTCACTTAACCCAACGTACAATGCACTTGTCAGCCTTTCACCGGGAGGTCCTCCTGAGGAGTTTTCCGGGGGGAAATTTGCTTTCTACAAATCGGTTAGTGTCTCATTACTTGGAGTGTCTATTGACAAATTATTCGTTATTGAGAAATTGAGAGAGTCCACATGTATTTTAAAAAAAAGAGCCGGACTTTGCATGCTTGTGCTATTTATATAATTACACACACTCTGCTTGTGAGCGACACACAAGTCCACAAATTAATTCGTGTCAGTGATAATGTCAAGTTTTGTTTTGCAATGTATTCATTGTTCATCAGCTTATGCTCTGCTCACTCTGAGCTATTGCTCATTGCGTGTGGAAATATGTTAGTATGATTGTACATTTTCCATATCGGATTTTATTATGGGTCTGTTTATTTAATACTAAAGTGGATCCCTGTGTATGTCCCATTGTAAAAAAGGAATATCCGTGACTGTTATCTAAATAAAGTGGGTGCTTGTTCTTTGAGATAAGACTTGGGCTGTCGCTATCCCCGGCCTTATTGCCGGGGGTTCATGTGCTATTAATTATGTACAGATATGCACACACACAGGTTGATCAGTCTGCATACTATTAGCACAAAAACATGATTGTAAGTTGGAGGATCCGAGGCTTTAAATATTAATCCTGTAATCAGTATAAGTGTAACATTTTGTCGGTATCAAAAATGGGCTAAAGGATTTTTGTAAAGACTAATAAGGATGTCATTGTCATTGGTGGCAATTCATAGATGTTAAATGAATAGAAAATCCTGGATGGGATGGAAATGCTAATTGTATTTTGTCTTCCTCAGAAAAATAACTCCCATGATGGCTTGTACAAGATCAAGCGAGGGATTGACAATCACAAAACTTTTGGAAATATACTTGCCTGGGAAGGAGAGGCAGAGCTGAGTTGGTGGACGGATCCGAAATTACCCTCTTATGAGGAACAGTACTGTAACAAAATTAATGGGAGTGATGGAAGTTTGTTCCCACCCTTTGTGACGAAGGAGAGGATCATGCGGATCTTCGTGGATGATATCTGTCGCTCCATTTACTTAAAATTTAACAAGGAGATGAACTATCAAGGAATTGATGGCTATCAATTCACTATTCCTCCAGTGATGTTCGAAGATCCGACGATCAACAAGGACAATCAATGCTTTTGCACTGATCCTGGCTTTGAAATGGCCAAATACTGTGCGGCAGGATTAGTTCGTATTTTTGCTTGCAAAAGTGGTGGGTTCTTTAAAATTAGCCTTTAAATTATATACTAAATTTTGACTTTACTTTAGAAAACAAATAGACAGGAATCTATAAATGTTTTTTGAATATTTCCCCATTTGTTACAAAGGTGCACCCGTGGTTGTGTCAAATCCACACTTCTTGGATGCATCAGATATGTTCAGGGACGGAGTTGTGGGGATGAGGCCTGAGCGTGAGATTCACGGAACTCAAATCGAAGTTGAGCCTGTAAGATTTCAAGGAAAAAATATTTTTCATCTGAACTATCTATAGATATTAGTACAAAAGTATTTATTTAATTTTGTCAACGAATCTATGAACGATTTCTATTCCAGAGGTCAGGTCTTCTACTCCGAGCTCGGAAACGAATTCAGTTCAATGTTGAGATGCAACCCTTGGCTGGAATAACTGCTTTTAATAATGTGACAGCCCCGAGTGTGGTCGTGCCTTTATTCTGGGCTGAAGAAGTAAAATAACATTTTATATTGAAAGTAATTATTACTATAGATGTCTAATTGGAAATAATAGCTACTTTTTCATTTTACCCTTTTTTTTGGAACATTTCCAGGAGGCTGCCATCAATACTGACGATGTTGAAGAGCTAAAAGACACATTGATGAAGCCTTTGAAAACTGTGAAAATAGCACAATGGACTGTCATTGCAGTATTGGTTGTAATGAGTTGCATTGGAGGTTTTATAACAGCTCAGCGCCTTAGAAAAAGCAAGGAGGTGGTTTAAATTTTTAGCAAGTAAATTGTAAAGATTACTCATTGCTTAAAAAAAACCGCAGGAAGGGAGAAGATTACGGACGTTTTTAATTTTAAGGAACTATAGATTTACTTTTTTTGAGATACTTGAAATTGAGGCTTGATGTTTGGTCATGATATTAAAAAACAAATATTTATTGTAAATAAGGAAGATCTTTCTTGCAAGCTGAGAGGATGTACTCGGAATTAAAATGAAATGCTGAAAATATTTCGTACCCTTATCATTGGAATTTCTGATTATCTCATATTTAATCCTATTAAGGGCTAGCTTGGTGCATAAAGTCGAGTAATGAACTATATCTATATTATCAAGCCAGTTGACATTGGGTAGAACTTGAGCTTTGATGAACTTTAAATCATACAGGAATAAACTAGATGATTAATGTAGCTCAAATCTCTGCATAGTAGTGCATCAGTACTATTTTGCTAATGCATTTCTCTGTCCTACATTCATTTGTGACTTTTGTGTAAGGACCTTTAACTCCCCAACAGAGCTGCGCTCAATTTCAATTAGTACTTGACAAGTATCAAGTCAGGTCAAGTTCGGAGCAAGTTCGGGATCATCAGCGTTTCTACTTGGTTGAATCGGGTCAAGTTCAAGTATTTGCTGGATCCGAACTTGGAATTTCAAGTCGGTTCTGTTCCAAGTGCAAGTCCACAGAATTGACTTGAATTAAGAATCAAGTTCAAGTTCGGGTCTGGGCATGGATTTTACTTGAACCCGAACTTGATCTTTCAAGTACCAATTCAAGTATCCTAGTTCCAACTTTTGCTCCCTTTGTGCGTTCTTCTCACTCTGTTTTTCGCACTTCTGCAACACGCATTCTAGAAACTAGTGATGCCAATGGTCTGGTTTGATCCAGATTTTATGAAACTGGTCTGATCCAGTCGTTCAGACCAGCCCAGACCAAGGACCATGCTCCGGATTATGGTCCAGAAAACCATTGAGAGCAATTAACTAATCACATTTTATCCCGTCAAATTCTTCTTTTATCTACGGAAATGTCAGTTTTAATTTGTTCCATGGGATTTCGCTAACTCAAATTTTTATTTTGCGTACGTTTGAGACCATGGTCCTATGGTCAGGTCTGGTCAGGTCCTGAAACTGGACCAATTGTATCTGGTGTGGTCCAAGTGTTGAATCAGAGCGGTACGGTCTGATTAGACCATACAAATCTGGGACCAGACCGGACCAGACCAATAGCGGACCATTATAAATGGTCCGGACCAGACCATTGACGTCCCCACTACAAACCATGGCTGCAGAGATATGCACAGAAGCTGGAGCTCACTTTCGTTTGGAGTTACTGTTGTGTATTCTGTAAATCGTCGTGCTTAAAACTATTCTTCTAATTTTTCATTATTTTTGAAAAACTATTGAAATAAATTGTCCGGTGAGACTGTAACACGAGGAAAAACCATGAGTGAACCCGAATCTGAATTTAATAAAGACGACGGAAATTGAAAATCTTAGCTCCAACCGTTGGAATGTTTTTGCTACTTCATACTACAAAGTTGTAAGGTTCAAGTACTTGAAATCCAAGTTCGGGTTCAAGTCAATTCCAAGTTCGGTTCGCAAGATTTATGGACCCGAAATGCAACTATCAGATCAAGTTCGGGTTTTGGAAAGATTACTTGCAAGAAATGACTTGGTATGACAAGTAATTCCTGGGACCTGAAACGCCAAGTTCGGGTACTGACAAATATCTACTTGAAAGTTCAAGTGCAGGTCAAGTTCAAGTTCGGATCCTCAAAATACTTGACCCGAACGCAGCTCTGCTCCCCAAGTATATTTTTAATCGGAGGAAATTCCAATGTTTCTGTAGAAGCCAACTTTGTCCCTGGCCGCGTGTCTGGATTATGAATACTTTCTGCAGATTATAAAATATTATCACAAATATCAACCGTCAAATATTTGTATTCCATTGTATTTTGATTTTAGACCAGTGCGATGCAAATTCTTTGTATCAATTCCTCTCCGCCATAATTCTGCTAAATTGTATTGTAGCTGATAGTACCTACAATTTCGATTCATCCGGACTGAACCCTAATGCAGGAACAAATACAGACCATATTGTGATAAAAAATTCCCAGGAATATGTCTTTCCTGAGTTTCTTGTTTCAGTACAAACATAATTATGCGTCTCTCAAAAAATAAAAACCCGGCATTTCATAGCAAAATTGCAGTGCGGTCTAAGTACCTTACATTAAATATACATGAGAAGGGAGCCGATCTGCCATTTGCCATTTTTGTGATCACCTTTATGCATAGCTGTATATATGTATATGTAACAGTGGGTGCGTATGTATGTATGTATGTACCTATCTACTTCGGGATCGGGGCACGTAACATGCAGGAGAGCATTTGTACAATAATTACATAGTAATCCCAGACGTCCATCCGGTGCTCACATATGGACAAGAGACTGGAATTATGCGGAGGGGAACTTTGCATTCAAAGTGGATTAGTTTACGTTATTTCCTCACTGCAAATAGTAATGGCCGATAGGTAACCCTAAATATTTTATTGCAGAAATAATATGCAGATTGAAGAGCAGGATCATTACCCGGTCTCTCCTCTGTAATTTTCAGGGGGGCCAATCGGAAAATACTAAACGAATTTTTTAATCAGTGTGTTTATCAATGCTTCTTCCTCTATCCTTTGGGACAATATCCCCTTAATAATATTGTATTCCAGCAATTTCACTCCCTAAACAATGATTTGAAGTTTACTTTCTCAAATTTAACATTAGCTCTGATTATCCACAACGAACAGAATCAGCTTTAAGGATTTTAAACTTACCTACAGTAATATAGCATTTTTTACAATAATCGTACCTACTACACAGTGTTTGTACGTAGAAGTTTGACTGCAAGGAAACTATTTTTAAGGTAAATTTTACAGCTCATGTTCCAGGGGAAAATAAGATTTTTCTCTCGATTCCCCCTTGTACATTTACAACTACACTGAAAGTATAAATAAATACTGAAGCCTCATGGAAGCTGGGCTATACCAAAGGAATTGGATATGTTCACCTTGTCATGGTTACCAAAAAAAAATAATAATTTGGTGTACTCTACAATAAGGAGACAAGTTTGTATTGTCGTTTGTCAAAAGCTCCTTCAATGTTAACTGATAGTGTCACTATACTGCATTTCTCTGTACTGTGTCACATTCTGTGAGGATTCCAGGAATGGATTTAAAGGTATAAGCTATACTTTAGGGCATACGGACTGACAATGAGCCCAGTATTACATTCCCCCAGTAAATTTTGAGTTCAAGCTACACACTACAGTACACAAGCATACGGTTCTTACCTACAGTCCCCATGTTCAAATATCCACGTCGTTAATGATGCTTTATAAACTGACATAGATTCATAATTTATTTCCTCTCATTTTGCCCTTCCTTGTGTGCACTCACTTTACTATGCCCCATTCCAAGAGGCTCTTTTCTAACACAGTGTAGTATTATGCACGGTGTATGAGCGTATAGTTACTGGCAAGACGGCGTATTTATCATGAGCGTACATACATATATGCAGAAGTGACATGAAAAGATGGTAAGGAGCCAATTCAACATTTTTTAATAAAGGTGAATGTACATACATGAGCTGACCAAACTTGCATTTCTACAACATAATGTTTTTTTTTTCCTACAGTGCTAAAAAGTTTCCTCTACGAGAAACTGTACTTTGTATCCAATGTTACATAAAAAAAGGGTTAAGGGAAAGATTTTTCTCCTCTTCTTCTATCACAGGCTCAATGGTCTAGGGGTATGATTCCTGCTTTGGGTGCAGGAGGTCCCGGGTTCAAATCCCGGTTGAGCCCAAAGTTTTGCTGGCGGAATAGCTCCTATTTATTCAATGAAAATACTTGACGTTGGGGAAGCTCTGTATGTTAATAACACCTTTCGAAACCTCTAATGAACCCACAATTAATTTCCGCCCATTTAAATATAATTACACTGATTTTGAAAGCAGTGGAAATTATTTTTGATTTATTTAGGATTTTTTTTTGGTGACAGCTATGTATAATAATTATATATGCTCCTATGATTCTTCTTTATAGCTTGAAAGAAAACCTTTTATTTTATAATAGGAATAGTGGAGTCGGACTTTTGATCATTCTGCGATACTTTTGGAAACCGGATGACCTCGTTGTGTTCTCGAGGAAATTTGAATTAGGAATCGGGAGTTGAAAAGGAACTGAAGCACGGATATGGGTTTGATTCTAAACTGCTTTTAAATAAATTGGATTATAATTTGTATTTAGGAATTGGAATCACTCCGCCAAGGGTGGAGCTGACTGTGAGGACAAGCAGAGTGCTGGATTGTCAATAAGTGTCATCCATACTCAAGTCCTGTATAAATTTCCTTTTTCCGGAGGTAAGTATATAAGTAAGTACTCTGGACCTGGAGCCACTAAAAGATAGAATTTTAAAACAAATGTGTGTGTTCACGGTAGGGGGTTCCAGTTTTATTGATTTAAATTTTCTATTGTCATAATAGACAGGAGGAAATGGGAAGGCATGGAAATCAATAGCTAGGTTTCTCAAAAGGTAGGAATTTACTTGACTCATGGTGAATTATTAAACATGTGCTTCTGAGCTGCTCTCCCGGAAAGTTCTCAAGTTATTGTCCTGCTTATATATATATTTTCCTTCCTCCTCACCTTCCTCCTGAGTTCGAAAGGCTTCGAAACTCTCATAATCATCGTCATAGGAGCCAGTTGAGAGGAGAGACTTCACTCTCCATTGAGGGACCCCTCAATATTTAATCCCATTGCCATGTAAAAGTATATACTTTTAGCACTGTCAGAATTTACAATTCCCAGGAATCATGTCTCTCCATGTAAATTTCCAATTTAGTCCAAACCCCACACACACACATACATACATATCTATAGATATATCTAGGTACAATTAAATTAGGAGTTTCCGCTTCCACAATTACTTAAGGAGCTGAGATAAAAATAAAACTTGTTTGTTGCGATTTTCTTGAAATGTAAAAGTTGGTGCTTTTCTATCTATACCGTGACCAAAAGAGGAGGTAACCCAAGTTCCCGAGTCTCTCGGGTGAATTGGATCTGTCTCTTTGTCTCTCTCGTGGGCTCAAGCATGGAAGTCTCTATGGAAAAAAAAAACGTTGCTATTCCCGGGGTCTCGGTAAGTAAGCTCCTAAACTACTAACCACGGACTAATTGCTCGAGTATGTAAGTTGGATTTGAAAAAAAAAAGTTGGAGTAAACTTGTAGGTATTTTAATAAATAATGAGTATGTTTCCGATGACGCATTTAATTCCGTTGATTCATATATTGTCAATATCATGTTATATTCATTCTTTATCATGAAATGTACTTATGAATATTTTATAGAAAAACTCCAACCATGGCTGATATTTTAGTAGCTGTGAATGCTCGGATATGCTTTCATCCAAATATAAAATATAGTTATATGGGGCTATAAGTATGTACATGTAGGGAGTAGTATAATGTAATATACTCAAACAAGCCCTTTATATCTCACATAGTACTCCAAAAGCCCATCGTATAGATAGATATATAGAAGTGGTTCACCCTCGGAACCGTTGAGAATACAGACACGCAAGGGCTTGGACTTTTCCACTCCGATCCTCTTGTTACTATTATTTCTATAAAGGTACACTATTTCAACTTCTAACACACAAACACACACACACACACACATACACATACACATACACAAGTGTGGTTCCTGAAACGCCTTGTCTACGATTGCTGAAATGAGACTGGAAATCCTTCCCTTCGTATATCTAGATACTACAGTACTCCAAAGTTGATATACAAGTGGTGGAGTATTTATTCCAGTGTCTTTTCCGCAACACCTGTTTCCTCTTTTGAACCGCTTAAAAAATGCTCTTTTTCCTTGGTTGTCTCAACGGACGGAATATTATAAATGTATCCACCAAAAATCCCCCGTACAATTTTTGACTTCACAGTTTTTAAAACAGAGGCCTATAGGGCTGTGTTGTAGACTGGCCCAGGCTACTGTACTCTGATACTATGGCGGGCTTCCATGGATCTCACAGGTGATCTCATAACCCTTCAATAGACCACATCAAAATCGATTTAAAGCCTTAACTCTCGCTTTCATAGGGTGCCTTCTGGAACCTTTTAAATATATCAAGCCACAATTGGATGTAAACTTCCACGCAAAACCCACATGAAATCGAGCCCTATTTTCTTATTTCTCCTTGGTTTTGCCTTACTATTTCCCACTTTGCGTGTTCTCTCCCTATCCCCAGAACTGTATGTGTGCATATGATATGTATGCACACATCCATGTTGTAAGTACATGCCTATATATGTACACATGTCCCTGTTTCAACTAACTAAACCCTAGTGCTCTCCTATCCTCCCGTCCCCATGAAAGTCTTGTAGTCGTTTGTTTACTCTCAGCAAATACCGTGACAATGGTTCATACTCCTTACTAGTTAATAGAACAACATCATACTCACATAAAACCAACACTTTTTAAATAGCCCGAGCTCCTTTTTGTTACTCCGAAACTAATCCTCCAGAATTCACTATTTCCTTTACTTTAAATGTTTGAAGGGCAGGGGAAGGATTTCCAGGATTTTCCTCCTAATACTGTATCAATTCCTTCAATGAATTCTATAATAATTTATCTCACATTTTAAAATTCTTTATGAATAAATAATATTAAAGTTCCAAATCCCGGACACTCCACGGCACAACAATTCAAATTCCTGCTCATTTGAAAGTAGAGCGTAGGATCTTCTACGATATTATTAAAAGTTACTGTCAGTACTATTCAAATTAGAAATAAGGAGTCGTCGAGTCTGTCCTTGCAAATCCGAGACAGACAAGAGTAGACGGAAATGACTAAGAGTAAGGAATAATAAGGAGATGAGATTTACTATATGAAACTCCCGCTACCCATAAATAGTTTACAATCTCCAGCCCTCTTTCTTGATCATCTTAGTGATTTCTAATGGAAAGGGATATGAATAATGAAGTAGATTTAAGCTGTAGCTAAAAGTACAAAGCTTGTAGACTAAGGGAGCGAGTGAATAATAAATGGAGTAGCACAATCCATTAACACTGTCTCAGCAAGAGATATAAAAGCCCCACTATCAAAGTCCAGTACATGCATATGTATCTACATATGTACATGGGATGGGAGCCTCTGATCTAAAGCATGTTGTCGACTTTAGTATAGGAAATACATAATTTGTGCAGCATCGGGGAGAAAAACTAAAGTGATCCAGTGACTAAGAAATGGACTAGAAAATATTAATCTGTTGACGACGCATATGTACATAGGGCATCCATAGGAGCAGTGAGACAGGGGCTATACATTTAAGGTATATCCACTCCTATCCACCAAATTATTCGTGCTTGGATTCCATGAAAAAGCTAACTAAGAGAGTGAGGCTAGCGCATGACTAAGAAATTTGCACAATTACTGTATGGTCAATGTAGGCTATATGGGGGCAGCGACTTGGTAAAATATCCTTACGGGGAAATACCTAACGTGCATTTGTTAGAGGCAAGAGAGGCAACTTATCCTTTTACACGAGAAAAGCAAAGACGAGTGAGAGAGAGAGAGAGAGAAAAAGAGAGAGAGAGAGAGAGAGAGAGAGAGAGAAAAGCGAAACTGGAAAAACGGAGTCGGAGTGAAACTCACACAAGTGATATCATGACAGTACGCGTGATGAATGCATATACTTATATCCGTTTTCTAAACCGCTCATACATGACCAACTATGTAGATTTACTTAACGAATGAAAAAAGGGTGGCAGCTCAAATAAATACATGCAGGGTAGGTCGTACGTAAGTGTTTCATGTATATTACGTAAAGAGGGACGAGCGTTTTTGAGAGAAGAGGAAGCCGCGACTCTCTACACACTGGACTTGGAGGTTCACTCTTCTGTTCCTGCCAATAACCAACCTGAATGAGACATATATAGGGAGAGGAAAGAAAGGAAAGTCCCGACAGACAGAAGCAACAAGACGGAGCCAACGGTCAAAAATCGGTTTTTTTTACCTTCCCTTGTGTTATAACTAAAACGGAGGTGCGTGGGCTCGCTCATCCATTCAGTCTGTTCATCTGTCATCCAAATTCCTTTCGCTTTTCCTTTTATCTCACTTCCCCGTTGACTCTTTACAAATCCTGACCACTGTTTCAAGTGCTCCGGCTCAAACTGTATAAATACTAACAAAAATAATTCAAACTTTCCAAGAAACTTCTAATACTTCCCTGAAGAAACTTCCTTGTTGTTTTCTCTTTAAACACAGTTTCCGTTTCATGTTTTCTCACTACTACTACTACTACTACTAAAACTTCAACTTCAACTTCTACTCCATCAAATCCAGGCAGTCAGCTTTGAATTCAATTAAGGAAATAGACAGTGCTCAGCCCTTTCCGTCTCACCCGGCACACATCTTCATCCTCTCTGACGGCTCCGGTCTTTAAAAGCAAGATTATGTTTTAAGGGAAGCCTGGATGGAAGACTATTGATTTTGTTGTTTGCTTTTGGTCACCAACAAGAAATCTTTAGTCTGCCGGCAGTTTTTCCTTGCTCTTCACCCTCTCTACGTCCTGTCCTCCGTCAAAAGTTGGAGTCAACCCATAAATGAGAACGGCCACATGGACCAAGAGGACTTAAAGTGAGGGGAAAAATTGAAAGTATGAGCTTTTCAAACAGGTATCATTAATTTGGATTTTTATTGATTCCTCATCGATTTTATCCTGTCTGTGTATACAACAGTCCTCACTGACTTTTAGCAGGAGTTGTTTTATTGGAATTATTATTTCTCTTTTTTTTTCGGTCATGTCATGTTTTCTCCTCTCTCTCTCTCTCTCTCTCTCTCTCGCTTTATATATATAGAACCGATTGGGCTTTTTTTTTTGGGTGCGCAGAAATTCCTTAGTCATATATATATAGCTACCTATATAGTTCATTTAATACCTAACAATAGGTCCCACTCTATTTCCCATTCCTTAGCCAGCCCGTGTGTGTGAATGTGAACTCCAACGAACGGAGTTTATCTATAGATATAGAAATTACATATATCACAGTAGCTCTGAGAGGACTGCGAATATATCCTGAGTAAGTAAATGAAGGGGAAAAACTCCACACGAAAACCCCAACGTAATGATAGCTTATGTAATAAAAGGTAGTTCTCCATGCAATTTTATCGCGCGCTGTACTTACTTACTTACTCAATTCTAAAAACTTTTTTTCCCTTGTTGTGTATGTGTGTGTTTGTGTGTGTGTACGGAAGCCCAGACTGTAATACACTGAATATGGGGGTATAGTGAGCACTATTTAGCAGATACAATTATCAGTAATATCTTCCCCATTGGAGGACTAATAATTACATTTTTTACCAACTCAATAGCAATGTTTAGCATGAATTTGTAGGATTTTGAATTGGGACATATCGTACTCCTTTTTTGGAGTATTATTATTATTGGGGAAAATTCAATATACTTGCGATGCTAATTTGTTTGTGGAACGGCGGCTGTAGTAGCAGCTATTGATAATTATCCATATGTACATATATAATATACATACGTATAAGAAATATGCGCTCCCCCCTCGCTGCCATACTCAAGAGAAAAAGGACATGACATGACGTGTGTGTTTGTGCTAATAGAAGCAGAACTGTTTATTTACGGGAGGTATTCAAAAATATGAGTGTAAATTAAGTTATATTATTTTATAAGGCTTTAATCTATTACAATATCAAGCTTGTTCTTCTGTCATGATGGAGTAATAAATATGAAATAAAATAGTAAATCATTCTAACAGATATACACAACCCTTTTGCTCTCATCCATATCTATAGATAAATAATTATAGAACGTATACAGATTAAAATTTACGGTCCAAGCCATTTTTGGTCAAGGGAAGAAGTTACAGAGTGTGGGGGTTTTGTGTTGTGCCAATTTCTAATTTGTGGTTGGTAACATAGATATTTTTGTGATGCTTTATAAAAAATGTCCGTGAGTCCTAATGATACGGATTTAGTAGTAAGCTCGGGCTGCTAAAGTCTTCACAGCGGGATGAGCATAAGTAGCGTATGCGGGATGAGCAAGGGTCTTATAAACTGGAGCTGGAGCAACAGCCTTGACAACAGCGGGAGCCTGACGGTCAACGATGGCATTAAATCCGTTCACTGCAAATAATTAATTCCTCGGCATTATTCCACATAAACGGACCACCTTCAAATCCCCACATGATACGGTCATTACTCATTGTCAGGCTATAGGGACACATATTTAGGCTCATGGAGAGGGAGAGGGGCACAAGCCCATGTGGGATTTAGATTACATAATTGGCCACCATTCCCCACAATTTTCTCAAGGAAGTTATTATAACCGTTATATCAAGAAAGAGACACACAAAAACCATCCATTGCCTCTAGTACATACATACTCAATATCTATTTACCTCCCAGAAGTTAGATACTTATACTCCTGTAGTTTATATATAGGGAAATAAAGACTTGCTCACATTTAATATTCCTCGAGTTGAGGATTCGTTCGGGAAGGGAATCAATGATAACGACAACATACACCGGGAAATTAAGATTACGGAAACTATAATTTGTGGTGGAGTCAGTTAGGAATACTGTTCCTGTATATATCTAATGGAAGTGGGAGAAATTGAGCGAGGGTTTTGGGACAAATTTTTTCGATTGAGCAATAAATGAATTACGATTTACGGTATACTTAGAAATAATTACTGACCTGCGTCCGCAGTGTAAGTCACAGTACGAATAGCACCATCGGGCTCGACGAGAGAGTATTGCCCCTGAACAACATCACCATCCCGGGTCTCACTGGAAATGAGGATGGAGAAATCATTTTTATTACTTTTCCACTTTGATAGATAATTACTATTTCAGGAGATTTTATGCATAATTAAGCCCGCTCTCATTAATTAATTACATTTCGGGACTACTAAATGACTGGAAATAATGTCTTACCTGTGGGACTTCTGGTCTCCGGTCAAAGCATCCGCAACACTGTAGCCGAAACTGTACTGTGGATGAGGGTCATATGGCTCTGGGGCAACGGCTTGAAAAATATCCAGAAAAAAAAATCATTGATATGAAATTAGAGGAGAGAAAAAAGAGTGTGGGCTGGAACGTTTCCAGAACTTCTAAGGAACTCACCTTTGACAACTGCTGGAGCGTAAGCCTTGACAGCAGGAGCATAAGCAAAAGGCGCTGGAGCGTAGGAAGCAACTGCTGGGGAGTAGAATTGAGGACGGGCAAGAGCCACTCCGAAGAGAGCAACGAAAATAGCGACCTTCACATATAGGTAAATATAAAAAAATTGGAAACTTTTACACACCGAAAAATATCAAACAATCGAATCTAAAATAAATAATGGAATGGAACGCTGGGAGCACAACAACCCATGAGACTGCCCTGTACAGTGTAAATTTGTTCAACCCCAGTAGGATTTTCAGAATCACTTGTAAATTAAAATTTTATTTTATTTATAAAATGTGAAAAAGTGCACATAGCTGAATGCTAATAAGACTTGGATGTTAATCTTACCTTCATCATATTGAAAAAATGATTTTTTTTGTCTATGAGAGAAAAAAGCTGATGTTGAGACAATGGAAAGATGATAAGGAATGATATAATAATCTCTGAAAGGATCAAAGTATTTATAGGTAAAATTTGGTGCAAATTATGAAAGTAACCTTATTACTACAGTCCAAATTTATGACTTGAGAAAATCATGTCAGCCTGCATTTGCTCGTTGGAGTAACACGCTTGAAAACGGTTTGACCATATAAAAACTCTATTGTGTGTGGATAGTCATAATCATTTAAATGAATTCATCGAAAATTCCTGTCAAAATTCCATGAGGTAGGTCTCTGAGGGACGAGGGACGCTTAATGAGGGAGGATACAGTAGCTATACTTTTTGTATGTACATTACACACATTGTCAGAACTGTTTCTACAGATTACACTTCCAAGCCCTTTTACAGAGTCACATATACATATATCTACATAATCTTAAGATTTCATGCCAGCCGGAGCTTTTATGAATACTGACAGAGAAATTACGTTGACATTGATACACCAGCATATTCAAGTGCTGAGGCCTTTAAGCATATTAATACATATTCATGATATAATTACTCGTCGTGTGGCAGGTCAGAGTCTGACCAGCATATTGTCTATGAGCAATATTGACAAGGTGCATATATGATTATCATAATATTTAATTTTTTTTTACATGCGTGCAATAATATTCAAAGCAACCGTCCGTCGCGTCAATCGGCCTTTACAGAGTTTAACCCTTTCATAATCGGCTGATTGTGAGCAACAATCTTATTTTTATGATGCCAAAATGAAACTCTTGAGCAGAGATGTAAGAGGAACCGCGCCTTCCTTCAACGCCTTCCAAAGTGGTAAGAGAGAGAGAGAGAGAGAGAGAGAGAGAGAGAGAGAGAGAGATGGAAGAAACAACATCATCGTTTGTCACTCATATATGAACCCATGAATCCTGAGGAGTAATGTAATCAGCTCCAATTACTCCAAGTTAGATTCCCTATGGACATTAAGCTGTCCACATTATTAAAATGGAGCAGTCGAGGTAGTAGCTCTTGTTTGAAGTTTTATTTACAATTGAAAATATTTGATCAATAAGAATTTATTACAGTTATACAAATATAATTCCCAAACCCTGTAGTACTCCTTTCCTATTACTGGGTTGGGCACGCTCCAATTCGGAAACCGTCAGGTCCCATATGACCTAACTCCAAACATGCACGCAGAGTAACCTTTCCAAACACACTCATATTTTGAAAGTACGGATTGTTTTTGGTAGTAACCAGTAACCAACGCACTTCACTAAAAAATTCCAATAAAATGTAATAACCTTTAGAGTTCGTTTTAGTGACAAATAAATTTATCAGCAGTTTCAAATTCATTTATGAACATTGCTCTAAAATTGTTTAGAAATCATAAAAATTTCCACAAAAATCTTCACTATAAAAATTACTTGTCTCCAAAAATCATAGGCATTCAAAGCATTGTGTTTAAATAGCCTTGTGGCTTTCACCGCAATTATTTCAGAAGCATCCGAGCAAAAGTTTGGGCTCAACCGGGATTTGAACCCGGGACCTCCTGCACCCAAAGCAGGAATCATACCCCTAGACCATTGAGCCTCAGATGGTAAGAATCTAAACAATAGTAAATCATACTGTCAAGAAATTACGAAGGGAAATATGGTTATGGTCAGTCGGTGATTCTGCTAAATTCCTTATAATCTTCTAAATCTGGTGACTTAAAGAATGCGATAACATTCAAATTGTTTGCATAGTCTTTCATAGGCTTTTATACTAATGTTTGACTTGGGACCCAGCCCATCTATGTATGTACATACACAATTGTTCTCAACGGTCATAACCAGGAAGCTCAAAACACTGACTGTAGGCACAAATGAGAAAAATAAGTTAGGTGTCACATTCCTCCATAAAACTCATGCCGAACTAATTCCCCACTCTTAAATATAAATTGGCAAGTTTCATGTATAAAAGTATTCGGTTGTACGGCCCTTTCGTTCCTCTTACAATTAGGAATAGTCAGAATTTGCTGAAGCACAAACAGGTTTCCCCCTTTATTCAACAGTTTATGAGCTGTTATAAATTTAATTTAGGAGATATACAATCCGGATAAGTTTCCGTCTTTACTTCAATTATTATTATCATTTAGGTTATGTATGTCAGGCTTACAATACGAAGAAGTACGCCCGTCAACCAGGATAGACCAGTCTTAGACTGATGTTCAAGTACTGACTGCAACATTGAGTGACTGACTGATGACTGACTGAGACTGCGACTGATAAATCTAACTACAGCTCAAGACTTTGACTGACTTAGACTTATTTCTGGTTCAGCGGGACTGACTGAGACTGAGGCGAACGCTTAATCCAATGTAGGAATCAAGAAAATCATAAAGCATACGTACCTAGCTGAGCAAAAATCTACATTTTATTTCTTAGATTAGATTATAAGCTTTGAAAATATTATTACTGCGCTAGATATTTCGAAAATATTGAAGATTTTCGTAGTATTTTACAAAAGCAGGTTCCAGGTCATCACTCGTATTAAAATTAAGCACACGAAAATCACAAAAAATATACATTGTTGAAACTTTCACACTGTCCTCAGAGACTGTGACTGATTCCAATGACTCAGATCATGACTGGGACTGACTGGGACTCATAGGAAACGGCAAAAAGACTTATGGACTGACTGACTGATCAGAAACTTACGACTGATTTTGACTTGGACTGAAAAAGGTAGGGACTGGTGGATCCTGCCGTCAACCCTTTAATTAATGACATTAGGAGTATCTGTTCCCACCTGGAGTGAGTTTCGTGAATTTCATTGTGAGGTGATCCGGGCTCGTCATATAGGGACTACAAAATAATAAAAATACCCTCAAGGAGTTCCACATTTCCTGGGAAAGTATTTCTACTGTTTGCTAACAAGGGTGACCATTACTCCTCAAAGCAATCGAAAGGAATTGTCTATATGTAGGTATGTAAGGCTGAAATGGGAAGAAGTGACTCCTTCAGTTTTTCTCATTGGTTTTCACACGGGCATTTTATTTACTAAAGCATCTACTTATCCCTCGTAATTGTCTCTTGTGTAGTTCAACTACCCAAAAGGTAACAACTGCAGGAGGACAGGTATTGAAGAGGCTTTATTTGTGTGGACAGAGAATACAAATGGCTTGATAATGAGCATGGGCATGAATATAAAATATGAATTGACATTACTCAAAAAGGAGTACGATTTCAAGCAAAATTTCGGGCTCAACCGGGATTTGAACCCGGGACCTCCTGCACCCAAAGCAGGAATCATACCCCTAGACCATTGAGCCTTGATTGGTTACAGATGTTAAAAATGGTTGATTCGTTGTTAAATGTAGGTCACTTGTACCCTCAAACCAGAATTTGACAAGTGAATGTTATGTATATGCAGCTGTTATATGTATGTAATTATGTCAAATGCAAGTGAAAAAACTGCAAGTGTAGTTATAAGTAATTTTTACATGTAAGAATTGTCATGTATTGGCTTCCTTCTGCCATAGGATTGCCGTGCTGTGAGGATTTATACAAATGTGCAGAGATAACGGTAAAATATGAAAGCTTTTTATTAGGATGTTGTGCAGGTTGAACAACTTTGGTTAACAAGAGAGAGAGAGAGAGAGAGAGAGAGAGAGAGAGAGAGAGAGAGAGAGAGAGAGAGAGAGAGAGAGAGAGAGTGAGTGTGTGTGTGCCGTGCGGTTAGAGTTCAAAATTGTTATTGTACTGACAGTCTATAGGTATTTATATTATGGGCATGTAAGAACAGATAAGCTAATTCGAACGCACGTATGCACATTATAATTGAACAATAGGCATTACAGTAGTGAAACAGGTTGGGATAAATTAGCTTTGAAGTATTACAGTTCCAAAATCCAAACGACACTGGTGGATTTTATACATATGTACATGCTATTGAATGCCCATCATCAGGAGGGAAATACACTGCGATTGTATTAGCATGGACATTATGTACGTTCTGATAAATTCCCATTGAAAAGACTTGATTCAATGTGGGCTAATCTTGATAGGGATAGACTGGCAGCTTTTATTTAAATGACAAATGCACGGTCGGAATTACATGCAAAGTATTTGAGCTTCTTCAAACCTTCAATTTATTCTTATTGTCCTAGCATTGAAATTGCTAACAGGGAGTGCTCATCGAAATTCGTCAATCACACTCTCCTTTCAATAGCATGAAGAAACTATTTGTAGAAGTGTAAATAATGTTCGAATCAAATAAGCGTTTATCATTTCTATGATAGACCTACACAAGTTCCCCAGAATTTGTAGGGTTTAAAAGAGCTTTCGTTTCTTTTGGGGCGAATAAAAATGTATTTTCCAGAAAATGTTATAGACGGCACTCTCTCTCTCTCTCTCTCTCTTTCTCTATAAAGGACTCATCAATAGCCAAATTTCCCCTGGAACGTCACAATGAAATTCTCTGTTATGTATGTAGATAATTATGCATGTACAGTATTATTGTATTTTTTTGTAGTCAGTTGCGAAATCATACCCTGGGTGTGTGCTATAACAGGAGTGCCTCAAAGAAGGACATAACAAAATTCATGGAGCTTCATTATATGGAGAGCTCCCTGTACATAAAATTATTTTCTGGAGGTTTAAATTGTATATTGTGTTACACAATTTGTGTACACATATGTAATTGCACTCGCTATAACGGTATTTTATTCTTGCGAGCAAAAATAATTGGACGTATCCTTTTTTATCCCAATGATAATATTTGCCCTTATAAAGGGTAAAATTTTGCTCCTTTTAAGGATGCTTTTAGTGAGGGCTAGCACACTATTACATTTTAAAATTATTAGAGTTGTCGTTGGCTGGTGTTTTGACAAAATCTTGGGATGTTCCAGTCTTAAATGATTCTATTCCCAGTAGGAATAAAATCCATCTCAAAATATAAATTTTACCCATTGAAATTTGATACTTAATACCTGGAATACTTGATTAGAATTTGCATTTGCATTTGCAGTGTGTACAAATTTAGATGATGCAATGACATAAGTAATTAGTTTCTATTCTATTGTGAATAATAAAAGTGTAAGTTCCTCCCCCGCAGCCAATTTTGTAAGAGGGCATTTCCCTGAGACGAAACTGTACTCATTAGCATTAACTTGTGACTCATAATTTTCAAGACTTCATTAGCAAATGAAATTTTCATAAATTAAAGGAAACTTTCAAAGACCAAGTCATTAGCACTTATTGGGCAGTTTCTTGGGACCATAATATACAAAGGCGGGGGAGTCCAATGAGACTGTGGAACATTCATCTTGATTCAATGATGGCGTTTTTGTATCCTCAAGACCAGAACCACTATTCACATGCGGGTAACAAAATGCAAGGAGCACTTCCGTGGGTTATAAAATCTTTGATGTTCCGCTTCCCTCCTGTTTACGTTCCATCCGCAGACAGAGCCCCTGACAGAGGTGATTAAACAAGAAAAGTACAGACGACATATTTGCTTCTAGCAAATGAGATGTCAGGGCCTTCTCGTGCGGTGGTTCAGCGACAGTGGTTTGCATTCTCATGAATGGAGGTCGCCAAAAGGCTTAAAATGAATACTTCGGCAGACCCACATCAAATAGGGGGCTCAAAAACTGGCTTCACTTTGTAGTGTAGTAGAGCCGTAGCGGCAGGGGACACAAATAGTTCTGTAAATGTCTTGCATGTAGGTCAGGGCTAGCTTATCCATGGCATGGGGTAAACGTTTCTACGGATATTATTACTATTTCGCAGGTAATTCAGTACATAATTATTTAAATGTAGATTTTATTTTTTCCACATGCATACAATGTGCAACGTTCTTCTGGAAATTCCTATCAGTATGTAATACTTACAGTACCCAGGAGATCACATGTGATCTAAATATTCATACAGCGTCGGTGACTATCCTCCTGAGAGTTGCTGCCTAAACAAAAATAATTCTTAGGAACACCGACACTCACAATTTGCTGTGAGTTCTAACCGGTTTTTGGATAAAGTCAGGGATTATTCATACGTTTGGTAAAAATATGCAGGCGTACGTAGAATTGTGCGTCAGTTATAGGGTGTAAGTACCAGTGAGGATATTGTGCGGTCATCGTACTTTAAGCAAGGACTTCCATCTAACTGGCTGTAACCTGTAACAATTGGAGCAATTAATTTCTACGTCAGTTCATTTTACAGGGAAAATATCTATAGTCATCCATTTATTCCGGAGTCGGCATCCTCGATATCAAATTTATATTCTCCAGGTATGCAGAATGGTGACTGACTGCACACTTTGTAAGCAATAATAAATGTAAGGTACTCCATAACGAAAATACGAGAAGGGCTCTTGAGTTTTTGTGTCATTAGTCTCCTCCAGGCTCTTGGGAAAACTCATGCTCAAAGATAGTGGAAGGGAAAATGATCATGAGAGTGTATTTTATCCAGGTGTTCCATACATATTTATGTATGTACAAATATAATAATATTTGCATGCAAATCCACGGCGTGCACTATAATTGTCCTCAAAAAACAATTAATGCATTAAAATGGGAATGAGAGAAAAATGCATTGCTTTTTATCACCACGTAGAAATTTATCCTTTGGCACAAATCAGTTACTGACGTATTTTCCCATCGCCATCCCACTAAATACATGTTAAGCATCAAATTTGATCTCATGTGGAGACTTTGATCACCGACACGGTACATTGCGTACATACTCGCAAATTACACATGATCTTATTTTTACAGAGCATTTGTAGTGCCCTGCATTTAATCTTTGGGAAAATCCCGAGCGTTTTGTCCACTAATAATTATTACGATAGCATGGCGAAATAGAGTTTGACGTTATAGTATAAAAATGTTTTCTGATTCCGCTCTGATCGTTCCGTGATGAAGTGTCCTTGTATATTTTTTTTTTACTGGTACATAGACACCCAATTATGTAATTACTCGTTACGAGCTCATATGTACAGACAAAGACCCAGGATCGTTTAATTGAAGTAATTGACATACACGGACCAAAGCATCATGATCCTCAGTAATTATGTGGATGTCAAATTTGTGAATCTATCTTGAATTTATGCTTATGGAATTATGAATTTGTTTACAGGACATGGGGCTTCAGACTAATATTTATTTTTCATTTAGATTGCCAGGTAAATCTATGTATATTCTATATCTTTATTTACTATAATATTTACTATTATGTTCTATTATAGGAGAGATGCTTGAAGGATTGAATCATTTCCTGCAGAAATAATCTGGAAAGCTTTTCCAAAGTAATCATCGTGGAAAATGCAAGCTTTGAAATCCGAATTCTCAGGAATAGTTATAGATAATTAATTGACAATGTTTCAAAGTTATGGGGAAAATGAGAAGGGCTATACAGATGAGAGTTGTGCAGATCAAGTAGGAATAGGTTTTCAAAAGAAGGAAATGGTCGAGCGTTAGTTTAGGTAATTACCTCATTAGAAATTATCTCGAATAATCTATAGGTACGTGTGATATTGATCCCATGCAGTATCACTTGCTCCTCCTGTGATTGATAACTGCAGGCCTCACAAGCGTTCACAAATGAACCTGGATTTAATGTGGCATCCGTTATCATTCCAGCGGTAACTGTAGCCGTCCCCAGTCAAATTCAAGGCTCTTTTAATCTGGACGCAGTTATGTTTTTCAGGTTCATTATTTGTCTCCTCCAATTCCAACCACCCCATGAAGGTGAAAGATTCGCCTGTTGAAGCCCAGAAGTAATCATCACTATCTGTCCATAGATTAGTTCCTGCAGTCCAAAAATCTCCATCCGGTGAACCTATGGTCATTTATAAAGAATAAAATATAATAATTATAAAATGTTCCTATTAATAGATTCCCTCACCATTGTAATCTAATCCCCTACTTTACACCCGTATTTTCCTCCTAGTGCAAAAAAAAACACTTGATCATTATTTCAATGAGATTCGGAGATTTTTCTCAAAAATTTTCCATGCCTAATTTAACTGTCATTCCCACTAGGATTAAGATACGGGCACACGAGCTGGTCTGAACTAGCTGTAATTACTTGAAAAAGGCTAAACAACAAGTCAAAGTACAGCCCTCTCTCACTACCGCTTCACATGACCATATGTATCTATAATTATTCCAGTACAGTACAATTCCTTCCCTTGGTAACTCCTTACACACAGTCCATGGGTCCAATATTAATAATAATTATTACCTATCCATGCAAATATAAATATATAGGAATGGTACAGTTGAATGGATTCCGAAGAACCCCTTCGTCATGGAAGTGGCAAAGTTCATGAAAAATCCTGACCATAGCAGATTTAAAGCTTATGTTGAAGGAATATTTTTTTTTTAAAATAGAGGAACACGGTTCAACCTGCCAAAAATGGCAGAAGATTCGCACATGCACGAGAATACGTCATTGGCATTAATGCTCGACACGTATCCCCGAGGTCTCACGTGCAAAATCGTCAAATTACAGCGTGAATAATCATCCGAGAGTGATCATAAACTGTTTATTGCTCCACACACACACACACACACACACACACACACACACCCACCTCTACGGCATATTTCTTCTCTCACAAAATTCAAGGCGATTACATAATCGTTCCTAGTTATCACTGCGTCATGTTCAGTCATCTGTCAATCCTCTTTGCCAGGACTAATAACCAGTATCGGGGAGGGTGGTTTCCTACACACACAGTTACTTGTATGTTATAGGACAGGGCTCAATCTCTAGTACAGTTGCCCAGAGATCATCCTCTGTCCACATTTTTGCAAAGGAATAAAATACTTTGACTCTAACTCCTATAAATAAGGTTGCGTCATTTGAGGCTATTCTTGTAATGGAATCCCTTGCTAGGAGAAATTTTTGCTGGGAACGATAAACAAGTCAAGTCTGATGTAATTAAAATATACGGGGTATATGTAATGTATATAGAACTCAATTCTTACTCTACATTTCTGAGCTTGATGCTTACCTAGAATATTATACATACATATATAATTATGTACATACATACATACGTACTGATTGTGAGCAATAGATGATTCTAGTCCCACGTATGAAGCTGAAGGATTTCATCAGCAGCGTCTTCTTAAGTGATCATTGGAGAGTAAATTGGAGGCTTGCGTGCATACAGTCGAAGGGGAACATACAGCACGAATAACTTTTTATTATGGATTATTGGAATGTTATGCTCCTCATGATTGTTTAATTTGCGGGGAAAGACAAATAAACATGATATTTCCTATTAATTGATGGTAGAAAGGGAGAGTAATGGCTACAACGAAACCCATTAAAGGTCACAAAATGGTAAACTTGTTAGCATAAATATTCCATAGGTTATTATTTCCTCACCTAAGGAGATGATGGGGGAGTTCTATAGTCCGTTGGTGTATGTATTTGTATGTACGTATGTTATATCTACATACATATCTAGGGTCTTCATGGATGCATTCTAAGGTTAAATGCACATGGTGTGTGTCTACATTTTAAGGGGAAAGGTTTCATTAGGCCATATACACCATCAACGGTTATTACTTCCAGGAACCAAAAAAAAATAAAAACATTGGACTGAGTGTCTCTGGGAATAGTAAAAGGGAAATGTTATGCCTGCCTGTAAATGTTTATGCCTACTATTGCCTACCTATACTGTATATGATCATATCGGATGATTTCCCGAGGATTGGGGAAGTCGAGGGTGTGTGAATGTTTGTTTACTTAATGGTGTGTATAAGCTCCGTAAGCAAGGAACATCTGGTAACATCTTAGCTTTTAGCACTGCACTGAGAATCAATGAGTCACTCGCTCCATTCGCGAAACCAAAAGGGATGTGCATTAGAGATCAATAATTTCCCATTGCACAAAAAAATGTAGATACTTATACTTACTCTTCGTAATTATATAAGTGCTTATATAGATACCTCTAAATTAGGACCTTACACACCGCTCAACTCTCTCTCTCTCTCTCTCTCTCCTTCCTTACCTTTAGACAAAAGTAGCTCCTGGATCTCCTCATGTTTTTCCACCGAATTCACAGCAACCAGTTGCATTTCAAGGAACATGCATTGTTGAAGTGCTTCGAACCAATTTAACTACGAGGTACAAAAAAAAACATACGGTGTATTTACACTCTTTATGAGAGAAGCCCACAATGGATGAGATATGACAGGAAAAAAATTTAGTGACTCAAGAAGAGTAGTAGAGATATTATTTGTAGTATTTGTTTTAGCGGGATATAGGATTTTGATAGGCTGAATGAAAGATGTGATAGGCATTGAGGTTACCAGTTCATCGGAAGCGGAAATATAATATGTGTCCTCTGGGGAAATATGATTTAGGTTGGATTTCAAGAGGGCGGTGATTAATGCGTCAGTGACGTTCTCTTCATTAAAAACAACGGGTATTATTTCTCCAGCTTGGACAAAATCTACCATGTCTTCAAGAGCATTGGCCCCTGAGTCCTGTTCTGTGTCCAACTCTGCAGAGGCGGTTTCAATCAGCAACGTGAGATTGTCTAAGCTGTCGGTCATGAAACTTGCGACGACTACCTCAGCTGGAAATGAATTTTTTGACAATGAGCTTTATATTAAATTGTAATAATTATTCAGAGAGAAAGCGGATTAAATGCAGGAGGAACCAAATACATTTCAATCTTGAGTTCATTGAGAAAAATCCTTGTTGACTTACTTTGCTCAATCACTGGATTCAAAAAAGCTTGGTTGACTTGTCGAGGGGTCTCACAGACTGTCACAGTGACATTGGCCTGTGGTGGGAAGAAGCCTCCAAGTGAGAATAGAACCATCCACATTAGAAATGTGAAGATTCCCATCAGACACAACTGTCCCAAAAAACTTTTAGTGTAATTCGGACCTCTCACCGTACTCTCATCCACACTGGATGTCAAAGGCCTCTTCTCCACATCTCTCTCAAACATTTCTTTCACCATAGTGGGAATGCTTCTCTTACTCTTCGCTCTCCAATTCTTATATTTCTGGTCACTGTCTTATGTATGTATGTCTGTAGTGGGAGTAATTTCTTTAGAAATGAGCTAAAATGGTAGAATAAATGCAAAGCGAGGATTTGGACTTCGTATGTAAAAAACCTAAGTCACTGGAACTTCAAAGAGATAAAGTCTATTCTGTAGATCAATAACTTAAAGACTGGTGAAATCAGCCTTGAGGACTACACAGTACCGTTATCCTTAGGGGATATGTGTGGATTCAGCAGAGAGCAAACAAAAATCAAAGCATTTTTTCCCAACTTTCCCAAACATCCTCAATAAAAGGGAGTACTTGTTGTATTCAATGACACTATGACCAGAGATTCTTTCATAATGGGCCCAAAGAAGCATTACGACAGGATTGAGTTGAGGGAGCGGAAGAGTCACACATAAAGTATTTGTACTCCTTGCATTTTAATAGCAAGTTAGTAAGTCAGGGGTGTTTAATCTTGATGATGTTAAAGTAATCTTACTTGAAAATGATCATCTCACATTAATCAGGGATTTATTACCATTATATATGTATCTATGTATGTGGATGGAAAGGAAGTCATATGACTCTATGTTGTATGTCCGCAATGCTGAACTGAAATATAAAAAAACTAGTGGGTTCCATTCCACGTTAATTATTTACATATTAAATCCCACTCATTGTCAGTAAAAATATCCCTGGCTTCAATCTTATTGTTAGTTTAACAAAGCTTTGATAACTGTGCAAATAGGAATTATTATCTTTCGTGGGTACTCTGTTATTGTGTGAGGATCATGCATTTAATAAATGGTAAAATATGTTGGATGCGTAATAATTATTCTAGATGAACGCGGAATAGAAGCCCGTCCAAAAAATTCGCGTATCATTTCTGATAAAATTTGTGCTAGGGAAATCTGATACAAAGATTAATTTGAGAATGGAAACTTTTGACTTAGCCACATAATGAACAATATGGGAGTTACATGTGGGATTAAAAATAGAAAAAGATAGGAAATGTTTTGATTCGAATCCAATATCATCCCTGGAGGACTTCCCCATGTTAACAGTATTTTAATTGCAATTATTCCATGCAGTCGCAGAATACACGGTGTCGATAGTTACAAATTATTAAACTCACTTGTCTATGTACATATGTACTGTACACTTTCAAGTGTCTCTGCTTCAGCTCTGACAAAAGCTTGCAATAATAATTCCAATTGCTTCATCCATGCATATTCTTCACGTTAGCTTTATCTGCTAAAATGTCAGCGTCAGATGAACAGGAACATAAAAATTGGCTCCGCGTGGAAAAACCTTCATGTATCTACAGTTACTAGTTTGACAATGTCAGCGCTTTTATTTCAATTACACGCCGGACTAGGAGCAACTCAATAACTCAATACTAGTAAAACCATAGAATTAAAGCAATTATTGCAGCATGTCAAACATGAGCAAATATTTGTATTGAACTGATATATGTCGATAAAAGAACGATTAAAATCCGACAGTTGTCTGGGAATTGAGCGGGTTTCAAGTAGATTAAGCACTTGACAGTCCACGCTGATTTTAAGATTTGTTCAGGAATTTTCCGCCACATTTTGCAATAGGAGGACAAAGTTTGACTGGTATGACAGACTGTCATTGACAGTTCGATTGGACCAATGAACATACGCCAAGGCGGATGAAAAAAAAAATTAGGGGCATTGTCAATTTTGTCAAACGTCAGTGGAACTGTCTATGCAGTGCATACTTATATATGACAATTGTAAATTACATAATAGGAAACTATGTGAGTCCCAGTCCTAATTGAAACGTTCTAAGTTCAAACTCAACTCGGGGGTCCCGTGCGGAGCGTCAGAAACTTTAAAGAATAATTGTTTTTCAGTGTGTCAAATATGACAATCCAGTTACTGTACATCATGTCTATCAGAATCTCTGAAGCGTGCTGATGATAACTGAACTTGAAATGGGTAGGATCATGGGCTTTTGTATGCACATTTACTGTAAGTACTAGAGAGTTTAATTCCGGCGAGATCAAACTTGTGAAACTTGTCTGCAGGTGCAAAAACTTTGATAGGGAAGGAATTTGGAGGTGTAACTCCAACAAACAATAATTCCACAAACACTTGGCATAGTAAAATCCGCTTCATCAGCTCATGTCAGTCTCGGCGAGACAGGGCTGTGTATTCCGGCTCATAAAATCCCAGCATTGCTTTTGGATATTGCTCAATTCTAACGGAACTGAGGTAAGACTGGGAGAGTCAGAGGAAATACCCAAATCGAGTCTGAAGATAGGGTCACTTTACTTCTGGGAAATGTCACGTGCATGTACATACATACTCTACATACCCTCATCCACCTGTAATATCAAATCTTGCTAATTCCAACAAATAAAGTTTACTGAAGGTAATACCATGGAAATGTAGTTCATGGAACTATGTACCTTGAAAATAGAATTTCCAGATTTACTACAGCAGTTACTGCAAGTCATAAAGTTAAGCTCCACTGATAAATCAATTTCACAGGGAAGGGCAGGTTCAGTTGATAGAGCAGATCTCATACATTTTATCTCTCTTTGACTCTATACTACAGTAGATACAGATACTCTTGACACACACACACAAAATTCTTTCAGATGAGCATGAGGGAAGGGGAGAACAGAGTTCTAGATGATAATGATTATCAGCATTACGTCAGGAGATAACTGCTCCGATCCTCCACACGACAGGCTAAGCTAATGATAATTAGGGAAGTACGGAAATAGGGTTAAGGAATAAAATAACAAAAGGTGATTCATGATCACTGCATAAATAGGGTCTGTAGTGGAGTAAATATCCCGCAATATATTTCCCCAAGTATTATTTATCTAGCAAATTTATGATAATTATCATTAATTGGACGTGGAGCGAATCTCTCTCTCTCTCTCTTGGTATGCAAAAGTATTTAATCTCAGTCCAACTATCCCAGACAAATATTAGTTACATAATCCTCCAACACTAGATCAAAATTCTAATTTGAATCATCAGCCTTGAATCCTTCGGCGTCTTACTTCCGCTGGCATTCCATTCCTGGTATAATTTACACATATGTTTTTTATTTAGATGCAGGAAGCTCAGTTCCAAGTAGAGGAGCATTCAACGAGGCGAAGATCACGTAATAGTACTTTCTTGGGAATGTAAATACTGCGAATATATAAACTATCCGTGGCAGTATATGCCTCTAAGCCTGTCAAATATTTCTATAGATATTTTTACCATCCAAACATATACTCAACGCCAGGTATATAAGTATTATAATAAACTTCAACAAGAAATAGTAATGTATGTTACTCCAACAAAACATAAGCTATTCTTATTTTGAGCATTACGTAATATATTAGTTGATTCAGCAGTTAGCTAAGTGTGAAATGGACTTCGGTCTTCATGTGGATTTAATGATGAGAGTTTCTTTAGGATTACATAGACTCAATCGTAGTTGTAAAGGAACAAGATTGACATGGTCCCATGTGTGTAAAAAAAATGGGGAAGTACAGTGCTGACGGAAAGGTGATGCATGTAATTATATACGGTCAAGATGAAACGTTAAGTCTTCAATGCTGTGTTGGTTTTATTGACTTGAGAGTTACTTACTACTAACTGCATACACGGATGCTCTGTAGACACAAAGCAGTGCCTGTCATGGGAACAGAAAAGTTGTCCCCGTTCCCATTCCCGTTCCCACAGTTCGGGTTTGGGTACAAGGCAGAACCCAATTCCCAAATTGCACCCGAAATCTTGTGAACGAAAGTACCGCACCCAGACTCGAAATTTTTTAAATTATAGCACCCAAACCCGTTCCCGTTCCTGTTCCCAAAAATTAATTTTGGGTGCACCCAAACCCGTACCCAAAACCCTGGATCCCGTTCCCGTACCCGAAACGGAAGTTCATATATTCAAGGATAAAAGTGATAATATACATATATACTTATTGTTTCAATTTTTGCTAACAATGGATACACACAATTCCACTCATTCTATTTGTTATATTTCATTTTACTTAGGTAATTAATTTTGTAATTTTTAAGTCACCTTACAACTGCTAAGCACAACATACGCATATAATTAATTTTTATTGTCACATTTCATCATTCGACGTGGGATGATCTGTTCAAACAAAGAGCGTTTGCCTCTAAACTACAAAAACGACACAAAAATAGTCGGTCACACCACACCAAAACAAATCAATCATGTAATTATCGTTACGCTCGCAAGATTGCTCTGTACACGGGTACGCATGAACAGAAACGGGTTTTTGAGCATACCGTTCCCGTTCCCGTTGGATACAGATCCCATTCAGCCTGCATTGCACCCGTTCCCATATGGGTTCCTGTTCCCACATACTACAATGGGAAAGGTTGGTTCCCAAACCTGTACCCACACTTTTGGGTGAAAACATTTTGCACCCATATGATACCCGTTCCCGTTCCTGCACCCAAACACCCGGGTGTGACCCGTTCCCATGACAGGCACTGACACAAAGAGAGTCGTGAGATTTCCTCTGAGATCCCAGTATAGTAAATTAGTAAGTGCAAAGGAGTTCCAAGACAGATGAAGGTGCTCATCTGTATCTGTTACCATTCAAATACATATATAATTATAAGAATGTACATAAGAATTTCTGCGAAACGCTCCCTCTTTCTGTCTCATGTACTTACGCGTCAAGCCCGGAAAATAATTTAGGAAATCCCTCATCATATTTTGGTGATGTGAATATACACGTCTTCATAAAACATGCTATAAGTCACACTTTTATTATCTTTCGCCGACGCGACAATCTCCTGTCATACACTTCTTAAGGAAGGAGTACTGTAATAAAATGTAGTAAGCAATTACGGAGGGATTCGTCGGAATGATCCAAACGTTTTTCTTGCTATTTCATACTCATGAGTAACGAATGCACAATGACTGTACATGCTGTCGATACTGAAGCGTGATCTCATATTTGGATTCCTGGGAGTCTAAAATCTGGAGCGGTGTTTGGAAAATATTTGCAAAATCCCTTCATTCTTCTGTAATTTAAGGGAGTGCTGCTGGGAGGAATCCAAGAAAACGTTTCTTAGTTCAGTGACGCCTTATTTGATGAGAGTGTAATTGCATGAGTAGATGTTATCCAGCTTAGCTGAAGCTTCTATCAAATTCTAATGAACTTTTAATTATTTGCGTAATTTATCGTGGGTCTTAGTAGGGGCAGACTCCAAATTAAGCTCTCTCACTGCGTGTGTGTGTGTGTGTGTGTGTTGATTCACCTAATTAGAGAAGATTCAAACTGACTGACACTGAGGAAACCTGAATGATATGGTAAATACCTCCATATGTCTGGGACTCAGCCCACGCCTCGGAGATTCCCAAATGTTTCAGTTGACTTTATTGACTAGAGAATTTTTACAAAGGAATGCTACTGGATTGAGAGAAGAGTCAAAAGGAAATTACTAAGTCTGAGCAACAAGTCAACAAAATCCAGCTCTACTTTCCATTGATCTATCGATTAGTCTCTAATCTTTAAGTCTTTAGAGTAAACAAGCCAAAAAAGGGGGAAAACAAATTTACTCACTTTAAAAAAAAACGCCGAAGGACCGTCCACTTGAGTTTTACACCCTTATTTAACTCTTGGTTACCTACCCACGAAATCCCTAATGAGGAAAACATTCGTTACAAAAGCAGAACAAGGGCTGTGAACAAGAGTACACAATTGTCATCGATCAAATGTATAATGCCCCAAGTCAGACAAAAACAGCAATCCTGAATCACGGAAGAGTTTTCTTTATTGACTGAAGAGCTAACATTTTTCTCGAAAAATAAATAAGTTTACACAACAAATACATATGTAGATACATGGTGTAGGATGTGTGCTTTAAAAAATCATTAAAATTGCCTACATACATGCAAATGATCCTCTGATTCTCCAGTTTACAAGCTTTTGAAGTTGACTTCCTGCATTTCAATTCTCAGGGGAATCATCTGCTGACAGGTCCTTTTGACTACCGAAAAACACTTCACATAAATGAATTGAATGGAAAATACCATTTCCCACACACGTGTGTATGTATACCTACCTACTTTATCAACATCCATACATACATATGATTCTAATTTCATACGCAAATTCAGTTATATTTACAATGTTGCACAAACATTTTGCGTTCTCAGTAATTCCCTAATAAGCTCCTCCAGTCCCATGCTCATCCCTGATTGTGAGACTCTCAAATGTAATGCTCATTTCTGATTCTGTTCAGTCTTCCCTGGCTAATTTGTCTGTAGGTGTATTGTAAACAAGTGCAATATGGTACAATCTACAAATATACCATTGACTTGACGATCTGGAAATTTCTTGGTGATTCAACTTTTTTTTTATGAGAATCTCAATGCACATAAAAGGTGAGGAAATTATAGAGAGGTCACTAAGACATTGCTTCATTGCTGTTATTGGACTTTTGGGTCTCTGTACACAAAAAAAAAAACCGATGACATATTACTCATTACACTTGTCGTATATATGTAATTACTTGCATAATTAAATTTCCCGAATCATCCGTCACATCTTAATCTGTAGCGTCTAGGAATTTGTCTAGGTATCAAGGTAACATTAATTCATCGATCCCCTCTTTTATCATTTACATCCCTCAGCCAGAGCATACATATATGTAAGTACAGTACACATTAGCACGCATCTGTATACTCCCGAGCAGATCTTGTCTACAGATATATTGCTACCTCATTCATGGTGATAGTTGCTTTCAATCCCATAGACACACATAATCAGCCCCCGCACAACTGAGTTGGTATGTGCTCTGTGTGTGTCTGCTCAGAGCCAAACACTTGAGTCAGAGGGAAACAATCATCAGCGTATCTACAGCAAACTGTGTACATATACTTTTCTATCACTATGCACTCCGGTGGAGATATAATGGAGGTAAAACTATAGCTAATCATAAAAAGCTGGGATCCCGTGACGTATTGCTAAACGGGTTATTTAACCTCAAACGCTGTCAGTTTAGGTACCAGTCGAAAACTTGAATTCATTCAAAGTTGACTTGAGCAAATTATCCCTCCAGCCCAAAACTCTCACGTTGACTACTATATATTCTGGACCCACGCAGGCCACTCTCTGGATGCGCAACCCAGCATTGATACAAATTTTTTTCTACTAGAGCGAGGAAAGTGAAAGTGAATCTTGTCTGGAAGAAGCTAAAGAGCTAAAAAAAAATTTTTTCCCCTCAACAATTACTATCCTATACTGTGAATAACTTATACAAGATAAAATAAAATTCAAGTTATCTACAAAGAAGAAATTTGTGCTGTGAATAAAAGTGAAAGGATTATTTTCTAAGAGGATTTAATCTAATTAAAAATCAGTTGCAACAATGTCGCCCATCCGAAATCAATTATTTACTCACTCATTATACTGTCTAATGGTAAGCTGAGCATTTGATCCCAGTGTATATAATTTTTCGTAGATTAAGGGATTAAATCCCATGGATTTAAATCCTTTGGTGGGGTTAATTTTCCGGATTGATATTTTGCGGGATGGTAATGAATTAATTGTATTTTTTGTTTCCAGATTGTAGCACTATTCCCCACCACATTTTCTCTTCCTAGGCATCGAGACTCACAATCAGACTATTATGCTGACGAGGAGCCTGAGCCTATTCCGGTGCACTTATTAAGGTAACTATTCATTATCCATTTAAAAATAGGCTACAATTACTACTCCATTGCCACTACTATTTCTGTCCATGCTTCCAGTCCTCCCAATACTTTATCCAATCTCACAAAAAAGTTTCTCCTTGTGGAATCGCCGGCTTGCGTTTGTAACCTCCCCCCCCCCCCATCAAATACCAGAACATGCAATGGTGCTATCAGGGCAAGCATTCTCCACTGAACGTTTCTCCAATTTTTTGACACGAAGCAGTGCTCACTCCTGATAGAACATTAAAACTTTAATCACCCTAGTTATCCATTTCTCCTCACACGTCCCACTCATTTTCGGGGCTATTCTCAGAATTCCCAGAAATTCGGTCTATGATTCACCCCAACACTTTAGAATTGTTCTGCAGTGACATTTACAAATTACAGTGCTTGAGCCACTTCCTAATAACTCCCAATAATTTAATTATTCCGATCAAATGTCCTTGATTGTTTTCATAAATTCCGAATTTTGTCCTGGATTTATTGGGAAACTTTTTTATTATTTTTAAATGTATATTATTATAAATTATTTTTAGAATACCAATGCAAGTTGACGTGCCAGATAGGACAATCCAAGATTTCCCAGAGTCTCCCGCAGTGAAAAGATCCAATCGAAATCATGTATCATCATCCGACCAGCCGACTCAGTCCTGTTGTCCAACAAATCGGGAAATTACGGAACCAATCCTGGGGAAAAATCGTGCAGGTAATAAAATAAAGTCATTTATAGGAGGACGGAGTAGGTCACTATTAATTAACGTAAAGTAAAAAAAAAAAAAGGAGGCGAGGATAAACACATGGGTTATTAACGCTTCGGAATAATAGGTCGCTGTTCTACGTGTCTACAAACACGTTTTTTACTATATGTAGTAGTGTTTCTTAGCATTTTTTTTATTATGACTAGTATACACTGTCATAGGGTAGGCTGCACCAGCAATTTTACTCCAAGGCTCTGTAGTACAGTAGTACACACCAGAGTTTACTTTCCATTAGCATACGGGATATTTGCCGTTATTGTTTCCCTGAATGTCATCAGCGAATTCTGAAAAATGAGGATAAAGTAGATTTATATGTTCAGTTCCTGGATTCCATTCTGATTTGATTGTTTGTATTTATCTTGCTCGTAACAGTCAGTCCTATTGGGCGTATTTGTATATATATAATTATCTATATATAACCAGCGTATATAATTCCTATGAATTCTAAGGTTACCTCAGTATCTGAGTAAAATACAGTAGTTGACGTGCAGGTTAGAGCGTGTGCAGTGTGTGTAGGTAATAATATTAGCGCTTGGGGCAGGAAGACATAGCGTAGGAAGAAAATTATAGTTTAACCTGTTACTGCTACTGCTACTGCTACTGCTGTTCAAGTGTGTATAGGGAAGTGGTAGGATTGAGTCAAGTGGTAGAGGCGGAAGAAGTGGAAGAACCCATGTTTAGTGTGTGTGTGTGTGTGTGTGTGTTTCGAGTTATATAACTTAATACACACACACACATAATATCCAGCGTCAACTTGTGAGGGTAAATGGTAAAAGTACTCATGTTTCATCAATTGTCAACTTTTATTATTTGATTTCCCATAGGAGACCTGGTGGAGTTATATCAGACGAGTAGCGTTCACCAAAGATTCTACGAAATATCTTGTGCTCCATCCATTGCGGAGAAACCCTGTCAATTCCTGGCCAGGAAAGCCCAACCATATTCCCGGTGTGAGCAGCAGTATTCTTATACATATGCTCTTGTACGGGATCGAGGTGGTGCGGGAGTTCGGGCCGATCACGGCTGGCGGTTGGATTACATCCTGGTCCGAAGTGGATGCTCCTGTCAAATATCATCTATGGACATGGAGGAGGACGAGTAGCTCCAGGAATGATGTGCATCCTGTACATAAAAATTAATTGCGAACGGTTTTGTTTACCCGGACCGTCTCCCCTGGACGGTAGCAATTAACAAATTTGCAATAATGACTGCACACACACATTGCAATTTGGACTCGTTCTCATGTCTGTCATGTATTACACAGTATTGATTCTCAGTATTTTGTATTTATTTAAGCACTTATTTATTAATTTGCTCCTTCACTCATCCTCACCTTTATTTTCTATGAAGAAGATGTCTCTCAAATTTATTTATATTTTTGGAGTGAGCGTGGAAAATATACTATGTATGTTTGTATGTTGAATCACGAGACTGTGATGTTTTTGCGAGAGAAGATTTTGTTTTGTACTGTTTAGAAGCCCTATAGTGTACTTAATTAGTAGGACCATTCACTTGTACTCTTCCCCTCCCCCCGCCCCCTCAAATTATTTTACGCCCGTTAAATTTGTACTATGGAATTATTATATAGATAAATTATTTATACAGGGAAACATACGGCAGGCCGTCTCGGAGCGACACACACCTGCTTTATGTATTGAGCCTTAATGCAATATTGTGTGTATCTGGGACTTGGGATGTGTATCAGGAATCTATATGTGTTGTAATGTGTAATCTAGTATCTACAGGACATGGTGCTGTGGTTATATACCGGATGGGAATCCGAGTATTCCACAATCTTTGGTATTCCAAAGTGTAGGCAGAAGTATGTAAGTGTTTGCTAATATTTATTGTATAAGAGTCCTCGAGCAATGATAATATAGCGACTGAGACAATTAACCCATTAGCTTCTCTGAACGGATTCTGTTCGGAATTATTACTCCTCGTTTCCAGTCGGCTGATCCCCGCACTTACCCTTAATTTTACTACCATTCAGCTAATTTAAGTCGAAATGGAAGAATGGAGGTATGTACGTAAGGCCATTTGGGTCAGTAGGACCATGGAAGATGTACTCCAAAAGATCGAAGTGATGATGCAGGGATATATGCATAGGTCCCAGAAATTGGGGACAGTTGAGCCTATATTGTGTATATCTGTGTATGTGTTTGCGAGCTACTCCAATCACAAAAATAAGAAACTTGTTGATATTCTGGTCCGAAAATAATATAATTTATTGTAATAATTAAATTACAACTCTAAAACTATATACACATATTGTTCAAATATTCGCGACCATATTTAAATAAAATTGAATTTTTATTAACGTTATGTTAACATAATACATTATGGTGTATGTGGAAACGCAGTCATTCATTCCATCACATTTTATTTATTCCTCCTGACATTCATACTGATGACTCGGGGTATATACACTGGCCATGCTCATGTCAAAATAACCGCATATCAGGAAATCAAAGGAGGATGAAGATCTAGAAAATTTCCATTTCAGGACTCCTGATTCCAGTACGCTCGTTCATTTACACATCAAACTAATAGAGTTTACCCGTGAGTGTATGTACATAGAATGTGTGTCCACACTACGCTATAACTATGTACTACAACCTGATCTGTGGGCATGTATTGTACATACTTATTAATTAATGAACATTTATTTGTTAAGAGATCTGCATGAATCCACTCGTACATTTCCCACAAGCCTCCACACATTTGAAGGAATGACTGAGCTGCACGTGGGACGGACTACAGAAGATACCATAATGAACAGAGGCAGTCAAGCTCGGTTTGAATAGGTTAGTTACACAAGAAGACCAAACAGTCAACACTTTTCATCTCACGTTGGACGTATGGACAGGATATATCTATACATACATACATAGGAAGATACAATTGTAAAATTTCACTCCAAGCTAGAACATTACTCACAAAATGGCGTGGGGGGAAAGCTCTACTTTTGTATGTACTTCTAAAAGTACACTCGGCCTAGTCACGTTGGATTATTGTACCCTTTCCGCTCATTACGTGGTCTAATGAAGTAAGATAGATCCAGACGTGGCATCACGTTCGGTATATAATCGGCGGTGGGCAAGCATTTATTAACGACTTAAGGCAAAGTAGCGGAGAGTGTCTATCCGAGGAGGGAAAATCCTGAGAATCTGAGAAATAGGTCATAAGATGAAAGGCAAAGTTTAAAAGGGAATTAACTTTCGTGTATGTATGCAGATATTAATTATGTAATTTGGTATGATTGCCTAATTTTAAGATCAGGCCAGTCACTGTGACTGATTCTAGGTGTACTGCCACTCCCACAACTACCAAAGTCACAGCTGCCCCCTCGCGAACTGCTATACTCACAACTACCAAAATTATTATCTGCCCATCTAAAAATTTATTAAGAGCAATTTATTTTTAGAAAAGTGGCAGAAGTGTAAGTGGCAATTAGTAATTGTGGCAGTCATCCAGGGGGCAGTCACGTTTGGCAATTGTATTTGTAGCAGTTTTCCGGGCGGCAGTTGTGAACATAGTTCCATGGTACAGTGAATTTCCCATATAGTGGTTTCCTCTTAGATGGCATTCCCTCTTTAGTGGCATCAAAAAACCCTCCCTAGAGGTTTGCAATGTTAAAGGTATACAGTATAGTGGCACCCGCTATAATGGTATTCCCTCTATAATGGCACTATTAGGTGTTACGGTGGCTCAGACAATGCAAAATTATAATGGCAGTTGGCATAAAATTAGCTAGATAATGGCTGCAAAAGTATAACATGATGTTATAAAACGTGCGAGCGGTTAATAATGCTTATGTCGGTTGGTTCAATTTTAATTTCAAATGTTAATACAGTTTGATTATTATTGTGGTTTACTGACGCCCTGGTATGATTAGCTGGATTTACGGCATATGATCCGTGACTTAAGTTAAAACGAACATATATAACACAAATCATTGCCATCTTTGCCTTGGCTCACTTCTAATAAGTTTCAATTCGTGCTGGTTTTTTTAAATAAATTGAATTATTATATTGAAGATTTAAAATGACATTAAATAGACAGTCAAGAAAACCCTCATTGTGAAAAAGAGTACTCAGTGGAAGTAATTCCCATTTCCATAATTCCGGGATTTTGGTTTCTGGAATGGTGACATTGCAGTCGAATAGTTTGTTACGACTAATATTATTAATAGTATGAGGAAACCTAAAGTTACTGAACATCATAAACTCAATGAAGCTTAGCATACCTCATAATTTTGAGTATTCTGCAAAAATAAATAAATTTATAATTGCATTTAGTTACAGTTATTGTCTAAAAACATTAATAGCATATAGTTAACCATTAGTAACATATAGTGGCATCCCTATATAGTGGCAGGAATTTGTCACTCCCTTGGAAACCACTATATAGGAAATTCATTGTATCTCAACAAAATTTGATACCACAAATTTTGTTATATTTTGACACCTTGGAATCCCCGGGATAAATGGTTAGCAAGGGGTCGAGTTTTGGAGGACCTATCAAGAGTGTTACCCACTATAAAAGCCTATCATACCAATTCCGCGACGTTTGCCTCCCACGATTTTTTAGCCTGTCCCTTTGTCAAGGTATCGAAATCAAAAAAATCGGTTGTGTGAAATTTTGTTGCAATACCGTGTAACTCTTTTGAATATGGCAGCTTACGAGGGAGGCAGTGCACCGGACACGCTGTGGCTGGCCTTTAATGAGCTGGGGCTTGTAGAGTTGCATGTGATCCGTCGTGTGGGTACTATTTTGTAATACTTGATGAGTGGGTGGTGAAAACCACTTTCGGGGAAACCTTATAATTGCTCGAGTTAATTTTATATTAATGAGTGGATGCTATGTCTGATAGGAAGTGGAGCAGTAGTGATAGGAGAGTAGTCACACTTGGAACTTGTACATATCTAATCTCAAAGTAGCAATTTTATGCTTGCTCCCATCGTTTGGAAATTTTTTCCCCTTAAGAATAGGCTAATTGTGCCCACATGCTTTCTGCCCAAGAGATCACATGAGCATACATACATGAACAAATTACCTGAGAAACATGCTACTTCTTACAATCGAACTGACTCTTTTGACAGGGCCATCGCTCTTTATAATATTTGTGTTCATTACAGCAAGTCAACACGCTCCAGGGTGTGTACATATTATTAGAATAATTTTAGACTTTGAATGAATTCATAGTTACGACACGTTATCCGGTATGTTCCAGGTATCCCCGGAAGGAATTCATGGAATCAATTAATAAATCTCTAAGTCCTTGCTCATCCCAGCTCAACTTAATTTCTTTGTAGAAGTTCAGGCACAAAGTGAACATCACAAACTCAGTTATTTGACATAATTTACTTGGAAATTTACTTAAATACCATGAGAAGAAGAATCCCAAATATAAGAAATATCCTCAGACTTCTCCTTGTAATAAAAATAGTGTCCGCAGAGTACAAATGCCCGAAAAGTGACGGTCGTTTTAAATACGGTGTGGGTCCGAATTGCAGGAAATACTACGAATGTGTTAAAAATTCCCCTGCTGTCAAAACCTGTCCCGACAACCAGGGATTTCGGGATGAGTGGAAGAAGTGTGTGTGGGAGGGATTTGTGACGGAATGTCAAGTTGGAGTTCAAGGTGCTGCTTTCTTACGAAAGCCCCCGTCGTATTGTAGTTACCAACTCTGACCTCCTTTCATGGTCGCCGAACTGTTCGGAAATAATTTAATTATTCACTTTAATTATTACAGCTCCTTTGTGCGGCCAAACCCCGGAAGAGGATCAGACTGACAAGAGGATTGAGTCCCCATGGATGGTAGGAGTGTATCAGAGGGATCGGACAGACTCAGAGTGGGAGTATGCAAGTCCAGGAGTTATTGTTGGCCCTACAACAATCATCACAAGTAACTAAAAAGCCCTTGCTTCTTCGTGGGTTAAAGTCAACTCATGCTCCATTACACAGACAATTACGGGCTCTTTGCCTTATACAGTAATTACTAGCAAGCCCGCATCCCCAAGTTTCATTAATTTTTTCCCAGCAATAGTAGTGAGAAATGGTCTCAAGGATAAACAAACAGTGAAAACATTTTGATCATGTTTATTTTGACTCTCGAACGCATTAGGCAACTCCAGTAATTACTCTCTTACGTCTATCCCTAATTCCTTCTCACAACCTCCGTATCAATATTTTTATAGTGACAAGCTTCCATGAACATCACCTGTTCCCTCCTCAGTCGTTCCCTCACAATCAGTGTGGGTGAAAGGTGTATGTGTGGATGTATGTTGTAGGGAAACTTCCTGTACGGTTTGGGACTAAAGGTCGATGCTTTGTGAAGCAAATTAAAAGAGAAAGAGCTAAAATGAGGCAATCAGGCTACAGCTTCCTCCTGCATAACTCCAGGCCCTGGGATTGTTTATAAAAACAGTTGCGCATTCCAAAAATTCTTTGTTGGCCACGTTCCCTCATATTCTTCTCGTCAACAAGGCCCCGCATCACGTAGTACTAATAGTGTGAACCTGTAAACTGTCACGTAACTTTTAGCATTCCAATCTATTTTATTTAGCAAATAAAGCATCTACGAATCTTTCATTTCCTTACAAGGTTGTAGACTGGGACGTCAGATTCATGGGAAATGGCGTCGGTCTGTAAATGCCAGTGCTTTTCAAGTCATTGCCGGAATTGACTCCGTGGATTTGAGGAACTTTGATGACTTTTCCCAAACGATGAAGGTTTTTTTCCCCCTGCCTTTATAAAATTAATTATTTCAGAGGAACTAATGAATGGAGGAGTTTTGTATGATCCATATTACAGTTCATTGATGTATGTAAGTACTTGAAGAAAACTGATATGTAAATCTATCCTTGCAGGTTACATCTATCCAAATAAATCCCAAAAATGAGGGCTTCTATCATTATTGTAATGCTTTGATGCAACTGGAAAATCCCCTGCAGTTTAATACCTCCTACGTCAAACCTATTTGCTTACCAAATTTCAAGCCTCCAGAAGAGCAGGGGAACAGAGGTTTTGGATTTAGTGGTTTTGGTCAACTGAGCAATTACGCAGAGGGAACTCTGGGCACGGTGGATGGATTCCGGCATTTAAATTCCAAGCGAGTGAGTCTTGCAAGTCATCCGTACTGTTTGTAAGTGTAAGCTTTCACTTTTTGAACTTTTCACTCGTCAGTTTATTTGTAAAGCAGTAAATTGTTTTACTTTGTAATCATCAACTGACCCGGCTGAAGGGAAATATCTCGCACCCATTTTTGTTAACTGTAGTCTCATTCTCAAATTTACTGTTGTGACATGCTCAAATGATAATTCACATATACAAATAAGTACATACATACTTGCATAAAGAATATAGTTTTGATGTTCCTCCAGGCTTATTTCCAGCTTTCACCCAAATGATATATATGTAATTTATGGGTCTTTTCTACTCCATTTTATGATCCATCTTCCCTCCAGATAACCTGCTACTGTTTGCTTGGAATGAGATTCAGGCTAAATTGAATTTTGTTTGAGAAATAGTAATATGTAAAGTATGCAGGAAGAAGATGCCACACATAGAGGAGCACGAAGGGCTACATAAACTTCTCATTTCGAAAACTTTAAATTCTGAAAATATTCTGCTTTTTAACTATTATCTGCACTACTGGTTAATTTAATGATTTTGTACATACTCACAGGGCACGTACCCATAATTCGGAAAATTACTGTGGAGTGCCAAGACCAGGTACATGTTTTCATCTGTCAAATTTATCCTCAGAATTACATGCATCTATATTTATACACATGTAAATAATGACTTTGTCATTTAGATCAGTTGTGTATACTGTAGTTTCAAAAATGCAAGTATTAATATTTATCCTATTGTTTGTGTGACATAGGCAGTGGAAGCATTCGGGATACTTGCACGTCCCAGGCCATTGCCACTGCTCAAGTCAGCGCCAACAATGCCTGGTATTTATTAGGTCTGGGAACGAAATACACAAGTCAAATATGCTCAATTAGGAAGTTGGATGATGACCCCGGATTACCTTGGATCATGAATAGCATACGGTTTGATAAGAACATTCCACTAGTAATATTACACAACGATGAAGCATACTCATAAGAGCACAAATAAATAATATCAACAAACAATAATTATACCATACTCAACTTTAACTGTTTCATTGCAGGTGCGGCTCACAGGGATTCCCTTGTAGAAAGGATAAATGCATTAGGTTGAGTAAGGTTTGTGACAGCAATCGAGACTGTCCCAACGGCGAAGATGAGGACCCAGGATTGTGTCGAGGGATGAATCCCTGCATTAATGAGGCAACCTTTCAATGTGGTGTTTATGAGAGCTGCATCAAATACGAGAATGTAAGACAGAGAATAAGCTCCGGCGTCCTTTAAGGATTTTTTTTTGTATTTTGAAATCTATATTCGCAGGTCTGTGATGGTTTCCCAGACTGTTTAGACGCCAGTGATGAGGATCTGGACCTCTGTAAACTCATTCATCGTAAGAAAGCAACCCCTTTTAACTCAGATCCGCCAGTATCTCCAAGTAGCCCCGAATCTACAACAGCAGTTTCTCTGGTTTCGACTGTTCCTGTAATAAGAGTCCCAACTACACAAGCCATCCCTACACAATCAACGAGATTACATGAAGTGTTGCCGATTCATCCGACTGTCCCATCTCCAAAAGTGGATGTTCCAGGAGTCACTATGACTGCACCAACTGCTTCTGTAACACCAACTGTGAAACAAGTACCATCAGCATCCCCTCATCCAATTCAGGAACATACGTCGATGCCATCAACAAATACGGATATTGCCAGGGTCACTCAAAGTCATGACCTAGAGTGTCCCGCCCTGGATGCGTCTGAAGTAAGAGCTTTACACTGTCATTAACCTATGGACTTGTAAACTTTGTTTGGGTTTCCTATCTCTAGTAGGAATTTAATGCTGCTGACATAGGACGGATCTGTATAGCCTGCTAATGATTAATTCAACTCTGCTCAAAGCTGTTTTATTATGACTGCTCGTCATAAAGTATTTATTTTTGCTGAACATCGCATTAAATGTTTTTAACTGTTTGGATTTGTTGCGTAGTTTTTTTTTTGCTGTTAAACCCTGTCAAGTGTTTCAGGCGGGGATGGTTAGTGGTAGTGAGTGGGGCGATAAACATGTAAATATTATTTATTAGTAAATGGAATCAAGGTCAATGTATTTTGCAAAAGTCCAAGCACACATCACGCCTCGGACAGTTACAACCGGATGATAATCTGAATTGCGGAATTATCGTCCTAACATCATGAGTTTAATTCGTGTTTAAAGGGTGTGACCTCAAGATGTGCGTTGCCCAGTGGAGAATCTTCCAGTTGTTCAGGCCGACAGCCAATTGGGACTGTGGCAACCCTCAAATGTAAAATATTATACAAGCCTGCATCTTCGGATGTACCATTTATTACGAAAAAATGTAGGCGCGACCATCGGTGGAAGCCTGAGAGGGTGTTTGAATGCTTTCCAGGTAATTCACAGTAAATGTTACAGATAGTCATGAAGTTGAGTTGAGCCGTGGAGCTGATTTGATTTTTTTTTTCTTATCAGTTTAACTTTGTTGATATACAGATTGTGGTCGTCTTTTGACTTCAGGCAATAATGCTTACATAGTCAATGGTTTGAGTCTCACTCCTAAGGATCAATTCCCATGGCATGCTGCGATTTTTACAAAGTATAGGAACAGGTGGGAGTACATCTGTGGAGGGACTCTTATTCGACGCTCATACATCCTCACTGCTGCTCATTGTGTCACGGATTACAATGGGGATAATAACAAACAACCTGATGCTTTTAAAATTGCACTTGCACCTACGAGCAGCAAATTTGACACTCTTTATAGTGATCCTAATGTTCAAATCTATGATGTACGATTTTACATAATATTACTCATTTCAGGTTTAAATTAAAAAAGGATTAGGGATGCTTGTAATTATTACAGTTTGCACTAATCATAAGTTTTTTACTACTTCACAATATACTCTTGTTTTTATTATAGGTGAGGAAAATCCTAGTACATGATAGATACGATCCGACGAATAACTACCAAGCAGATATTGGTACGTATGTTCAAGCTTTCCTAAGGCAGATCTATGCAAAAGAAATTCAATATATTTCACTTTGATTTTTATTTAAAGTGTATGAGTAGCAAACATTACTCTAGTTATTAGGATCCGAAAGAAAGTAGCTTTTCAGAATTTTGTATATCTCAAATGATGCGTTTGTAAATTTGCTTTTAGCCCTAATTGCCTTGAAAAGTCCTGCAGCAATAAACCCAAAAGTGTTGATGGCATGCCTTCCATATTCCGACTCAGTCGAGCCTTCTCCTGGTACGCTTGGACAGGTAACTTCAAATGCCACAGAGTAATGTTATATAAATTAAACTTGAAGTAGTCTATTCACCAGACATTGATGTTTTAGGTAGCTGGTTTCGGAGTGGATGAAACTGGAAAAATTTCGGATGAGTTGAAATTTGCGAATCTTCCTGTGGTAGGAGTGGAGGAGTGTATTAAATCTGTGAATTTTATCCCTTCCGTGAACCAACTTTGTGCTGGTTACGCCAACGGTAATGTTAATTTTTGACTATGGTAATTTTCTGACATAACATTATGATTTGTTCTTAATTGCAATTTATCTTGCTCAAATTGGAATTTTAGGAACAGGGGTTTGCTTTGGGGACAGTGGAGGCGGTTTGGTTTTCAAGATGAATCAAAGATATTTTCTTTACGTGAGTAAACATTCCATGGTTTTACATTCTAAATTCCCATCTATAGTTGAATAGCAATTTCTTCTGGAATAATTATTACCGTCACATTTTTACATTTGATTTAGGGCATCGTCAGTGTGGGACCGCGAAGTGGCCGGCGGAAGAGATCACTCACTTGTAACCAGAAGACTTACTCTGTTTTTACCTCTGTGGCACGCTTCGTGGATTGGGTCACTTGGAAAATTAATTTTTTGGAAACTGAAATGTGATTTTACAGAACAGTGCTGTTACTGCTGACGTATATCCCGAGATCAGTCCCGAATATCCTCTAACTTCTGCATAAAATAATATTTTAAAATCTACTTCAAGCTCATTCTTTGTGAACATTATTATTAAGTAAAATGCGAAAAAGCTTTTATAAGAATCGTTTTTCATAATAATTATTATAAAAAAGCTACAACCTGCTTTTACAGACATTTTTCCCAACTTTGTTACATTACTTCGAGGAGGGCTGCAGCGTCTTGTAGCGTTACATACCTCAACCATCAATAGCGTTCCCGGTTTCTGTTCAACCACGTTAGGTGATGCAACAAGCGGAATTGTTCCTTGTGGATAAAGTCCATTTACAGACGCTATTTTATGTGACCATATGTTTCCTCAGCACAAAAGCAAAATTCAACGATACAATTTGAAATTACTGAAGACAATTTTTTTTACAAGATCAGTTTACCATAGTTTTCTGATAATATCGAGTTTTTGCAGTCAGGCTTACGTAACTGTGCAATGCAGAGGGGCTGGCAAAGCTCTGTGATAAGAAATGATCCTATAATACATATTTTCAAATCTTCTCCGGGAGGATAATGTCACATTTTAGTAGTAATCTTGGATCCAAATTGGAAAACATGACAATGTGTTTTTGAACTTGATCTGTTTGACTGAATTAAAACAAGCTGTCTCACATTATATCCACCTGTCACGATGGACTAGCTGATAATAAACTTACAATTAGATAAGCCTTGACAGCAAAACACTTCAATTTAATGCAAGTGTATACTCAGGGATTTATTCCAATCTTCAGAATCTTCTTTTACAAGCCGGTACAACTATGTATAATAATAATATAATAAGCCAATATGTATTATATGCACGTACATACTATATTTATTACAGGTACACATGCATGATTCTTTTATATTTTTAAGTATGATGTGAACGAGTGTACAGTATCTGTATTTCGAACACTATTATTCTTCCAGTTCCAACTATATTTAAGAAAAATTGTTTCACATAATAACCGCGTAATTTTCCTTTAGATATTTGAAAAAAGATTTTTTTGGACATTGGTATTCCAATTCAAGCACTTATTTTTAGTCAATGTTCACAACATAATTTTTACATAGCATCCCACAGTCCCATAGCGAGGACCAACTGTTAATTGTTTGTTTACCATTCCTTCCTATTAGGTAAAGAGGTATTAAGGTAAATAAATTTGTTTTGGAGTAATTGTAAAAGCTTGAGAAGTGGGTGCAGGTTTGGGGTCCAAAAAGTCGTCCTAGTCCTAATGTTGCTGTGAAATAAATTTTTGCTTGTGACAAATTTGCGAGTCTTCCTCCCGTCAGATATTTACTAGTGGTTATGGCATAGTATAAATAAGAGGCTTGTGATATTAAACAAACGAGAAAAACTGAGTATTACCTAAAAGAAATTTAACAGAAAAACTACATTTAATTGTCGGTGTATATATAAATAGCGTCCCTATTATCAATTTCCCAGCAACTATTATTTTTTGGACGATATTCCTGGAAAGAGTAAACGCTGTAATTACAAACGTTCTAGAGTGATTTCACATTTGTACCAGTTCAAAATCCGGATGGTAGAGGGCGCGCTGAGCATCGAAGTTGTTTTACAAACTGACTCCTTGTAGGAGTCCAATTCATGTGAAATTAGATGATCAAGGATTTACATATACAAAGATTATATTATTTATAAAGCTTGATACTGCAGGAACCACTAAATCGGTTTACACATTTATTATGAACTGAAAAGTAAAGCATTCCGCCAGTTATTATTTTATGTAAGAGTTGAATGTTCCTATAAAAATCCTTGTCTTTCTACTTTATCAATTTCGGTTTCGAAATTGGAAGTGTGAGCACATTAATAATATTGGTAATATTTTCACTGCAGAAGTGACATAAACTACTGGCTAAAACGGAAAAATGCATGGACCATTTTCAATATCCTATTCTAAACAAATAATGACGTGTATATAAAAGTATATACACTTTCCTACGTGTGGTTACGTTACGTTACATTACATTACATTACATTCGCGTTCGCATGCTAGCGTTTGACTCCCCTGAATACGATTTTGACTGAATGAAGGATGATTTGGTGAAAATAAAAATACAGAGGGTACAAAAGATTTTGGTTTTATTGAAAGGTTGAATTTATTTGCTGCATGATTATCATGGGCTGTAAACTATAATAATAGTTATTACGAACGTCATTGAAATTCAAAAATTCAATACGTATTTGGCACTTGCTAAGGCACTGTTACATTTTTTGGCATTGTACTCGACACAAACTGCTACTTAACTTACATGCACATATTGGTAGCGGCTTGCTCCTGCTTCAATTAGAATTACATACCCCATACTGGCCTTATTCTTTGTAAGTATATAGACTCTCTGTCATGTTTCATGTTCCTATAGAGCATGCGAGATTCGAATGAAAATGTATACTCACAATATAACATCCCATTTCAACTATCCTCATTCAGCAGATTTTTTTTTATGAGGACTGCATTGTAGATTAGTCCATAAAAATTTCACATTTGCTCGCACAACAGTCACAACAATAATTTTTACGCAAGTAAAGTACTACCTTTGTGAAGCTAGTCATTCCATGATTACATTACGACTTTTACGAAACTTCTATTTTGGATCCTCCCTCCACAAAAACATTTACATCATCCATAGCTCCGTACAGATGAATCATTTACCATGTAATAATTTAGTTTCATTTTCAATTTTCCTTCCTACCAAAAATCCATCCCTCGACTATAAAATTAACAGGAACGCATTCCTTCCTTAGCTTACCATTTGCCCGTCAATCATACATGCAGTGTCATAATTTTATACAGAGACCAACACTTTCTGTCCCAATCTGTACAAATAAAATTTTGCCCAAATCAAAATCCACCTTACATATGTATTTCGACCCAATGCAATGCACTGGCTTACAATTCGTATTTTTTTTTAAATATTCTAACTTTACAGAGTCCAAAGACTAACCAAAAATGTCCACAGGGATTGGAGACTATTTTGACAAAAAATCAGACGGATTGTGCATTTTTGTTTTGCTTACAAGTTTCTACCGAAATTTCTCTTCAAACTAACACCAGAAATTTTATAATACAAATGAACTTAGGCCATGAACAACTTAGCTAGTGGTATTAAGATTAAGTTGTGATATCACTCCTACATACATACGTGATCATGTTCATGTCAAATGAGAGGTAACACAATAATTATGGATTTTGACTCCTCGTTTGTTTTGTGAGTCCCCATTAGTCCTACACTTGTCACAGGCTGGATTTGGGTCCTCTTCCCAATTTTATGGTCACGGCCGATTTACAGTAGGAGCAAAGCTGCTATGTAGTTCTTAAAAGGAGCATCATATATAATCATCCCAAAACTGTGCACTTCTAATTGAGGAAAACCTAAGAGAGCCCCATGGAAAAAAAGAGGAGAGAGAGAGAGAGAGAGAGAGAGGACAAAAACGGTCAGAGGAAGAAGCATTTAGAGTTACGACCCAAAAAATTGACTCCAGATGTATACGGTGCTTGTACAGCGTTAGGAAGTGACAAGGGAGGGGGAAGGAGTGAGTGTACAAAAAAAAAATGTGACTAATATAGCATTACAAATCTACTGCTGACTGGTGGACGAGGAAATGGTACTGGGACTTTGATGAAGAAATGGCAATGGCAGCGAAGGGTGTGCTTGTGGCGGAACTGGTGGTGGAGGTGGCGGTGGGACGAATGGTCCATTGGGAAACAACCAGAGTCTGTCACCCAGAACCATGGGACGAGGTGACACTAGACCCATGGCGGAGTAGTACTGCTGAGCTGCTATCTCCAACTCACTCGTGTATTTACGCTTCCACTTTGTCCGACGATTCTGAAACCAGATTTTTATCTGCAAAGGAATAACATGAAAGAGAAACCCCTCATTAGTTTTTACATCACTGCTGGGGGATACATGTAGCAAACAATAATTATTGCCAATCATTTCCATCTTCACAGCCATTAAATCTTGATAGGAGCACCAAGACGAGCTCCTATGGATTTATAACTACTGTGGATACTACTACAACAGTCAAATAGAAGGAGCAGGCTAAGGCTGGGGAGGAAGCCCTAATGTAGTATGTGGTAAGAGGGAGATTATCCAGAACATTAACATGTCTCCCAATCCTTTCAAAGCTTAACTACTCAATCATTAAGCACACACTTTTACACCAACCAGAGAGAGAGAGAGTATACACGGACCTATGGGGATAAATGTGACCGACATTTTTTTTGTTCTCATAAGCGAGAAACTCTATCCAAGAATAGTTACAATATTCTTGTCAAGGAGTAAATACGATACTCAACGCATAGATATAGCTATATTTCCTATTAAGCTACTGTATATAGCTTCTATAGACTCCAGTAGTGCCAGTAGTGCCAGTAGTGACAGACTCTTTCACTCCTGTGTATTTAAACTAATTGCCAGGAAAGAATGTACAGATTTTAATATACAGAGAGAAAGGATATATCGGCAAGAGCCCTCTTAAGAGAGTACATCTCTAAAAATGAAGGATTGGATAAAGCATTATATTCATAAACGAAGACAAGTATTCGGCTGTCTCCTCCAATTTCCTCCACCCATACCCTAAAACACTCTTAATGAGACTCACTTGTGTCTCCGTCAACTTTAAACTCTTGGCCAACTGCGATCTCTTCGCCACTGACAAATATTTATTTCTCTCGAATTCCGATTCCAACGCCTTGACTTGAGAGGCTGTGAAGGCTGTTCGAGGCCTCTTCTTCCGCTCCTCTTTACCATCTACAAATACACGGATAAATGCATCATTAAGATGAGTCTCCACAGAGAGCTCCGAACTATACACAAGCACAAACATATACAGGGACGTAGCCCTTTCACTCCTCTCTACAAATACAACTCACAGCTCTCAATAAGTACATACAACTTGTAACTTTACTGTGAACTGTTAAGATTGAAAGGGGGATATTAGGAACAGTGTTCTAATATTTTCCTCAACTCCCCCATGTGGTTTTAATAATCCAATAATACACATTCCTATATATTGGTACATATATTATCGGGTATCCCTAAACATTTGGAAGTAGCAGGAGGTTATGTAAAGGCTGCTGTATGTACGGAGTTTGCATTTAATGCTTCATAAAAGTTAACTATTTCTGGTCCTGTGTAGCCCAGCAAGCTATGTATATAAATGACAAAATGACTCTCGACAGTTTTTGTCAAGTCCCTATTACAAATTCCAATTACCGCCAAATCGTCAATTCTCAAGTTGATTCCTGGCTCTTATAGCTATGGTGGAAATGTAGGAAGAAAAATCCGAAATCCTCATTCAGGAACCAAACACATCATTAGTACCTATTAGCCATTGAACACATCATTTTTGAACTTTAACACACTTCAGTAGCTCTACGAGGAACTGGCTGTTGGGACATTTATCATTTGGGAGTAAAATACTTACCTCTATAAATACTCTTTTGCAGAGAATTATGCATGATTCTGACTGTTTACCTACATAAGTGTGTGTGTAAGAGTTGGGGTAAATATATAATTCACTATTACACCCGCTCTATCTGTACATGCCCAGGTATTTACTATTTATACCCGTTGAGAGATGTGTATGTGTGTGTACACAGGAGACGGAGTTTCGCATGTAATAAGAAAATAATAGCCTTGTTGTCAGCTTTAAGTCTAACTACACTTAATCTGTGAGTGCGTCCCATTTTCTATACATAGATTCCGCCTTGAGAGCTCCATGGATGGTGAGTTGTATATTGGAAATTGGGTAAGCGGATGGAATTGAGTACTTTATATAAAGAGACACATTGAAAAAATTTGGAGTACTTTCATACTTGGGAAATGTGTTAGTTTGGAGTCAACTCCTGCACTACAGTATTCCTTATAGTATAGTTACATAACTTGAGCTGGCTTCCTCTCCTCAGTAATTTCAGGAGAGTAGAGAGTATCTAAGCCAAGGAAATTAGTAATTGTCGATGAATAATTATTATATGGTTTGGATAAAAAAAAAGGACCCTACAGTAAATTCCTAAATATTTGTTGCCCTCCTATACACAGTCGTAAGTAACTTTTATATCATAGATCGGATGACCTATTATAGCCCTATACAGTCCTGGGCCCAATGCTGGTAACACTACCAAACCAACTTGAGGTTCTCCCTACTATTTGATTTCAAGTGTAAACTAGGTACTTGACTATGTACGTTGATTTCCCAAAAGTATGCCTGTTCTCTGCTGGGGTTGGTGGATATTAATGCGCATATAAGTTGGTAAATGTAGCCTGTCCAATAAATTGTTGGGCTATTGACAGAAATTGCCCAATACTTATGGTTATGTTATTGCTACAATATGCGGTTTCACCAACCATGAAATTTACCATAAAATCCATCAGGGAAATCAGTAATTGTCTCCTTCCACGTACACACTTCATTTCCAAATATATTATTCAATCATCAGGGATTTTCTTGGGCTCAGTGCTCCCTCACACACAGCTTCCCCTTTTCCCATAACCATCCAAGATTTTTTCATTATTTCAAGCTTGAGTATCCTAATGGGCCTTAATAGATTACTACTCATATGTTTACTTTTGTTTTTTATCCCCCACAAAATTGATGCTTCCTTTCAACATAGTTGTTCATAACTGGGGATTTGTATTATTTTGACATATAATAGATACGTATGTAAATTCATATTCTGCACACTAGAGCCTCCTTGTGCCCTGTAATTTTTTAGCACATTGTTTGGCAACTAAATCAATTCATTGTTCTTAAATGTCTGCATACGTGCAGGCTACTGTAGTTTAAGTGTAGTTGAAAGTTTATGTATGATAAATGTTTTTTTTTTAGGCGTAGCCTTTTCCTACCACGATAGTTATCCACGCTTCAAGAACATACTTGATATTAGCTTTGACAATGGTAAGTGGCATTATCATATTTTCTGTTTATCGCACCGCAAATAATTCTCGGATGTCATTGAAATTTAAAATGTGTCCTGAGCAATTGACTGACAACAAGAATGAGAAGCATGGAAGGGAAGGGATATTGTACAGTAGTACTGTATCCCAAGGGAAAAAACTCCCTTGAGCTGTATTATTATCACTAACCATGTATTACTTATGGATCTCTGCATGCAGATTCGACTCCCTGCTCTAGTTTACCGGCACTGAGGGTATATGCACTACATGCTACTACATCCACCACACTGCGGGTACTTAATAATAATTACACTAGAAAAATATTGCGGTCCGGTAGAGCCCTTTCCTCGCGTGCTTCAAATGATATCAAAAATGTACTTTATTATATACACAGTCAGTCAATTACGGACTTATGAGTTGGATGCTAATAAATGTGAGAAGGGCTCGGGTCGCTCGTTGAGCATACTTTTACAAAAAGACTCCGCATTGCTCCACATGTGTGTATTTATGTAGATACCTACATATGGATAGATACATATTATAATTATAATAGAAAATCCTTTTGAGAGTGTGAACTTGAGAGTAACAGGACGAAAGGGATGATTCCTTTGCCTTACATTGAGCTCTGATTATTATGTACGTCCACAGAAACTACTACATGTATCTATTACTAACAATGCTGAGACTCCAGTCTGGAGAGGATTGTACGGCTATTAAGCGGCGTCTTGAACAACCTTAAACTACAGGATATCAACATTAACTCGAACAAAACTGTTATCTCTGATTTTAATGTCAGTATAGGAAATGTGATTCGTCCCGTATTTCGTATCATTTGACTATAACTACCAGTCTCCTGACTCTACACGGATACTGGTTACAATGGAGTGCTCATCCTGCACAACCCTAATGGTCTTGTTTGGATTCCATTCCATTCCATTCCATTCCACTTCAACTTATAATATAATAGTCTTCCCCTAATAATTCGAATTATTTTCATCAACTTCACACACACAAAAGGGGGGAAAAGACAACGATTTAGAAAAAGATTGCACACACTTGGAAATAATTTAGCATTGTTAAGTGTCTATAACTACGGTAGAATGACTCTCAATGGAGAGAGAGAGAGAGAGAGAGAGGCAGGAGTAAACTCAAGGCTTGGGAAAGCCTCCTCAACTGGATGTAGTCCTTGCAAAAGAGTTTCAGATGAAACGTGCTCAAGTCCATTATCTAGATAGGGAATATACCTATTCTACTGTACAGTTGGACTATAGTATAGATATACACCAGGGCAGCATATCCGCTAGCACTAAATTTTGATGGTCCAATAATGAGTTGAGAATTAGATACTTATGTGAGAATTTAGTTATAGGAGGTGAGGTAATAATATCCCAAGTATTTATCCGAGAACTGTACCATCTCATGATACATTTCCATTACACCATTTGACATGTATGGGAATTAGGGGGTGAGATAGTGTGCGATACTGGGGATTTAAATGTGGATCGTCCGCACTTAAAACTTACTACTATATTTAGATGGACGGGAAGGCCGGCATTACAACTACTATTATCATCCTGCATGAAATGTCTGGACATAATTGATCTGCTTCCCGTTGCAGTTTTCATAATAGTATCATCTACGGTGATAATCTAGAGTTGTGCTCGCCTCTGAGGGAGCTATGTACCTATATGTAGATATGTATGTAACGTACGAGGGGTTGGGAAAGGGAGAATGTCCATGCATAAGGAGATCCCTATCCATGGCCAGAAAGTATATTTCATTTAATTAATTAGCCTAAAAGCTATGTAATTAAAGCTCATCTTATGGACGGTCTCAATTGCAATGTCATGTTCTTTCCTCAAGGGAATGCCTCTCATAATTCTCAGTATCTCACACGGACCGCTCCTGTACAAACAACTTCATTACCATCTGCAGAGAAGAGAGGACGATCATGTACATATGTATAGTTAGGAACAACAGGAGTCGTACAATCCTCTATCTTTGCAGAGATGAGTCAACCCACAAGTCTACATTATGAAAGGCTATCATTACAATTCACTTGTGGTAGTGGTAGCCTCCCCAGCCCTCTAATGCTCCTCACATATTGGTAATTTGCAGGCGCTAGCGCTTCATTATGGCTTTATTAGCATAGGCGATTACCTGAGAGGGCATGAGAGCAGTTTCGGAACTTGTGTTTAAAGAATTGTTCTAAACAGTAGATGTCTAGGCAGAGCCTCTCAGTCAGTCCGTACACATCTGTGGACCGCATGCATTAAATTCTGGAATAATAGGGCCTTTTACAAAACAGGGCACTCTCTCTCTCTCGAGTACACACTGTAGTAGTCATATTTACAAATGTAAGACATTTCAAGAGAATTGGCAATGACTTGTACTTACAATTAAAGGAATTCCCATGAATATATTTCTCTAGAGGAGAGCTTAGTGCTAATGGGTAACCAACCTGGCAGGATTGCTTAACTAAAGGGTTGATGACTATGGAGAGAGAGGGAGAGGCAGAGAGAGAGAGAGAGAGAGAGAGAGAGAGAGAGAGAGAGAGAGAGAGGGATTATTAGTGCTGAGGAAAAAAAATAGCTTTTAAATTGTAATGACTTCATTTTGTCGCAAAGATAATTATCAAATTTGGTTCAAAAATTTACACCACCAATTATTTGTGCAGGTTAAATGCTCACTAGACGAACCTTACAATTAATTTTTACTCCAAGTCATTGCACATTCATAGGATGGACACACAGTTATATATATATGGGACTTGAAAACAAATTGAAAAATATTGGAGATTTAATTAGAGTCGAATTACAGGGGAACATCCCCCATGTAAATTTTAATGTCTCTCTGGCGGTTATTTGTCGATCATTCCCAAACCTTCCTTTGTGGGGACCAGAAAATCATGCAAATTGAACCCATACCTATTTTGTATTTCCTCCAATGAAGACGTTCCTAAATACATTTCCATTTTAAATGACACTTTGGGCCTGAGAGGCGTTTTTTAAAACTTGAATTATGACACTCTGTTTTGTTGTTGTTCATGCGTGCAACCAATATTGCACCTGTTGGGACTCTACTATGTATCCTCTCCTAACGATTAGGAACAGTTATTACACAAATTATTTTTCCTCACAATTTCCCATTTTCTTCTGTTCACTCCTCGGCTCAGAGTACATACAATATGTATGCTTGGAGCGATTAGCCTAATGTAAACTTATGGGATGAGAAAGTAGGAAATATCCCAGAGTTTTTACAGATACTTGGGAAGGGTGTTTTAATTGATAATTCTCTTGAATGTATCTAGAAATCTCTGTAATAATCAGGAGGAAATCATACTTGGCCTCAACCCCAGGGAAAATTAGTACTCGTAATTTTTTATGTCCCTTCCAGAAGAACAACTTGATCGGTTGGAAATATTGTGGAAATCCGACCATTAATTATATTCAAATACAAGACAGTATTTGAAGGATAGCAAAAACAGGGGAGCAAATTGTGTATTTTTTTAAAAAGATTGGAGATCAAAACCCCGGACTCTACATCATCTCTGAAATATCAAATAAAAAATCTGAGAATATCCAAACCATGAATTAAGCTACAGTAGTTCCAGAGAAAGACATGTTTCACAGAGGAAAAGTATTCTATGGTAGGGAGACTTTAGTTGGGAAAAAATACTGAAAAAATATGACAAACCCATATACATATATGTATATTACATACATTTCACACGTGTATTGTATATATCAGCATCCCTACTCCTACCCAATGTGCCTCTCTGTATTAGTTATGTCTATCAGGAGGGATTTTGTGCTTTTTCAAGAAAAATGATACCTTTCAGTCCTACTTGGTAGTTTGCCATTGGTTTGGTGCACGTTGCATAAAAATGAGAAATAATTACTAGTTTCACTCTATAAAGATGAGGATAATTGTGAGGAATCAAGAGTTACATGTGCATAGAATTGATATAAACCATGTTGTTACTTTCTCAAACTTGTCCGTCTATGTCAGTTGGGCAGGTTAGTTTTTATGGAAATTGTACTACTAAAATCGTTTTTATAGTCAACTACCACAAACTTCCCAGCACGATTGGTATGTTTTGATTTTTTTCCCCTCTCCTCCGCTCCTATTCCAGCTACATATGGGAGAGTCTCCTATGCGTGAAAAGTTGTCTGCTACATCTATAAGTAGAGTCGATGGGAATTTCCGACAGGGAAATCTGTCCAGGTCCAGCTCACATTTTCCTGCTAATAAACTCTTATCTGCATAATCCTGACGGCTTACAAGTAACATTTAGAGCTTTTAACACCGAATTCATTAGGGAAAAGGTGAGGGAAGGGTGTAGTAATTATTTTCTCACATATAAATATTTAATTAAAAAAGGGCCCCAGACATGTTACAAACAATCCGCGCACCGCAATGGCACGAGCAAGAGCAGCCTTCAAATCCTATATGCTTCTAACCTCTGATGTATTGCCATACTATTTCCCAAGCCCTCAGTATAAGTAAACGGGCTGTGTAAGGGAATAATTATTATTACTGAAGCCTCTTAACTCTTAAAAACTTTTCCTCGTCTCGGCAATTTCCCATTTTTTATTCATTTTTTTGAAACTATTGGTAACTCTGAATTTAAATCTCTCACCATCCTGGTGGTCCTCATCGAGCGGATTGTGACCCTCCATGGTGGAGTCCGCATCGTCTGTGAAACACGAAGAGCTAAAATTGTCCATGTCGTCATTGCTCTCACTACTGCAATTACTTTTGAGGATGTTCTCAATGGTGAAATCACACTTCTTATCCATAGTCATGATGAGAAATTGGAGGGTCGGGAAATTAATAATTACAATTGTAAATCCCTGGTTTTGTACTTGCAAATGCCTGTATCAATTCAGACCCGAACAGTTCAACAGATCTCTCCACTTGATTTGAGAGGGATGTCGGAGCTAGCACAAGATCATGCTAGCAGAGATTGTCGCATGATAGGGTCCTATTAGAATTTGATTTCTGAATGGTAACTTTTTGTATTTTTTCGTATTATCCTAAGGTGGTGGATGACTTGGTCGGATTTTCAGAGGATAGTCCAAGGTTGAGAAGTGTAAATTGAAATGTTTGAAGGTGGAGTTCTCAGATGACAATCAAAACAAATAGATATTCCTTTCAATCGATTGGGATGATCTCTTATGAATGAAGTAATTATGATGGCTCGGAACAACTGTATTACTTTTGCGGAGACTGATTTGAAATGCAAATACGTCGTTTGGAGTCGTAACAATTTATAATGAGAGAAGGGAGGATGAGGAAAAAAACTTAAACTTGGGAATGTTTACTTAACTAAAGAGGTTCGTGCGGAGCAAGTGTGAAATCGGCACTGGGAGTGGGACTGAGAATCGGATTTTACGGATGCTCCTATCGGAGTTTTGTCCTCTGCATCTTTATTCTAGTGTATAAGTAGCAATAAGTAATGTCTATACATTCGGCTATTAACATGGTCACAGGGAGTGCACGCCAAATCCTCCAAAAGGGTATAGGGGTAAAAAGTGTACGGGCCTGGAGTCGGGTTTTGTCACCATAGTAGTAGTTCCAACTTCAGAGGCAGTATAAAGTGAGGGCCCGGGTTTGAACATATGCTTATAGTTAGGGTTACGTTGTTGGTTGCCAAGAAGACGTGAAATTTGTCACCGAGTTAATGAAGAGGAACGTTGAGAATAAATGATTGCGAAATGGGGAGATAATGAGTCGTCAGCTCCCGTTTCACACCCTCCAAAACCATTGGTAATTGGCTTTCGACTCGGATTACTCCTAATTGGCTCTTCAAATGAAATAAAAATATTTTCGGATGTGAATGTGCTTGTTCCTGTCGTTTTTCTTTTCTCCTTGTCGTTCCCTCATATATATAAGTTCATCAGGCGGAGATGCTCCGTAACATACTAATGTCATACGCTCAACTCCTATACAATACAACTTGCTCATCCACAGAACTCATGTAGTAGTCAAGTCGGTGTATGGAGAATTTTGAAGGAGGCAAGCCTTAGTGAGTTGATTGTATAAGACTCTGGCTGTGCATCAGACTTTTGCTTTCTTTTTCTTGATTCCGTGTATGTACGTGTGTGTGTGTATGTATGTGTGTGTGTGTGTGTGTGTGCCTTAAATGTTCCACATTATTATACTTTACATTTACGACGACCGTCTTTTTCCTCCTTTACACACAGTAATGATAGACGATCTGCTCACAGGTTTCTTTTCGTATATTTCTTCGGCGCCATCCCGTCCTTTTCCCCTCATGTCTGCTTCTATAGCTCACTTGTATTATCAGTATGTCCTGGCAATATCAGACCAATGAGTATTAACTATCTGTTCCTTCTCTCTCTCTCTCTCTCTCTCTCTCTCCATCTCTCTCTCTCAGCCTTCCTTGCTACAATAATTCTACGTTATACTTATGCTCTCCGAGTTGTGCAATGAAGCCCCGAATAAGTTATACTAGGGATAAATACAAGTGTACCGAGAGATACGGATGTACATATGTACATAGGCTGTACACACATGTACGATGAAGGTACTGAAGACTAAGCAGCACGCCGTAGCTTTGTTCTTGCTGCCTGGCTAGGAATAAAGGAGGATGACTCCCATAATTATATACGACTACGTCTATGGTAAAGTCCTGGGACGCAAAAATTTTCGAGGAAGTCACCCAAATGATTATTGTTATTATTATTGACGTTTTCTTCCCGTCCAGCCATAGTTTTTACACTCTTTTGAAGTCAACGTTGAAACCAAGAGTGTTGCAGGGAATGCTGGGGCACTTCTGGGTGTAGGGAAACTGCTATATGTAATTGCATGCTTTCCTTTCGGGTGTAGTTCTTCAAATGGTCTATGCGTACGTGTATATTTGTAGTACTTGTACATGCTGTGTATGAAGTTATGGGTATATATGTATGTAGCTTTAGCTTTCAAAACAGAGACTGTATGTATGTAGATGATATTTTTCGTACGGGAAGATAAAGATGAAATAGCTCGTCAAAGAGAGTTCAACATCGTCCCCCTTGCCTCCGTCGGCCATCAAAGGCAAGAGCGAGGATCCTTTTCTGCCCATTCACTAAAACTAAATACTGTCCTGTCCCGGTCGATAGGCAATTAATTGCGTAGCCACAAAGCAGGAAACAAACCTAAAAAGGACTTTCGCCCTCCCTTCTAACCTTTAAGATTAAGAAAAAAACAAGAGAACCGCCGACGGTTTCAAGACGTCTATAATTACTATTTGCCCATATCCACTCTGAAGAATATATTAGCTTCGTTTAAGTGCCATTAATACTGTACACAGACACAGACACACACACACACACACACAAACTGTACAGCTAATGTACAGGGCTTGTGTAAAGAGTGGGGAGACAGGTGAGTTTTCCTCAATCTATCTTCGCTGCTAACTACAGTACAACTCGGACGGTTGGGAAAACTACAAATGAATTTTTTTTTTGCATCAGACAATATATGTATAGTTTCATTCGTTCTCAAAATGGAGAATTGTCTTGGAGATAGGAGGACTGATGTAAATGGCATTTCGTGCAAATTTTATGTGTCAATAGATGAGTGTTAAACCTTGACAGGCCTCACGATCTGCAGATATAGAGACACTGCTCTGGGATGATACAAAGTGGGATAGAGAATTTTATGACATCAAGTGTGAAGAGAGAGAGAGAGTGTCTTAACTCATGTTTATTCCACTGCACATCCCAAACTTTGATTTACAATGGAGAGGCACGTAAATGGATAGAAATCTGTAATTAGATGTGTTCATCCTCAGAGGAGGGAGATAGATAGGCAGGGGATAAGCACACGTTACCCACGACTAACTGCAAGCTTACTTTTACATTTCGGATCAAAAAGCCTGCATTTTTTCATGTCGTTACAGTCCTGTCATTCTGCACTTCTCCCTGCAATTCCTGTCTTGACGTTACTGCAGATTACGACACTGCATTAATATTAACATACAAAGCGCTGAGAATTTTTTTTTTTTGGTTTCTTTGGCGCTTGTTTTATTTTATGCATCCCGCAAGGGAAGAGTCGGAAGAGATGCTATAGGGATGTAAAATATATCAGGCTTGGCTTTTTTGAAATATTGAGTATGTCCTGATAAAAGATATGCTCGTGTTGCAATCTGAACAGTATCTTCTCAGTTCATGATTGGAGGGTAACAAATGTTGGGAATATTGGTGGTGTCGGGGATGGGGGAAGTAACACGGACAAGCTTTATAGTGAAAAAGCTCTCGGCGGGATTCGACACTTTACTTTACCAATTACAGATTTATGCAGCCTGATATTAGCATAAATTGTAGGTTCATACTTCTCACCATGAGATCCTCAACCTCCATGCGGTACATGAACAACGAGTGTGTCTGTAGTTACTAGTTACTAACAAGAAACCAACTTTTACAAGACCCGCTACAGGCAATGGATAAGTTGCTATTGGATTTTATATACATACATATGGGCCGGCTCAGTTACAAATCAGCTTCAAAAGCTGTACTGCAACTGACAACTACAACCAAATGCTCTAATTCTTACCTGGAGCTTTCAAGTATCTATCCTTTAAGTAGAATGTAATTTAAGGTGGTGAATTTCCATCATACAAATTCTCGGAAACATTTACTATTTTAAGATTTTATTTCCCATCAAAACTCATCCAGGAGTTTTTTTCATTCTGTTTATTGTAATTTACCTTAATTTAAGTCCACTTCTGCTCGGCCAAGAAAAACAGCCTTTGCTGTCTTCTGTCTTTAAAGAGAATTATAAGAGTCAAATTATGGAAACGAGAATTTAAGTGACGCGAATAAGTAATTAAGTAATTTAAGTTGTCGTGTAATTTTGGGGGCTGAATTTTTTGGATTCGGAAAAACCATGGAAAGTATTACATGGTATGTATTTTAATTTTACAAAATTTAAATTGCACTGATGGCAACTATTAGATAGTGAGAAAACACTGGAATATAGGAATTTCGTCCATATAGCAGTACGCAATTATATTCTCAAACCATGGTCATTTTGTTGTTTCCAGGCGTTGCAAAACCTTGTTCCAAGTGATTTTTGTAATTCTTTCAAATTTGGTTCCAATTACATGGTCTCAGGGGTGAATTGCAATAGAATTTGGGTTAAATATTTTTCTTGGAGTACAGTATGCTCTCTATTTAGTAATGACTCCTGAAGAAAAAAAACATGAAAACCTCAGTTAGTTTTTCCTGTTGTGCTCCTGACAACATCCAAATAATAAAAGGTAAACTGAAGTCTATAAAGAAGCTAAATAAGCCCCCATTAGTAACAGCGGGTGAGCACCGCAGGAACCTCCTTGAAGCCGAAAAAGAGAAAGTTGTGGATAATAAAAATGTGGTACGAGTTCCCCATCAACATTTCATAATTCTACTGGTTTATGTATCCATGTATGTATGTATGTACGTATGTATGTATTCCCCTATAAAATAATGAATTTCAGGTTTAAATTTCTATATTTCCGTTAACAACACCCAAATCCACCAATCACCAAGTTAAATGCTGCATACGTTACAATATCCTGTAACTTTTGTAAAAAAAACGTTTTTAATTAGAGTTAAAAACATCCCTGTAAAGTAACGTAGTAGTATGAATAATAGTAATTGAGTACGTCAGACAAATGCCGAGGATTCATTAGGTGCGAAAAAACATTAACCTTCTAAAGAGACTCATTCAGACGAAGACCTCTTGATTCCTGACAAGTGTTGAAGGCTCTAAAGCGAAATGAATCAATGAGTGGAGACGTGAGAAGTGAAAGACGATTGATGATTTTAACAGCCACTTGGGCTACTGTGATTGATTGTTTTCTTCTTTCCCACTCACCTGCTTCCAGTAATTACTTTTTTTTTCCTGAATGAAGCGTGTAACTGTGAGGGTGGCAAAAGAGCTTCCTCGTCTTCTAAGGAATATAAAGGAATGAATGGAAACAATTGATTTGGTAATGCAGTCTTTCACCCTCCATTAATCATCCTTTCTTGATCTATTAACAGTGCAATGAAAAGTTCAGTCACCACAGACCAGGACTTTTATGACTCTGTGAAATTTCTTACGATATTGGCATACGTACATACATTCATACATACATACACATATTTGATTTTACTGGGGCTAAATAAAATATAAAAACTTGAGGTAGGGCAAGGTAACAAGTGGAAATAAATGAGCAATAAGCCGCGCTGCAATTTATATATCTATATATATTGCCATGATGTAATTCCCGACTAAATTACAGTCATACTCAAATCCCTTCAGAGCTACTTACACACAGGTCGGAGGATTTAGTAACGATTGAAATGCTTAAGTGCGAATGACAGTCACTTTGACTAACAAGGCACGTATTAGGAATTATCATGCACTTGATAACAAATTTCTAGGTTACGCGGTTAGCTCTTTGTATCTCTCTCTCTCTCTCTCTCTCTCTCTTAGTGTCTACTAGAGGTAAATTTACCTGCTATAAGACAGAACTTTACAAGCTATGTGCATAACCAAATTTACAATATAGTACTTTCAAGGGAGGGATAATATGTTACTGTGCCGTACATTCATAAAACTTGAAAAAGCATGGTATATGTCACTTTTGGAGGCATGTAGGAGCGCTTAGTGTCCACATGTTTAATGTAATGAAAGAGATAGTAATGATGGATATGAAAGAAACTATATTTAAAAGGGAGTTTTGACTGTATAGAGCGTGTACGTTTCATAGAGTCGAGACTGACAATGAGTGTGGCGGACTGAATGATTGTGAGTGTAGTGAAAATTGCCAGTGAATGAAGGGCTGGTGAGCGAGGAGCAATTTTGAGGGAAATTAGGTAATTAGGAGTTCAGGAGGAATGAGTAATGGGACAATTGGTCCGATGGCCATGGTATATATATATATATATCTCCCATCCTATGACTTTTATAGAAGGAACATGTGTTTTACAGCTTGGAGATACAGTATAACAGGACTGGAGCTTGTTGTAATTTCCTATTGTACTGACTGGGGTGTACGTACAAAATATACATAGTCTGAAGGTATCAGGGTGTGTTTATATATGTAGTTACTATTCCTTGGCGTCAGGGTAGTACAGAATATAGGCCTGCTTGTACCATGACTATGAGACCCGGCTGTTTTTCTATACTCCTGTACTTATAGATATACCTATGGATTCTAAAGACAGAAAATGACTGGAAAATGAGGGTTTTTCCTATGTATTTAGTTGTTTTCTCTCTCTCTCTCTCTCCCAGAAAGTTTGTTCTTTTTCTCTCTCTCTCTCTCCAAGTAATGCCCACATGCTCATGACTGCTCGAGTCTCTGATATGGTTATATTTACTTTGGCTTGAAGTAGCCCGGTCCGTTCATCATGGAGATGGTGTAGTGACTGGAGCCGGAGAAGGATAGACTTGTATCTGTATTTATACAGGAATGTATCCCCCTGGTTTCTTTATATCGTCTCTATAAAAAGGTGTACATTAGCTGCCAGCTTGCTGGCTTGCTTCCTCCTTGTGGCTCAGAGCATTCAATTCGGATGTGGTCATGCGTTATAAATATAACGGAAAGAATGACTATTTAATAACCCGGTTGGCAGGAAAATGAGGCTTAAATTGGCCAAATGATTATATGCAATTTTAAATCATTATCCCGAAACGTTAAAAGAGCCCAAGTCCCATTAGTCACCCTTCCAGTCAAGACAGAGCCCTGAGTCAGTTCACATCAGTCTGCCGCTCTCTCCCTCTTTATTCTCTTTTCTCGAAAATCTTCCTAAAAAAAATAAAAAGTGGACACAATTTTGAAAAAAAAACAAAAAAATTGTCAAATGTCATCGGAACGTTGTTTTAAGTCACATCCTCAGATCTGATCACGTACACACACACACACACATATACACACACACACACCTCACTCTCTGTCCGTGTATAGCCTCGGACAGGGTTTTTTTTCTACACCCTGCACAGCCATTGCACATCACTCCCTATATGTATATCTCACGTCTAGACGGGATAAACCATGTGCGAAACCATGTGTGTAAAGGCTGCATACATTAAAAGTATGCATAGCTTATCATTCCATACCAGCACACTTTGACGAGTGAGTTCACTGAGAAGTACAAGTATCTCCTGTAAATGTACTATTACTTCCAAGTTTATATAAATATCCCTTCCACTGAACCTGTAGTTACGCAACACCGTTCATTGTGCTCGTTGACTACTGCCTCAAGTATAGATATCTACTTAAACTTTGGTACTCGTCCACCGACGCCGAAACTTATCCCAAGCAACGTTTTATCATGCCTCAGTATCAAGTAAGACCTTAAACCTACTGGAAATTTCAACTTTTCCACGACGTCAATAACTTTACGGATTTCTGTCTGAAATGGGCGGGGATTTCCAATGTTCCTCCACTAGAGCATTGCCGTCTCATGTAGGGTCACAGTATGTATATAAAATTCGAATGTGTTCAAGTAGTATCTACTTATTAAGAACAGAGCCAGGTACTGTATAGATAGTATACAAGTGTGGTGGGATTTTTCTCCGATCGTATGGGAAATATGACTTTAATTAAATTAGATCATGTCTTCCTGTATCTTAATAGAGAGACAGAGTGTGCGTGCCTATTAATTATCAAGACCATTAACACTTTTGGGGTGGGGGCTGCTCCTGCTGGAAATTGATAGCTGGTTTGCTCATGCCAATGCTAATTAATGCTCTGACTGCAATTCCGAGGGACTCAACTATTTTAGTAACTTGTACAAATTCATTTGAGGGGTTGATAAGAATAATAATCACTTGTTGGATGTGAGACTCGTCTTAATAATTAGGATTAGTTGGAGGGATATGCCGAGCTTGGGAATGACTTGGATGTGAGTGATTTGTAGGGGAAAAAAATGAGGGTCGTGACATATGTAACTAGAGGAATGCTATTTTTTCCAAGGGGGATGGTAGATATTAGTAGGAGTTGAGAGAGTGTGGAGTGCATGTAAGATGGAATGGACTGAGAATTAAGAATGATATGGAATATTTCGTGCAATATTTACTACAGAGCGTGTCCTGCTTGCATGATAACTACTGCCTCCATGGGGTTGTTATATACGCCGAGCGTCTCATGGCATACAAGTAATCATTCATTATGCAATAAGAAGGGATGTAGTAATATGTACCATGTCGTGTTTATACCTTCCCGCATGGAATCCCTCTGAATATATAAATGTGATGAAAATTGTAAAAATTATATACACAATGCCGGCACCAGACTCCTATGTATGTAAATCCCGAGAGCTGCGTATGACTGGACGGGGAGGATACGGCTAAAATTGTGGATATAATGGGGATTATTGCAAGGATGTGTATGTAAGTATATGTACTATTAAGTGTAGATATGTATACGTCCCTATATCTAGGGAGCCCTATGTCCAAAGGCTATGTGTCGGTGTTAAAAAGGCAGAGGGAAAACCATACAGCACGGAGACAGAGAATATTTCAGGCGACTCTGAGACTGTTGCGAAATGTCATTAAGTATTTAAAATGCTAAGGTCAAATGTTCCGCGGTGGGACAGTGCAAATGGATAAATAACCAGTTCACCAAGTGTAATTTTTAGGACATAATTGCGACACTTAAACATCCAGCATTGCGTGTTGCCACAAAAGTCAAAATTTATTATTTATCCTATCCGTACTTATAAGACAACTAGAAGTACGTGAGAATGTCAATTCAATTTATTTTTTTTTATTGCTACATACTTCCACCAATTCCTACTACTCCATTATGTATATTTTACAAACTTGCCACACCACACAAGGTCTACACCGCCATGGATGTAATTACTCAAACACACTTTTCTTCCGGCAAATTACTCAATTCTTTTCAATCATCAGTTAATAAATCATATATTTTGTAAACAACACAAAAACTTAATTCTCTGTGATTTCCCTCTGGAACTGGGTGTACACACTGTGGGGTTCACTTTTCATACACAATGCCCGCACAACCAAAAATGCATACACAGACAGACTCATGTAGTACACAACAATTGGACATTTGAACATATGTAAAAAAAAAAAATTAATACTCCCATAATATCTACTACACATACAATAATAATTGTAGAGATGTACAGGTTGAGTCTCCCGTCCTTATAGGAAAATAAAAGTCCATATAAATCCATTTATTAATAAATTAACGGCTTAATTCAGACCTACGTGCGAATTGCGTGGCTGGGCACAGCTGATAAAAATCCGAGCATTATCGTTCCTATAATGTATTCCATTAATTCATTATTCCAGCCTTCCTCCCGAACTAAAACCCAAAAAAAGTACCATACAGTATATCTGCTGATAGGAGATTTTCTCATAGGTCTGTCCCACAGAAAGTCTATGAAGGGCCAGGTATAGAGTTACCCCTTCCATCTCATGTGAGGAAAGGAAAATCAAAATAAATTACTATGTAGAAAATTCCAGGAAAAAATTATTTCCACAGAACATTTTCTTTTCAGCAGGCATATCTATCAACATAATGTTCGTAGTCATATCATAAACCAAAGGTGTAGATTCCTAAAGAAGATATCACTTATTGTTCCTAGCTATGTACTTATTCATCCTTGTATTAATACTACAGAAAATAATGTTGCCAGCTACAATTAATAATAAGCATCACATTTCTACAGTACGCTATTGCAAAGCCACACCTACATATCTACAGAAAGCTGTAAGCCACGCATATCCACAGTAAGCTACAAGCCACTCATATCTACGGCTATAAGGCACGCATATCTCCATAAGGAGCTATAAACCACACATTTTTACACTAAACTACAAGCCACGCATATCTATCTGTACAGTACGCCCTGTATATTTTTCATTTGGAGTTAAATAGTACATTCTACATGTATAAACACAAGCCGGATTTTCTTGCTTCAGTTCACGTATATATTGTATTTTAAAAGGGGAATTATGACTGTATTGAAAAATATGACAAAAAAGTTGTTGTGAAATGTGAAGAAAGAGAGAAGAAAGTCTTGAGAATAGGAGGTTTCAGGGGCTATACACAAAACTTGTGAACGTGCTGTGTGTGTGTGTGTGTGTGCCTGTGTCTGTGTGCGTTTGTATCGGCATGTAAGAGAGAATTGTGTGTTGGGGCTTTCCTCCTAAAGGAGGGTATTAGGGCGGGACTAGTCGTGCCGGCCAAGAGCCAATAGTCTTGGAGGTTCGAGGTGGGATAAAAAGTTTGTTGGCCAGGGCCGTCACCGAGGCGCCTTTCTATCACTCCTCGTATCATGAAATGTGTTTGTGTTCTAATGATAATTACTCCCCGAGATCTCATGATATTCAATTGAATTTTTTAGTTTTTTCCTCTTTCTCTCTCTCTCTCTCTCTCCCTCTAACTCTCTCATACGGACTTGCCGTTTTCTTACTACTTGTTCCCTCCAACATACTGGTTCATTATTCCCTATGTTTTTGTGCTGTGCGGATGTGATGTTGATGTGAGCATGAAGTAGATTTGGAAACTGAGATCCCGTCTGTGAAAAGTAACACGGTATGCTGGAGCTTTCTGATGATAAAGTCTGTCTGCCTCCTTGATTTGACTGCCCGACTCTCGTCCTTACCGTCCGTCTGTCTGGTTCGTCATGCACGTGTTCTGCTCCAATGCTCAGCCAACTTTGACCTCTCTCTTTTAAAATGTTCTCCATACAAAGACCACGCTCAATTTTCAGGGATTTTACCGCCTATCCAAAAATCATGACTAAAAATTTCAGAATATTTTGTTCATGGTTGAATACAGAGAGGTTCTGTAAAGCGTTAAAGGTCGATTTGCTGCATGAGTGAGCATTTGATTGGAGTTGATGATTCCACAATCTCTGGCTCTCTCTCTCTCTCTCTCTCTCTCTCTCTGCTCAGGAGTTCAAAGTAGGCTGAAATCAAGATGCTTGATCAATACAGTAATCAGTTGGGAATATTTAATCTCTGTCTTGCCGAATCGTATGAAAGAGATACTTTCTGGCATTTGGTACGAAATTGTTACTTGCATTCAGTAGTTGTTACACAATAGTTACTTGTAGTTGGGGATAGAAATAGTTACTTGTACTTGCAGTCTGTAGTTGATACAAATATTTTGTAGTTGTTGACTCAGACACAGTTCCTTGTAAGTACCTAATTATAGGACTGCATTTCTTTTAAAGCTACATTTTGTTGAACCAATCACAATTTGTTTTTCTTGTGACTTTTGGTCCTTTGATTTCAAATAACAAAACTGTTACAATCGTTGTAATCAAGAGCCCATTCTAATTTAACAGAAGCACATTTTCTAAAGGGGTTCTTGTAAATGGTCAGTGACATATTTATGAGATTATTGATAGATTACATATTTAGCATATTTGTGAAGAAGTCGTTACAAATTGTTGTGTAAATAAAATGCTTGACATATATGATTCAAAAGGGAAACCAATTTCTGTTACATAAAATTTGAAAAGAAGGGAAGATTTTGTATGCAAATTGATGTTAAGAGAGTAAACGGCTCTGTGCATGTGTGCACTTCAATGACGGAAGAGAATTATCTCATTTGTAATTCGAAGGTAGTTGCTAATTTAGTAATTGGAAAATTTTCACAGTACTTGACTACCACCACAATTAAGCTTTCTTTGAGATGGTCTATCTTCCGCTAATTTATGATGGGCACACTTGAAGTCAGCTGAGAAACCAGTATAAATTACATTAAATTATATTAATTTATCTCTGTTCACAAGTGCATAACGCATTAACTCCTGATTGTTCTGAGCTTCTTATTTTTAATAGAACCTGTGCATATACAAATGTATGTATACGCTACTGTGTCTTATAGAATATTTTAGCGTCCAGCTCCCTGTTATCATGAGGCTTTTCGCAGATTACTCCTTATTATGCCTCTTTGTCAAGAGCAGCATAGGTGTTCCTACATGAAAGATGTATACGTGTAATTTCGTATGTACATGTTTATATTTATTATCTCAGCCGCGGCATTCTTCCCATAACTTACGGGCTTATCAATAATTGCGCTTTGAGCGATCTCCTCTTCACCCAATACCATCTCACAAATATCGATATGATTCGATTATATTATCTCGTCCTGTCTGTCGTACATCAAACTTTAAGCATGTAGTAATTCCCATTCAGAAAACTTGTTTCCTATAGTAATTCAGATCCCCATCTAGATTCCCATCTAGTTTAACCGCACTCGTACAAGCTAAGGTGAGGCTGGAACAAGTCACCCTTTCCAAAGAAATGTTGCAAAATTTAAAAAATCAGACCTGATTTTACTTATCCATGTCATAGATTTTTTGGGAAGTGTAACTTTCCAACGGTTATGCATGTAATTAGCCTTAAAATAAAGTAACTAAATAATTATTGTAACTTGTGTGTAAGTAACTCAGACTTGCGGTGCTAATTTCCTCAAGTCTGTTACTATTATTATTGTTGTCTAAAAGGAAATATATGAGTAAATCTAAGTAAGCTGTAATAATTATCTTTTAAACTGGCCAGCAAATTTGCATTCAATTCTAATTGACATTTTGACGGAAATATCGTGCTAACTTTTTTATACACATGGATGTTGTAGTACAAATTGAGGGAAAAGGGTAAAGTTAAAGAATGCATCATCAAAGGCGGCAAGATTCATTGGTGGAGACGAGATTGAGTAGATTTTCAGGCCGTTGATGGTGATTGTATTTAACACCCTCAAACAACTAACAGGTTCTGACAAGAATCCAATAAACATATTAAGCGTACACACCTCTCATATTACGCTGTTCCTCCACATTTTTCTTCCTCATTTTACATTTAATAAACAGTAATAATAATTATTGCCACAAAGTAAATAATACTTTGTTGTCTCGTCCAACAATGAGTTATGATTGGGATGCGTTGTGAGAACATGAGAATTATGAAGAGAATCCTTGAAATTTGCGGACTTAATGATCCAACTATGCGGTAGGTAGAATTTTCCATGAGGATCTTCAATGAGTAGAGTTAAGAGAGATAGAGAGAGAGAGAAAAAAGCGAATTTCCGTTGCATTCAATTTGCTTATTGAGGATTGTTTACCTGCGTATACATACATATGCATTCGATTTTAAAAGTACATAAGCCTGTAAGAAAAGAAGAAGTGGAGTGAAGATGCGCTACAGTAGCCGCTCCATCATTAGATATGCTTCGAATTAAATGAGGAATGTTGGTGAATGAGGAATGTCTTGGGACTTGGGACCTTATGGCTTGTATGTGAATACATAAGTATAGGCTGATACTTGTACATAGTTCATGCTTGGGCATTGAAATCAGTTGGTGGGCTCGGAGTATTATTTTTTGAGCCAAAAATGTGACTATATTGGAAGTGGCTTATATTGACCGACACTTCGTAGGTATATGTATATTTGTGAGGATATACCTGAGTGTGGAAATACATACATGTGTTGATGCATGTATGTATAAGTGTGAACGTGAACGTATTGGGAGGAACAGGATATAAAAAATGTTGGGATGCCTGCCTGTGTGTATGTGCAGTTTATATTATAATAAGAGAGGAGTTTCACGTCGTGCTGTCCTACATTGCGTGTCGACGATTCCAAGTAATAATCATCTTCATGTGGCATGCCATGCTATTTCTATATGGTCTGACTCCTAACAACGTGAACAGAGACTATCTCATGCATGAAATCGCAATCGGAAAGACAAATGTCCTATTTTCCATCACATCACATGCACACTTTTTTCAGATTTTTTTTAGATTCACTTGTTCCCTCAATGCAGCTACATAAGGACTGACCACGTTTTTTGAAGGTGAAAAGTGATTTCTCACTCTATGGAACAACTTTGGCGGCTACTAGTTTCATTAATTTATTAGATACTACTCCTTACTGTATACCACAGTACTATGCCACACCACTCCATTTGCAGAGAGGAGATCATTATCGTTGTATGCTCTTTTGTTTTTGCAACTGTAGATGTATCTATATGTCTCGTGTGAATTTCCGTATTATTGCGGTATTTACTATAATCGTAGCTCAAGGATGTACAAGTTACAAATTTATTGTGGAAATGGTAATTAAATCAAATAGAATCCCTAGTGTCTATTTTTCAGCCCGACACTTCACCATGGATTAATTGAAACAAATATCATGACTATTACTTTGCTTATCACCTCCGGACCTCATGCATATAATTATATAGATGTCTTTGCACATGCAAAGGTTTCGGGTTTTAAAAGTAATATGTAGTTACAAAAGTTTCTAAAAATACGTTCATGTATTTGACACATTTCAATAAAATCGTCGCTTATCAACGAACTATGTAACACCCCTGTGTGGGGATGGGAAAAGAGAATAGCGGCTATAATCATTTTATTTTTTGACTGTAAAATTCGTGCAATTAAATTTCTTTCAGAACTTCGAGCAACGTTTGAAAATGTTTGCAATGCTCTTTAAAATTTTCCAAAATCATATGTCCACCAAAATTGAACTTGAAGATTTTTAAATGATAAACTCTTTTCAAGACTGAATTCAGTACTGCAGTTATCTCGTAAATTGTTCTTGAAAGTTGAGACAATGAAAATCACTACAGGGTGGCTATGCAACATTAAACTGGACCAGACAAAACGAGCAACGAATAGACTTGAAGAAAAAGTTACTTCTAGGGTCACATTTCAATAAATAAATTTCGAAATTAAAAGGCGCCACTTAAGCTCCAGCAGTTTGTAATGTAATATGGATTAATTCAAGAAACTTTGTCGTGCTCTTAAATTAGTCGATAATTATATTTATATTAAATTCGGCAAATAAAATCATGAATAAATAATAATAAATGTAGTAATAACGCTGCTACTAAATAAATAACGACAACAAATGTAGTAATAACACTGCTACTAAATAAATAGTAATAATAAATGTAGTAATTTCACTGCCACTAAATAAATAATAATATTACATGTAGTAATATCACTGCAACTAAATAAATAATAATAACAAATGCAGTAATAACACTGCTACTCAATAAATAATTATAATAAATGTAGTAATAACACTGCTACTCAATAAATAATTATAATAAATGTAGTAATAACACTGCTACTAAATAAATAATAATAATAAATGTAGTAATAACACTGCTACTAAATAAATAATAATAATAAATGTAGTAATAACACTGCTACTGAATAAATAAATAATAAACGTAGTAATAACACTGCTACTCAATAAATAATAATAATAGAGGTTGTAAGAATACTGCTACTCAATAAATTATAATAATAGAGGTTGTAAGAATACTGCTACTCAATAAATTATAATAATAGAGGTTGTAAAAATACTGCTACTAAATAAATAATAATAATACAAATTCACCGGGATTCACTGTGAAGTTCACATGCGGCTCAATTCGAACGCTTGGACTCAGTCGTAGCTTCACCAAGATTCTTGAGAGTAGCTTTCCAAAACTCAAAACACCAATTGAAACATCGTCCGATTCCTGATCTACCTAGATAATTGCAATTTCAAATTGAGATCTGATTGATCTCGTTCGTATATATTTCGTTATATATGATTTTCCACAAACGTCAAACGACGTGGAAGTGCAAAATAATGAGTACACAAGTTATAAGTTGCAATTATGTCTTAAGTAAAGTAGTAAGTTCTCGTATTGCAGAACTTCTGGCTTTAGTTTACTTCGTACCTGAGCTGATGGTACGAAGCAGCGCTGCATCAGGTTTAGTTTCACAATGTAACATAATACAAATTCGTCCTTCGGCGATGCCATGGCAATCTACCCGATTTGTTATTCCAGGATCTTTTCATGATTAAACTACAAAAGAACAAAGCAACTGTTGCACAGCTACTTCAGTATAAGACGTCCTTCCATTTTGGGAATGACCCTTTACTCGTTCAAGTTCATGCTTATTTATATTTACTAGGTCATGGGGTATCTTAAAAGTTACAAAATAGTATTAAATCATTTTAAACTCCAAGAAATGTGCAGTGATTTACAAATGATTGATATAACAAAAGGACGTATTAAATTCGTTCAGCAGTAGATGACCACCGGACCACCATCTTGATTTTAGTAAAGCGTCAGACAATTTTTGTTCAAAAGATAAGCTCGTGGGGCTTTACTTCATTCGTTAACACCATGGCTGGTACTAACGGATTTTTATTTTTTCCGTACCAGCAGGCGCGAATTGAAAGACCCAGATTCGATTACAAATACCAGAATGCAAACTATCACCAAATCACTATGCTAATAAGTGTAAAAGTAAATGCATCATACAATTACTACTATCTGTTGTAGTGGAGGTCGGGGTTTACACGGTAAAGCTAATTTAGCATTCACAACAGCTACGGCGTTATCACAAGTTTAACGTAGACAAGTCTCTAATTTGAAAAATGCTTCACAAGTGATAATGTAAAATGTTCTAATCCGATTTGGTTATTATTGTGTTAGTGCTTGTTTTTATCATATATTTGAAATACATTACAATGATTGTTCTGGGCATGTATTTCGGGTGTATCTGGATTGAATTACAATGGTTAATGGGTTGTATTTGAATTTAAACAGTGATTGGTGCTGTTCAGAATATAACTGACTGATAAATCAAATGTACAATGTCTAGTCGTCATTTAAAAATTCATAAATAAAATCAATTCTAAAACGTTTAAAATTGTACGCTTGTATAAACACGAGCACTACACAACCAGCAATTGTTGGCTCAGCGAGGCAATTGTAAATTTGGAAGGCAGTAAATAGTTTTATTCAATAGCTAGCTGCACAGTGCTATGGTCTGCGATACTCGGTACATCTGAATACTTAATTCTTACCATCACGGTCACTATCCACTCTTTCAACTTAGAAGAGAGAATAGTTCTGAGACCTTCAAATTCGCGCTCTGTATTCAAAAACACTCTCATCAGCATGGCAAGGTATCTATGGGGGTATTCTAGGGAAGCGCTTTTACCAACAAAAAATCGATGAAAACTTAAACGTTTCCTGATTTTAAAATTAAACTGGTTACATGATAATAGTAATGATTCCTGTTTTCGCATGTCAATACCGAATTTACTGATTTTCAAAATTTCTTCGACAAATTTTCTAAATCAGATCGGGAAATTAAATTAGATCAGTCGGAAATCATCAAACAAAATTTCCATTCATATTTCTACTACGAATTCCCATACACGAAACTGTTGCACTAAAAAAATTTGTAATTTGCAAAACGTCGTAAAAATTGTGTGACCAATTTTTGGGAGTCATTTTTCGCTCCTTGTGTTTCAAGACATATGGGATAATGTAAGAAAATGGCCCCGTATTATGTAAATACTAGCAAAAAGGTCCCACTTCACGGGTCTCTTGGGGTTTACAAGAATTGTATCCCCCCTTTGAGACACCTTTTACGATCGGCAGAGTTTACACGTTATAGTAACTTAGTTTTTCACGTGTAATATTTGAAGAAACAATGATTCATATGTTAAGTCATGGTGGTGTGGTGTAAAATCAGTAAAAGTTTAGCGCGGGGATTAAAAGTCGGACATAGTAACACTACGAAGTCAAGCTTAAATTAAAGGATGATCTAACAACCAGCATTACTTAGCCAATACACAAATTCAACACATACGGACTAACTCTTTTGGTAAGACGTGCAAACAAACTCCTACAGAAATAGGTAAAAGCATGTAAGATGCATGTGCTCTAAAGTATCTTTATGCTCACATGTGTTACAAGAGAAAAATGTACTTATAGAAAGATACATACATATGTATGTATATATAGCTCTGCATAGATAGTGATAAAAGAGGATTCGTCCACGGGTCTCTATCTCTCCCTCTGCTTGGGAGCATTCGGATCCAGAAAGGAAAAGAGAGGAAACTTGAATCGGGAGAACATACATAATTGGGTGGAAATTATAGAGTGAGGAACTCGGAGCCGAAGAAATTCGGTTGAAGCCAAAGTTTAATGGGGAAACTCAGGGGAATATCGATTGATGCTCCGAGCCACACCTTGATAAACTCCATGAATAATTTAATTCCCAACCCTACCTGTCTATAATTTGAGGGCGTCACCTTCTCCGTTTGTCCTTTTTCAACATTCATGAAGATTCTCCACTCTCGTTTTACACACATCCAGACACAAAACCATACAACTTGATATCTTGTGCATATCTTCGATAATACAATGTTAACACAATTTCCTTGTACACAAACTCTCTCTCGTAACTTTTACAAACCTTCCCTTCATCACCTACCCCTCAGCACGTACAACACTTGGATTAACTATACAGTTCCAAAAACCCACCAAGCACAATTCCCAGACAACCAATAAGGCTAAAATGTCAAATGCTTTGGTGTACTCGAAGCGCAAGTTCTTTACAGGATTAGAATTTTCTAAATATTTCCTTTTAGTACTTATAAATGTATGCATCCCCAAAATTCTGCTATGACACAAGATATTCGAATGTCTACAGTAAATGTTTATGTATCTATTTATTGCTGAAACCTAATCAGTTATAAGTAACTTCAATGCAATAAATGTAGTAGATATAGAAAGCACATGCATATGTAAGTATGTAGGTGCTTAATAATGGAAGATACTACTGTAAAAGCATCAAATCAACCAAAACTTCCCAAAATATAGCCATTGTGAGGGAACAAATTAGGGTCTTTTCAGCCCTCACCCTCCTTTTCACTTGAGTTGTGCCATTGGTGACAATTCTCAATTTTTTTGTATCCTTCCTCTGGATCTGATGAAAATAGGAGGCTTTTATTCTGGAGACTACACATCATTATCCGGCACATGCATTGTAATAGTAATAGTAATAATATGTAAGTCATGCAGGCGAGACGAAATGGAAATCAGTGAGAATTGCATGATTAAGAAGGAAAGTAAAAGTTTACATAAGGATTTTACACCTCGAGTAATTTTATCTTGTACGTATCAACGAGCTCATCCTCTGAATTTTAAGTGTATTAGAGGATCGGTGGGAAGAACGTGTACTACACATTTATACTTACGTCTGTAAGTATGTATGTATGTATATCGAGGTGCCCATGACGTAATCTACAGTAACTTATAGGCATTTGTTGTGATGCGTTCGCTTTGGGAGATACAGAGAATTCTGCATGGACCATGCATGAATTTTATTTCTCATTCATTTTAACTTGATATTCTAATCATACCATTTTGAATTTACGCAGACAGTAATACTACACAATATGTTTTAGGACGAGAGTTGGAGAGACCAAGGGTATTGAAATCCTTCCATCCTATTGAACTGTACGTTTAGTGTGTAAATAGGTAGACTGTCGAGGATGATGGGTGAAGTAACTATTAATTTAATCGGGGTATATAGTTATAGCTAACAAAATGAATCCCTGTGAGTTTTGAGTCGAGGGAGGTATTGCCTGCTGAAAAACTGGTTCGGAGGAGAAGATTGATTGATTGCACTCACCTACTTGTTCTTATCTCCCTTCTCCAAGAATATCAAGACGAACCTAATTTAAATACATTCAAGTACTTCTCGGACAGGTTGCTTTTATCGATGTTAATTCCTTGTACTTTATACCTGGTTCTCATTTAGCTCCAATGCACTGTACTCACATAAATGCTATCGACCTTCAATGTTCAATATTCACTCCCAGACTGCCTGAATCTCTAGGCTCTAGGTAGATGCACTGACTTCGTCCCATCCAGCAGGGTTTTTAGTTCTTCTGAAACACTTGAGAGGGTTTTTCTCATCTGTAGCCAAATATCCTACAATGTGTAGTAATTATTATATGCACACTGCATCATAAATTACAAATTGCAGCTGAACCGCTCACTCATTGTCAATTCCAAGCCCAAGCCTTGGACACAGTGAGAAAGTGGGTTTTTCTCATCTCCTCTTTTATGCATATACGGACATGCAAGCTCATATTTATTTACGTACGCTATAATACTTAGACCCTGGTTTTAGTTCATATCTATTTATCCTGTAATTATTTTCCTACTTCAAAACTCTTGGCTCAAGACTCCTCTCTCTCTCTCTCTCTCTCTCTCTCTCTCTCTCTCTCTCTTGCCAGAGAGAAGGCCCTGGAACTAAAACAATCCAAAAGGAATTTACATGAAAACTGAGACAATAATTCATCAAAAATAAACATGCACATAATATGCTTTGAATGCTAAAAAACTATCGACAAGTATCTAATCTATCCGTAGCAGGAAAATTATAAGAAAAATCTTGACATTTCTGTGGGAGGAAAACCTTGTGACACAACAATGGAGATAATATGCACCACAACTGGTGTCTATGTATGTATGTGCATATGCACATGCAAACAAGAACGGATTATAATAACTTTCATCCTTTTAATTTCTCATCCTCACTTCCTCTTCCGATGTTTAAAAAATAGGAGAATATTTTGTGCAGAAAATACTTATACAACATACTTCACCGTTCACAGCAAAAGCTCAATTTTCCCATTTATGTCATGACTACATGTTATGAGTACATGGGCACAACTATCATGCTGATACTCACAGAGCACCTCTGCTCTCATCTGCAACACTACCTTTTCCACTTCTAGAGAAATTTAACATAAAAAGCTGATTTGTATGAACATTTATTTTAAAGGAATGTATATAAAGAATGGGAATGATTCCCATTTGGTTACATTAATGCCCATGTGACTAACATAGTACTAAAATTTGTAAAATAGCTAACCTTCGAACTTTGTGGTTATTCTTACGAGATATGATAGAGTGAATGCATATGAAAATGAAAGCCAGTGTATGCACTGAAGTTTTTGCATTCTCCAATGGAGATACATACATACTTTACAGAAAATGAGCAAACACAATTCCTGACGAGAAGGATATATGAGTTTCACAAAGACATTAAAATTTTGAAAAGTCTGAGGTTACAGTAAAATAATTGTAGACTTGGAGAACGGATGGAAATGCAGAGGAAAATATGCTATCAACTCTTGCTCTCTGACCTCTATAGCCGTGCTAGAAATTATTAATGTGGGGTTGAAGTGCTGATGAGCGGAGTCTAACGGGGTTGATGTTATTAGTGTTGACGAGCATCAACATATTGCTCTTTGCGAGTTGAGAGATATCTATTCAGAAACTTATTGTTAGGAACAGCATGGAGGATGTTGTATGCATGCTCGGCGTTCCTTATGGAAAACTGTTGGAAAGCAAGTCTGAGGCAAGAGACTAGGTATAAAAAAAATATGCAAGTTTTTCTAAACCAAGCCGGAAGGTATGTTATATGGGTAGATGGAGTATTTGAGCCTGTGCTGGCTCAAGACACCAAAAGTTTCGAAGCACGTATGTATAACAATGTGTGTCCACGTATCTGTAGCTGGGAGCAGTAAAATCCACAAGATGTTTCATAGGCAGATAGATAAATCGGATAGACTTTCAGTCCGTCATGGTGGTATGGTTTTCTAATGTGTTTCCAACCTTATTCCTGTGTGTACTACTAGTACATTGTTTTACACCAAGTGTTGTTGGTTTGTTCTGATATTTTTTTTACTATAAATTTCTTTCGTCGAGGCCAAGAGGAGGATGAACTAAATGTGTGTTCCGTCAGAGACGGTCTATGTGAATACATCTCTCTGAGGCTGAATGTGGGCTTTGGATCTCGTTGTGCAACATGAGCAAGATCCCAGTCTTCCACTTGTTTCGAGACTAAAATCCACTGGATTGGGTGTGTCTCAGTCGTGACTTAAGGGTCACGGACAGGATGAGGTCAACGTGAGGCACCACCTTCAAAAATGGAAGTTGCTCTTTTGTATTCGCTCACCACACACTCAACTTTTAGTATTTTTCTCCCGTCTTCCTCACACCTGTACACATGATGTATAATGTCAAGTCATCCTCCTATGTATTTACTATTTAGTCCAAACTATACATTACATAGTATCTACATGCATTGAGATACTTTATATACCTGTATGGGGAATATTTACTAAAAATGTTTTTTTTTGGATCCAACAACTACTATGTACTAGTAGAACCAAAAGCATCGATGAGCAAAGAGTGGAAGTCTCATACATGAAATTATTTGTACAAGTCTAAAAATCAGCAGGAGGGTGCATATGAAACGGTATCAAAAAATATGAATATTCAAGGAAACCCGTAAATGTGTAGCAAAGTGTTTACAATCTGTCCCTGTCTTTTCATCCTCGCAGTGAGGCGTAGCAAGTTCATATTTCTAAAGAGAGATGAAATGAGATGGGAGAGAAAAAGGAAGCCTTTCTTCTTCTTCTTCTTCTTCTTCTTTACCAATTCGATATTCTGTGACAAATTTAGAAAAGAAGAAGCCCAGGGAGATATAGAGAGGTGTATGGAATAAGACAAAAAAAAATCAACTTGACTTTTCCTCCTTGGCAGGTTCCTAGGAGTAAAGTACGCATTGTTGTACTAGGGCGTGCATATAGTATGAGTATCTATATATCTGTATGTAGGTACGAGAAGCTTCCTATACCCATTATCTTGTGAGTACTGGCAAAAAGGGAGTACTATTGTGAGGAAGAAATGTTCTTTTTCTGTCGATTCTCTATATAAAGTAAAAAATAGCTTGAGCTCACAAGATCTTTGAGGTCTTAGGAAATTTTAATTTTTCCAGCAGAGAGGCATCTTTTTTTGCTCAAGAAATTTTCCACACTTGGTTGGAGATGAATTGTTCTCGACGGAAATGCGCCGTCTTACACCATTTTTTGTCCATCATTTTTCGGTATGGTATTGTAATTGAAGATCCCATTGTTCACCCGGATTTCCACTCTTTCTTTCCATATTATACATTACAGGTCCCACATGGAGGCTGTTTCAGAAGACACTCTCAACTTCCCTCGAAGTATTCTCTCCCAAGTCTCCAATACTCCAATGTAGTGTTTAAATATGATGGTGCGGACAAGTTAGGAGTCGAAATATTGAACTGTTTAAGTGCAGGCTTCTGAATACTCAGAGAGTATGTATGTACATACATACTTGCATAAACCAGAGAAAAATTTCATTGAGAAGATTCAAAAAGGGCTGCTATCTCTTTTTAGCATGCACAGACATAATGACTCTAATGCAAAGTTACGTCTTCCTAAAGGTGAGTTACTATTTCTCAGGAAGATACATTAAGCACAAGTCAATTTAACGTAAGGAGTCAGCAGTGCATTGGAAGGGAGATGAGGGAGATAGCAAAATTGTATATAGTGGATATATAGATATACAAGGAAGCCACTGCCTTGACTCCTCCAATATATTACAATCTGAACTTACACACATGTTATAGCATGCAGACGGATACAGAACATGCATATGATGCGGACGTTCCTCAAATGTATTTTTTTCCATTCTGCTCAGTCTTTCATTTCAATATAGCTACTGTTTCCTTTTTGGCTTTCAAGCCTTAATGGATTTTTGGGTGCCGGCAAGTTGAGTTGAACAAGTGCTTCACTTCTTAATATTGTACGCACACACACACACACACACACACACACACACACATAGAGATAGACCGACCGAAATGAAATCACTAGTCGATCACTTTTCTGAGTTAAGAGCTTCTCCATAAAGTATAAAATGCCACTTAGTCCTTTCATTTCTTTTCTTCGCTTCCACATTCTTTTTTTCCTATTTCCTTCTCGTACACTTGACTCGACTATTCTTATGGATTGTCTATTGTATTACTTTACATTATCAAAGTATCGATCAGTTTTAGTTCTATAGTAGAATCCAAAAATTTGAGCATCTCATGATTTTTTCCGATTGATTTTACTATTTAAATTTTTCCTGCTTTCAATTTTTATGCAGATACTTGCATAGCAGTAGCGCACGTCTGGTGCATAGAATCCTGTCTTATCGGTAATGATTCACAAGGTACTGGATGGCATGCTTGGGGAAATGTAAGGTGATGGTGTAGGATCTGAGAGATTATTTAGTACTTGAAATTTGAAGTTAGGGCTTCCCCATAAATGATAAATGACTCGGCGTACGAAGAGAGGAATCTTCAAGTGTGAACATTAGGAGCTAATATTAGTTTCACATGTCACAATGTCGGTTCGAAAGGATCGTGTGTGCGTAATAGACGATTTGAAACAGACCGAAGAACCAGCGGGGAGGATCTTTAGCTCCAAGGATCATTTCATCTCAACTGAAAAGTATCCATGTCAGGTATCTACTTATTATAGAATGGACACTTCAAAACAAAAACTGGTGCTACCTTTTTTAACTACTCACTGATTTTTTTTCATCAGTTGATTTAGACATCGTATCAGGGACAGGAATTATTTCTGACCGAATTCTTTCTTAGAAATATTTAGACATGTGTTCAGTGTTCACAAGTTCATAAAGGACACAAGATTCAAGGCGTACTGCCACGTAACACAATGTCGCTACTCCGGTTGCCAATTGACCAATCGCCACACCTTATCATTAACCGCGGCCAATTGCATTCAGGCTAACTGCTACTTTAACTCCACCCTAGCTCCCACATGCTCAACGGCCACACCATTTCATGTTGGCACATAAATATAACAACGGGATATCAAGTGAGAAAACATTTATGAAAAACTAGGAAAAATTCAGTTTCCAGGTTGTTCCATAATGGGCAACAAAAACCAAGGTAATTGGGGTATTCAAAATGTTAAAACTATTACCCATTATTTCAATTACGAATGTGATGGATTGGAAACTTGAAGGAAAACTAGATTTTAATTTTTAGGAAAATAGCACAGAAAACCTTAACAATTGTCTGTATTCCTCTCATGATTATGTGAATAACGTGGGTAAAGTCTATACTGCCACACAACACAATGTCACTACCCCGGTTGTCCGTTGACCAATCGCAGTTAGGATGTGGATCTTACCATGGGACGCTTGGTTTACTGCTGGGTTTACGTTAAGATAAATGTTGTAGGGAAACGTAATTTATTAAGGTCAGTGTTGTAGACAAATGTGAAGGACAATGTTGTAGGGATTTATTAAGGTCAATTTTAAGGGCACTGTTGTAAGCATATTATATTATGTCTTATTATGTATTCTTATTATTCTTGCATTAGTGTCAATATTATTAGTAAATATTCGAGTGCCACAGAGCAAAGTGGCAGCCAGGCCGAGGTGGCCACTGGTCAAATGAAATATTTACCATGAGGTTGCAATTAGTCAAGTGGAAGTTTTCAGGGTGGCAAGCTCTCAATAGGGAGTTGTTGGACATGCAGATAGATACAAGATTGGGCAATCCTTAGAATTTATCATCGCTTCCGTCCATTCTTATTAAAGTGAGAAAATATTTATGAAAACTAGGAAGAATTCAGTTTCCAGGGTGTTCCATAATGGGCAATAAAATCGAGGTAATTATGGTATTTAAAATGTTAAAACTATTATTCCTTAATTCAGTTAATCATGTAAGGGATTAGAAGCTTGAAGGAAAACTGGATTTTAATTTTTAGGAAAATAGCACGGGAATCCTTAACAATTGTGTGTAATACTCCCATGATTAGGCAAATAACGTGGGTAAAGCCCATACCGCACAAGCGGAACAAAAATTATTTATGACAGTTATGTTATATAAAATAATGATAATGAAAAATGTGCGAGTTTCCCCTCATGAACTACATTCGTCACTATCTCACAACCCTTATCATATGAATCGAAGTTAAAAATTAAAAAGCGATTTTGTCCATTAGTAGGTATAAATACTCAAAGACCTTTTTGATATTTGAACTACAAAAGTAATTAATTATTATAGAATGATAAAATTAATTTATTCGGAAACATTTATTCAAGATTGTAGTTTGTGTATTCAGTATACATTTCCCGCTGCTAATTGGTTGCTAGTGGTTGACAGTCCTTGTGACAATATTTAGCTGATGATAACAGTTGACATGTGAGATGAAAGAACGTTTTTTTTTATTTTAAATTAGAGTAAAAAATCTGTCTATTTTTCCTGTTTAGGCAAGTGTTCATGTTTGTTTCTAAGATAAAAGTGTTAAAAAACAAAATTTTCCATCCTTCTCTCAGCAATAACTAGCTTGTAGGGTTCCAGTTTTTCCCACGCAAATAATTGCTGCTACTATATATATATAAATAAATATAAGTATACATACTCTGTCCTGATAAAAATAAAATACCTGGCTGTACAGTATAGCTGACTCATTAATAGAAATTTCTATTTGTACTTTTTTGCAGCCTCAGATTACACTTGATGTATATTTATTTGTCCGTGTAATTACTGCGTGGAGGGGAGTGATTTGTTTTTTCAGCGTTCCTGCATATTTTTTTATGACTCCTTCATTTTTCAAGATAAAATGTCATGGGAATTGAAGAAAACTCGGTGGAAAAGTCAAGAAGGAAGAAACAAAAAGGCAGGGGTTGAGTGAAGAGATGAAGATGTGATAATATTTTGTATCCACGTTTACGGCAAATATATTGTTTTATAAGCGATCCGAACCCTAAATTTGAAGAGCTAATTGCATGTAATATGTTGAACTGCAAAGGTTTGATGATAATAGAAAACCTGTGTAATAAAATTATCTGATAATATTTACTGCCCGTCTTTATTATAGTAGCACACCAGTCCTCCGTCCCTGTAGCCTCTCACAAGTACAAATTGTGTATACAAATTACATCTAATTCTTAAAGCCCTTCTCAATCACACACTTTTTGTCAGTTGACTTTTCCTTAGACTGCCTTATCCCCACTGCCCATTCAAATTTTTCCTCACCTATGTATCTATCCCCATCCCGGTATTAAACAATAATCAAGGAGGTAGTACAATACGCGGACGCTGTGTATATTTTATTATGGACTCTCAGCCCCTTAAAATCCTCTTACACAACTTTATACCCACCATCGTTGAGAGGGGAGTTTAAGCCAGTGGAAGGTTTTGTAATGTAATAAACAATATAATATAAAACAATTTTTTGTTGTTGTGGGGAATCATTTCTAAAAATCATCCGCGGATACACACGCTTGCTTCTTAGCAGGACGGGAGAGTACATATACTGGATCCTCTGACAGAACCAGCGTGAATCCATTCAACTTGAGAATGAGTTTATGTCGAGTATAAATCTTGAGTATACAATAATATTAACAGTCCAATAAAATTGTCATGTTTACAATGCAGAGTAACGGGTTTGACTATATTTCATTTGCAAAAAATATACTTCAACATAAGCATCAACTCATGTCTTCTTCAATATAAATTACCTCATCATCATCATCACCATCATCATCATCACCCTCAATGCAAGTTGGATTGCCTGATTAGCTCCATTTTTAAATGGTTCTCATATCAATTCAATTTTGAAATATGGAACGGTCAAATTATGAGACTTCCCAGACATCTCCATAGTTGATAACTTTACCTGTACAGTTACACGGAATAAAATTCAAGCTGAGATTGGGTATAGGAAGTAGTAGTCGTATGATTGAATAGACAATTTTAATTAAAAACAGATACAGTTCTGTGGAGAGAGAGAGACAGAGAGAGGGAGAGAGGGAGAGAGAGAGAGAGAGAGAGATCTGCCCAGACGAAATTGCTATAGAGTTGGAGGACCTCACCGCCAAACTTACAGATACAGATAGTACCGGGCATGGGAAGGAATAGTAAATTTGAAAATAGATTTTATTAGGGTTTGAAATAAAAAAAATTGGCAAGAGTAAAACAATAGGAAGAAAAGACTATTAGTCATACCTGAGGGGAATTGATAGTATATATGCCATTGCAGACAAGGAGGGTGTACGGATCCAGTATGTCTGCCTGAGTGTATCTATAGTCCAAGAGTGGTAGGTACATACTCAGCCCGTAAAGTGTACATACTTGAGAGAATGGTCATTTGGAAAAACACATGTAATAATAATTACAGGGCTGAGTATAAAAGATTGCTGACAGGACATCAATCTCCACGTAGCCTTCATACCTGCGCTCTGTGTATAGTTATAATCACTGAGAGTAATAATATTGATGTGGTCCGATAAGGAATTCACCAAAGGCCAGAGCCAAACCATTGGACGGGAAACCGCAAGGAAATAACGCCGTTTTTTCCAGATTCCTTTTATTATGTCAAGATTTATGAACATGGGGCATACGCATACACTAGATATATGTATGTATGTATGTCCCTTCCAAGGTACATATGTGCGTTCCTTGTGGAGAGCAAATAGCCTCCTAACCAAAACCTATTGGGATACATGGAAACCACACTACTGTCACAATTTTTTTTTATACTTTTTATCAACTAAAATTTCCATGAACAAGCAAACCAAGTCATCCTACCCTTTTCCCATATGTATAATAAGGAATAGCCTTTTTTGTGTTTCACTCACATTAAACCCCAAGAACATACTCTCCCAAGTGGAGGGAACACACGCTTAAAACTTTCGGCATCCTACTCAACTCCTGTAGTTATGACTGAAATCTGCATAATATACACATATTTTATGATTATTTACTCAATACTCCCAATCTTGGTTTTATCATGCCATTACTTCCTTTACCATTATTTACTTGAATTATTTATGACATCTTGACTCTCTCTCTCTCTCTCTCTCTCTCACACACACAATCTCTCTCTCTCTTGGGGGATACGGGAGAGTCCCTCCACTTGAATATTTTTTACGACGAGTTCCGTCAGCTCCGCGACCGGTAATTATTCAAAGGGTTCTGTAATTGCTTGTAATGCTAATCCTCAATCTAGGATTAAGCGATTTTTTCCAACCACCACATTGTGTGTACACAGTAACCAAACCCATCGCTAATAAACTATCTCAATACTAAATTACACACAGGCACTGACTCTATAGGATGCAAATGCACAAATTCCCCTATATTTCTTCCAAGATATTTCCCGTGTGTGTGTGTGTGCCAAAACCAATACATCCATGCTCCTCATGCTCCATATAAAATTTTATGTGTTTCAAACCAATCATTTCCCATATGATTTGTAAAAGAGCAGATGAGTGAAAACTTGTTTAGAAAGTATAGTATAAATACATGTATGTACATCCATGTTGAAACTACAGAGCATTGAAGGAAAGTTGAGAAGTTGAAAAAAATATAAAATAAATGGAGTTTCTTTGAAAAACTTGATTCATGCGTCTTCGGAAAGTTTCTGTTGACTTTGTCAAAGCTATAGGCTTCAATAGGGAGGGAAAAAGTCTTGGGAACCAACTCAGCCCATGTACATGCGTCCGCATGGGAGAAATACTAATAAATGTGAAGCCGCACTGACATTGCAATTTCTGGTAAAATTTCTGACTTGAATTTATTGTGAAAATAGAGAAGCTAACTTGAATTGAGAATTGTTACTGGAGGGAGATAAAATCCTGTACGACAAATATCTACTACATAGACATTCAATGGAAGTACACAGTATCAAAGGCGAGATCGGAGTGTTACATAAAGTTCGCAAGGGAGTCAGTCGTCAGGAAGGATTGGAGTTTCTCATAGTCGAGTAGCGATTTATTCCAGTTGATAGGATCCGTACAATAGTCTAGCAAATGATGATGCAGGACACGCGGCCTTCTCACATTGTGTAGAGATACACACACACACAGACACACACACACACACACACATAGACCCATAAGTTGAGGATCCCAAGTCTGTCTGAACTGCGAAAAGTTACTCTCACGGGGTGGCTCAAACTGGAAGAAGTAGCAAGGACAAAAAGTTATGTATTTTTTCCATAGATATAATGTATGACAATATTTGTAGATAAGGGACACATATCTACATACATATTTAGAAAAAGTAGGATGCACGGCACACGATACGTTGTAATTATTTCTTGAAGCATAATCAGATCCTCCGTTGAATGGTGCTCAGGTTCCCAAATGAGTATGCACATACATATAATAGAGTATTTGTGTAGTCTATAATTTTGAGAAGAATGTCACCCTCAATGGGATTATTTACTTCAAGTCCGTGTACTTTCCCATCCGAAAGGTTGAGCAGAGGAGTAGAATTTGTATGTAGTAGGGATTATATTTACTACAAGTCTCTCCCCATGTGGTATCTTATCTTACCACTAGAGGTCAAATCAATTTTACATTTATGCTTAAATGCTACAAGCCCCATTAGCTGTAAGTACCAGTCAAGAGGGTACACATTTTGGGGTAATTACACCAAATATCATAGATCCATTAAAGATGTTCCTACATTCCAATGTTTACTAATTCAGGAATTTTCGGACAATCACCCTATAAATACTCACAACAAGAATTATTCCAATATTAAACAGAAATTTACAAAGGAGTTGACTCCCCCGGAGGACACGGAGTCGAGCTGGTCAATTAATTCCCAATTACAATTGAATAATAGAGCAGAGAGTCATATGACTGATTAGTCCAGCTAAGATAATTAATTTAAACTTTCCAATAAGGGTTTGGGTCAGGACGGGAGGATTAGAGATAGATATATCTATTTGAGACAAGAGACCCGGGAAGCGTCTACTAAAATCCGTCTAATTATAAATTCCAGTGTTTACATTTTCATGGGGGATTACAACAATTAGAGGGAATTCCATTGGTATGAGAATTAAATGGAGCCAGACGGCAATCAGTGGGAGCAAACGAGGGTCATTCCGGAGGCTTGTCAATAATTACTTGATTTCAGGGAGACATGCTCCAGTCCCTCGATCATTTGCATATTAAAGTGAGAATTGCTCCCTCAATTGTTATCACTGTACTAAGGACGTGTTGGATTGTTGACAAATAAATCCTGGAATTATCTCCGGGAGAAAATACTCACTTGACAGGAATTGAGTGTTCAATCCTTATCATATCTCATTTCTCTTCACCTTTAATATCTTTTGAGAACCATTTATTTTAAAATCTTAAACAGACCGTTCAGTCAAGTTTGAAGTTCCCATTCACACCTAAATTACAGCAATCTATTTTAGCAGGAGCGTCCAGTGTGTGTGTGAGTGTGTGTGTGTGTGTGCTGTAAACTAATGCAGGTATTTTAGGGTTTCAAATTGCTGTAATTATTTTAGCACTGGAAACTGTAAAATCCTATTACAATTGATATAAGTACATATGTACACATGCATTATACACTGATAGTTTTTAGTATGGATTTGTCCATGGGATAGACATTTCTGTGTGGGATTTCCGATAGGATTAACGCATCAAAGTTGAAATTTTATGAAAGGGAACAGAAGCTCGGACGTAGATACATACATACAGGAGCTAGCACTAGTAATGATGAGCCAGAATGCTTCGAGACAGAGCCAGGGACTCCAATAAGGAATAAACGCACACGCAGAACTCTCCCAAACGGATGTAAATGGAACGGCGGCTGAAAACCTGGGAAAATTCTGCAGGGAAAATCGGGAGACAAAAGAGCGGCTACTCCTCAACAGGTGGTCTTCATTTATCATCATCTTCATTGAGGAAAATCTCCGTCATCCCTGCTCAAATGAAGGATACATACTTAGCTATGTATTTACAAGGACGAAAGGCTCCCTCCAACCTCCCCACACTTTTTCCTATCCAGATATTCACATATGTACATACATGGAGATACAGAGACTTTAATCTTATGACACTGTCCCAGGGAATAGCATATCGTAAATAACACAAGAAAAGTATAATAAATAAATGTTCTCACGTTTTTTTTTGTCTTTCTGAGATACTCTCGCCTATATTTGACAAACCGCCTCGAAGCTCAAACAAACTCCCTCAAGTCGACATAAGACATGATGATGAAAGCGACAATTTTTA